>JBAMNC010000572.1:2230000-2682500 GCA_037902135.1 Cetoscarus ocellatus
AAAGTAAGTTCCACTTCCAGATACAGGAAACTTGAAATGACTAAATTTGAGCTTTCTAAGGCCTTCATTGTAATAAGGTGTTCCTCTCCTTGGATTTCATTAATGTGGCGCATGGCGACAATAACATGATATGGGGCACTGACAGAAAATGCATTAAAAAAGATTAAAAAAAATAAAAATAAAGAAATGCCAAACTGCAAGCACAAATTCAGTAATTTTTCACTTAAAGCCATTCTCCAAAAAGACACCTAACTCTCGAATAACTGTTGGCTAATCTGACTGCAATAACACAATCCATTTGAACAGAGGTGAATCATCCCCTTAATATTTTGGCAGGTACCTTTCTCTGTAGTTTATAACTCTCAAATTAATTTAAAAAAGAGGTGATACACAACGGACAACTGCCAGCACAATGGTAACAAGTCCTCTGTTTTCTAGCCAAATATGTTTTATCTTCCAACTATCTGAGGAATTCAGGTATTATTTACTCTAAACACAAAACTCTTGTATATCTCTTTAAATAGGGGTTAAGCTGAATGATTGCATGCACATTGCCTTTTTTTTTTACCTCAACTTTATAAAAAAATTCTGTTTTCATCAGAAAACTTTAGTTACACTAGAGAAGATCCTGTACTTTCTTGAAAAGTTGTTTTCACACAAATGAACCATTTTACTTGGCTTAATGCTATCAGTATCATAAATTTTGAAGTCCAACAGACTACACAATAAGTCAAATGATGGTCACAAGAGTCTTGAGGCATGTAGGTTTTTTGTTCATGATTAATATCAATAGCAGCATTAAATGACAGGTGTCAAGTATGTATGTTTTATTTACAATCACTTTTGTTGTCTTGCCATTTTAACTCTAAAGAATCGAAAACAAGCGGCAGAACAAAGTATTTTACTGAGTGATATCATATATTTCCAAAAATATTAACACTCTTTTCAGTGTTCCTTTGGATAATAGCCTGAGATATTAACTTTAGAAGCTTAATCGTTGTAGCCTTACAATCTATGAAGCACCACCATGTACAGAAGTGTTGCCTGGATCAACTCTGCTCTAAAGTAGACATAGGTTATAATCCGCATCTGCAGTCATGTCAATGTGAACTTTAAAAAAAAAAAAAGTCTAAACTTGTTACTACTGTTATGGCTGGAAGTTTTTTATCCTTTAAAATGAAGCCAGTCATCACTACTATAAACAACACAAAACTTAAGCATTTTTACAGTATTTCTATGCAGAATTCACTTCCTGCCCACCATCTGGGATACTCTGCAGTGACATGATGTGATCTGAAAGCGACATTTTAGAAAGTCAATATGCAGACAAAGCTAAGCTGACAACACACTGGATGATTTTGAGCAAGACTTTGGAGTAGCTTTGGTCTCAACAATTGCTGGAAAGGCCCAATCAAAGGCTTCAATTATTTGAACAAATCATCCTCAAGTGTGTGGTGTCAATACAAACTTTTCACTACCCCCGACAGGCCTTGTAGATACTATCATAACCACTGAGAACTTGCCAGAAAGAGTAGCGTATCAGGTGTTGCATACTTTCACAGCACACAAACATTGCAATAATACATACAACTTTACTACCTTTTTAGGCAGTATTTCACTCATTTGTTATTACATTGTCTTTTGCTGCCAACACAATACACCAGGACATTGTTTTTGCCGTCATATTTGACCATGATGGTTCTTTAAGTTCATGACTGTTGCTGAAGTTATTTTTTTTATGATAAACAGCAGGTGTGTGGACTCTGAAAGACCAAATAGTTTAGATATTGTATTTAATGGATTCTTTGTTAAAGATTTGTTTAAATTGTCCTCACGTGGTTGAGCCCACTCTTACTATCAGTTCAGATTTGACAATCATCTTGGGTTGCCAGCCTGAACTGATGCCTGAATGCAGTAGGAAACAATGACTGATAATGACTAACTATTCACCTCAGCCAAGTGTCACGCTACATTGTTTTCCTCGGGGAAACACTATTTCTATAACCTAACACACCAGATAGACTGTTCAATAAACAGTATTTCACTAGTCCATCAGGGCAACAGCCCATAAAAGGTGTTTAGGAATAGGCGGAACCTTTCAAAAGCATATCTGGCAGGCTTTTGGACAATTGTTCTGTCAATCACATTCATTATGCGGCTTCAGGCCAAGCAGCACCATTGTAGATTGGAACTTGGCAAGTCCGATCTGTCTGATTACAGAAATAAAATCAGGCTCATCCAAATGCACTGCAAGGTTATGTTTTCACAAACTGATGCCATACAGTATGAATCAAAATTAAAGGAAGGATTGAATTGAAAAGCAAAAAAATCATTATAATGTCTGTGCTTTTACCCACCATATTACATTCCTGCAGCCTCTGCATCATGTCCTGCCTTTTGAGACGACCCTTTCCCACAGGACATTTGGTAAAAGCAAATATTGGAGATTTTAGGGGAAGGCTGTTCTGAAATGTTTTAATTTTCTTTAGGTACATGTTTATAAAACAGCTTATGAAAGGCACCTAAAACTTCCTGATTGTGTCCATACTGTCAAGATAAAAAGTAATTGAGCCAGTTGACAGCCGGAAGTCAAATGGCCCTGTATACCTCCTCTGTCTTTCCAGACAGAGATAACTCCATTGTTATGGAACATTGAGCAAGCAAAGTGGACACTGCGGACACTTAATTAAACATTATCAGACTGAATGGAAGCAATACATGGCAGTGTTGTTGTTGTTTACAGTCCTTCCTGTGCTTTGGTTTAACAGCAAAGCAAAAGATGTGTGTTGTGTTTCCACAGAATATCTGTGACATGTGCCACAATCGCTGAAATTACAGTTTTTGCATTTATGTTAGAAACCTGGAGACTGTTATAGAACAGATTGAGTTATGGTAGCTAGGATAATATGCTGACGGTAAAATAAACACAAGCACAAAAGACTTGGTTTGCCAGTTTGGTTGCAAAGCTGAGAAGTTCACATTATGGCCAAAAGGTCTGGAACCGACCAAAGCTGACTCTTTCTGTCTTATACGGTACGTAGCTTTCTGTCACGTGATACTGATGATGCACTAAAGTCAGATGATGACGGGAAGTGAAACAATTGTGAATAAATGGGAACCGAGGAAAATGATTGCCTAAACTTGAGCTGCGCATACAATCAGAACGATTTATGCCGAGGTCAGACAACATTTTTTTTCATCAGTTACAACCGTCAATGCGTCAGATTAGGCAACCAACAGAGCCTAAAACTGTGCTGTGACTTGTGTGACAGACTGTATGGCTGAAGTTGACTGCATAACGACCAATGTGATGACAGTGGAAGAGGTAGGGGCAACAATGAAGACAGCATACATACATAGTGAACTTCAAGCTACAATACTTCTGTATTTCTCTCTAAACATCATGTGTATGATATGTTGATGATGCTTGATGATAAATGCAAGAAGTCACTCAGCACAATGCTGAGGTAACTGCTGTTTCACTCCAGTTTTTCTCTTTTCTAAGTCTTGTGGTTACTCCTCTACAGTATATCATCAAGGCAGGGATGCTGTTTGCAGAGCTATACAAACTATTCCTCTGCCTTGTCATTCTCAAGTCATTGACTTTGGTTTGTTTACATCCATGACAGTTGTATATGCAGAGTGCTCCTCCTTGACATTGGTCAATGTCTCTGACATGGAGGAAGAAATTATAGGAGGCAGGACAAAATTCAAACCTGCAAGACTTTCAGTTGTGGAGTCATGAGGCATCACAGACTGGTCTCTTGTTGTTGGTAAGTATGACACACTAAACAAGACGAAATGTCCAATTCTTGTGGGTGCCAGGTCCTGAAACTGTAAGACTGTCATGTCAGGCAATAATCATGCATAAATCATGTTGTCCGGCCTCAGCAATAGGTACACTGGCTAAGATTTTTATGCTTAGCAGAAGGTGATATTTCCCACTGACTGATCAATTTCTTGATTGAGGCAATCAATGTCACATTTTATTCAGTCCTGCAGACAAGCCAAATAATTAATTATTGGAGCCTTAAGGCTAACAGATTTTTGTTTGTGGCCAACATCCTGGGATTTATAGCAGCATTCTATGACCACTGTGTTGTTTTGTCTGGGTGAGTGTGTATGTATTATATTTTAATATCAACTCTTAATTATCAATGCAAAATACAGAGAGCAGAACAGATCTACTGAATGATGCTGTACATTTCCAGAAAATATTGCCACTACTGTCTGTAATAACTTAAATTATAGCCAGATACATGAATATATGATTGTAGCCTTACCTTTCACAAAGTGGTCACTGCATAGGGCATACAGGAGTGTTGTCTGACTCCACTCCTCTCTAATGACAACAGAGGTCCTTCTCAATTTGCTGTTGTCAGTACTGAGGGGATTTGATAGATTTTTCAATTTTCATTTCAAATTAACCTCTTAGACCAGTTGTACATACCACACAAGGTGTAAGCATTTTGACAGTGAATCTTTATGCAGAAATCGTCTCCTGCCCCCATCAGGGGTTCTCTGCTGTGACATGGCATCATCTAAAGTGACCTACTAAAGAACTATACAATGCAAAGCATGTTATGTGAACTTCAGACCACCCACCTGTTACTTTATCAATCAACTGCAACAACAAAGATAACATAACCGTACTTTTGAAAGGTTGCATTAATCAAAGACAGCTCCTACCAAGTTATTCATAGTTACCTCTCCAACTTTCAAAGTAATTTTTTGGTGGTATTTTTCTTTCAGCTTTTCTTATCTAAATTTTCTGCTTCAGCTACATCCTTTCAATATGACCAAGAGCTACTTTCAACATCCCCTGAGACAAAAAAACGTGACGGAGGGCTATCTGACCTACATTTATGGTGGACACAGTTTTGCATACAAAAGAGCAAAAAAGCTTAAATTCCTCATAAACTGTAATAAAAGTTAACATTTTCCAGTTGGATTGAACAATAATGTTTTAATAAGTTAATTAAAAACATCTATAGAAAGCAAATCTACAGTGAGGCTTGCTCACTGACTTTAAAGGAAAACTGAGGAATCTGGAAATGTTCTTGTTGTTAGAGCACTGGCTGGGGACAAAGATGAGACATGGATCCCTCCTGTTGGGCAGCAGGTGCATCTGTCTAGAAGGAGGCTAAGTGCCAAAGACAGGGACTCAGCGCACCTGCTTTCAGAGAAAATACATTGGGGGAATAAGATTAAGAACTAGCTGAAGGTACAATAGGGCTTATTTCATAGCAGTACTATCATGCAGGTATGTCAAAAATCAGGTCCAGTGACATCCCACCAAATATGCACACCGACTCAACAGAAGAGAAGTTAAATGTGAGATATCTCTTGTACAGTGAGTTTAGATGCCTGGTCCATTCATGCAATTTAAGGATAATTTGTATTTATTATAGAAAAACAGTGTCTGTCTGTATCTTGACTTCAACAACATGTTCTTTGCTGTTATTTTCTTGGGTAAGAGTTGTTCAGATCTGAGCAGATCTGATCACCTGAGCACATCTGGTTCCTACACAAGCCCTGGAAAGTTTTTTCTCCACATATTCTGTAGCCTCCTTCACCACTGCTTAGTGAATCAAATCTTAAGTTACACTACTTTGTTTTAGACTCTAAATAAATGCTGCCCTTGTTAACACTTTTCCCTTTCCTATTGGTCTTAACAATACTGAATAATTAAATGTACATTTTTTCATACTGATCTTAATGATCTTACTGTGGTGCTCTGATTTTTTAAGTAAATTGTGCAGGACTTTTGTCACTTTTTGTTGTGACAAAAGTGTTCATTCTATTCCAAACTGATCAGAGGATTTTTCTAAAGGACTGTTGAGATTGTATAAAGGCAATAGGGCCTGGCGCATAAATCTGGTTCACCTCTGTGGGTTGCCACTTCTCTTGAGGCATGAGCAGTTTTTGAACACACATTTAAATTACCTTCATATGTTCCAATCTCCAATAAGGTCCCACTTTTCTCCAACTCAAGGAATTCCTCCACTGAGAGGAAGTTGTAGTCTACCCCAGAAACTTCTCCTTCTCTTGGGGCACGGGTTGTACCTGCAAATTAGAGACATAGGGAGAGTTAGAAAACCATATGAAATGGGGGCAATAGCATAATCTGAGTATTCTTTTTACTCCTCTTACTAACTCAGAGAAGTTTAATTGACTGACAACTGATTTTGCCGCAACTGGCCCATGCTTACGTTTCCATTTTTCCACAAACTTTAACTCAGGGCCAGTGGCACACAGAGAGAGCTGCTATGCTGGGAACAAAACCCTGACCCATAATCAGGTCATCTGCAAGTCATTTAGCACCAGGTTCTGCTGAATCCTGCAGTGTAAGAATGGAAAAGCACGACACCACTCCCAGCCCTGTCAAATACGTGATTACAGAGTAACTGAAATCACTGTAAAGAAGATAAGGAATGTTGCTGAATACTGAGTTTATTTGTAAAACTAGAACAACAAATTAAACTTTATCCAAAATGAGTGATCGACTGATGCTATGATCTCCCTTCACACTGGCCTGGGATGCAAAGTATCATAGTAGCACTTTAGTGGGATCTGACCATATGTGGGGGGCAGTATGTGTGTGAATGGGTCTGTGTGTGGCTTGGCATGAAGCTTGTGAGATTCTCACACCTCCCTTTAATGAGTGCCGACAGTTGGCCTGCGTGGCGTAAATGGTGAACAGCTTCACAGCAAAGACAATAAAGTCTGTCCTCTATTTCTTCAATATGTTCTGCATTCTCTGTTCTGGGGCTGGGCAGTATGGTTATTTTTATAGAAATAGCTCTACATTTCCAAATGGGATACTGTTTCAGACAATATTGTTCAATATAGTTTATTTCCCTTAACATGACAGTCTGATCTGGCCACCGGCAAATGCAATGTTACTGAGTTAAGAAAATGCTAAGCTTGATGCTCAGTTCAAAAAACACAAGACCCACTAATGCTAAATGCTGTCCATAAGATAATCGTTTTGAAATTATTTGGTCTACACAGTGAAATCTTGTATCTGATTCAAGTTATCCAGTGAGAATTTACCTTATTGGTAAAAATGCAACAATTCTAATCTCTGTTGGACACAACAGCATAAAATAGGACATCTTTGAACACCCAGTATTGGGATATTTTTTAAAAGAAGCTCCTGCAAACTGTCTAAATTTAAAAACTTTGTTGGCAAAAATGTATATAGCTCAAAAATGTGTAGGGACAGTTGGAAAAGTAAGTGGTACTGGCAAGGTGCAATGTATTTTTGCTTTTTTCAAAAACATGGTGGCTCTGAAGGGTATAGTATAACAAAAATAAAGAACATACAAAGAGAAAACCTTACATAATAACAACAAAAAACAACAAATCAAGAAAAACAACAAAAAAATGTAAGGACAACAACAAATCAAGAAAAACAACAAAAAACTGAAAAAATAGAAACAACATTTCAGGAAACACAAGAACTATACAATTACACAAAACAGATAGGATAACACACACTAACAATTGAATTAATTTGATGATTTTAATCCTTGTTATTTTGTTCTATGGTTGGCAGTTGTTTTAGTTGTTATTGCACTTATTGCTTTGTAATTGTTATTGTTATTTGCTGTTGTTTTTAATTATTTTTATGTGTTATCATGTTTTTCATTTCAGGGTCGGCATACTTTTGGTTAGGAATATGACTGAAGATGATTACGTTTCAATACTGTCTGAGACCACATTAAAGTAACATACCATTTATGAGTTTTAAAGACATGAAAGTGTAGTTGGCATAGAAAATGTTGACAACCTAAATGAAAATAACATTTAATTTTTTTAAACATCTAAACAGTGTTTAGGAGTTCGTTGAGATAACTGATAATGGGTATTGAGAAATACACTATTTTTAAATCAAACAGGAATCCTTATTGTTTGTTTTTATTGACTGGTATCATATTAAAATTCATAAACGTAATAATGTGACAGTCAGTAATAATGTATATGGAAGAAGTGATATATTTTAACTACTGCCATTCATCTATACAGAGATCAAGGTAGGAGTTTTGGTCCATTTTTCCAGCATAATTCTGTTTGAACATAAAATCGAACCTTACTAAGAGCACATGGCTATTTCTGCTTCTTAAGCTTCTTTTATGTATCTCTCAGGTCTCTTTCACATTGTGTCTAACTACAAAAAGAAAAATATTCTATCAGAGGCTTATAAAACACAATGAATTTAAACATCCAAACAGTTCTGGCCCATGGCAAATAATCTTTCTCATCTTGCTCATTCTTACAGACATCTGCTTCTCGACAACAGAGGGCTTTCCCTCCTTTGCTACCTTCCCTCTCTTCCATCTCTTCATCTATCCGTCTTATCTCCCAATCACCCTGTCTCCAGCGGGTTGGTAAGCAATAAGCTGGTAAAAATAGATGTGTGGGGATAGGGGGAGAGACTCCCACTGCAGCCATGTTCAGTGACACTGGTGATAAATCACAGATGTGCAGCTCCTAACTCAAATAAGCATGCATTACTCTCACACAAGGACACAGAACATGTAAAAAGACATAAATGTTGCAATGTCTGGAAGTCTCACATAAATTATATTTAAAAAGCAAAACACAGCTTTACCAATCAGGAAGTTTATATAAGATCTACTACAGAGGTAGACAAAGATGTAAATGACTCCCTTCTAACACTTGCATATCAAAACTCATTTCTATCAGCACTGAGAAAACAATGAAAATATATCCTTGAGCATATATTCAAGCACATGAGCATTACAAATGACATTTAACCAAAGTGCCAAGGTTTGTTCCATCACATTAGATTCTATGACCAATTAAAGCACAGAGCTTTAACCAAAGAGCAGAACTTTTAAATAAATTTTGTTAAAAATGATAACTATGATGAATAGATAAGTAAAGCTCTTTTGCTGCAAAAAGCATGAAGACACACAGCATTGGCCTCTGCTGCTGCAGAACAGTTATCCTTGTCCTTTACAAAAATCAGCAATGAAAAGCACACTAAACCTTTGTGGCAAGCCCTGATTGTTTAAAACAGTAGTTTTGTGTTGAAAACTCCACAGGATACAATCTAGGTAGCTAAGCAATGTTGAGGTCATCCCACATTTTTAAAGCATGAACTAAATCACATCCCTGTGACTGTCAATCTGCCTTGAAAGCCAATCTTGTTGCCCCATTTTCTGTGTTGTAGTCAAGGACAATTCAGGCCACATATAAGAGATTTCAACTTCATCTTAATTATCCTCCAAGAGAAATTTGCTTTGCACTCAGGTAAAAAAAGGTCACAAGATTATATTAAAGGACAAATGAAAATAAAAAAAAACATACTTAAAACAATCAGAGATGCCTCAGGATTTTCTAAAATTAAGTGTAGCATGTTGGAATTTCCTTGTTGCCAAGGTTTGCTCCATCACATCAGAATCTATGACAAATAAAAACACAGAGCTGTGGGCATGAAACAAACACACCAAATGGCAGTCAATGCCATTGGCGTTGTCGGATAAAACTATGATACAGAGAAACAGTTGTCATTAACATAGAAGAAGAAACAAAAAATAGCACTAGGATTAACTAAGAGTCAATCACCAGATGGCTGTACCTTGTTAAAGAGCCGTTTCATTCTTCTACAATTACATGCACGTCTTGACTATCATCACCTCAACTGGCTCTGTCTCAAAACTATGACAACAAATAAAGTAAAACTCAAGAAAAGCTCACTGTTCACCTTGGATTCCAGTACCTGTCTCTGTCAGAGTGTGTCACTGTAGGGGAGCCAATTCAGAGGTCAGAACAAATAAAATGCTCATCAGTTAAATAAGCTTTGTGGGATGACTAATGGACTGAAAAATAAACCATCAGTGCTATAAGCTGGTGTTAAAGTTTTATTAAAAAATCTTGACTTGTGACTTTCAGTAGACTCTGGCCCATGATGTTGATGTTACAGCAGCAGCTGAAACAGAGACTCTAGTGAATATCTCTTTGTTATAGTCTTTTATTGGGAGGTAAAAATATGTCCACCATTTATTTTTCTGATTAAATAGTAATGGTAAAAAAAAAAAAACTAATACCACCACAGCCACACACTCAGCTAACCAGGTCAACTGACTGAACCGTCACACTGATCATGTACTTCATAGTTTTTCAGGGAAACAAGCTAATGGCTCCCACTTACCTTGTGTTACAGTCAGTTATATGTATCATGCAAATCATGTGTGTTTGCTTGTGCGCTGACCTCACTACAACCCCACTATGACAGCAGATCCATGACAAAAAATGTTTTTTATGAAACTGGTCAGTAGTACAAAAAAAAAAGGTTTAGGTGACACTGGTTTAAACTATGATGCAAACTATGATGACTGTCACAGAAGCTGCAGTTGATGGTTACTGCTTTGATGCTCTTCTACCCAGAAGTAACCCGAGGCCATTGAACAGAAGTCCTTGATATCATCTTGCAGGTACCACATAGTTTGGCAGTATCTGATCAACAAAATTTGCATGAATGTTGTACATTGCTGTGTCAGGTTATACTTGCACATTACAACTTGGCTGAAGCAATAAGAATCCACATTTAGCTCACACAAACTTGCCCACTTATCTGCTTCTACTCATCCTCATAATGAAACTTGTAAAATTCCCCAAACTTTGTTTTTAGTCCTATCTGGTAATTATATTAATATTGTCATAAACTCTGTGTTGAAATCCACACAGTGACCATCAACACAGAAGCAAATTAGCTAACTTAACAGGGTGACAACTGTATGCTATGATGCTTTTCAGGTCCATATGATAATGCTGTTATGCTGGCTTATAATGACAATTTCACAAAGTTTAGTCCATGATGTGCTCAAATGTAACTTTAAGAAAACAAATGTAATTTTGGCTTGGACCTCAAATAAACTCAGTTGGTTAGAAAGTGAGATTTGTTGGTTTTCTTTGCGCAAATAAACAACACTTTCATATACCTTTTGAATATTGTGACTACTTTTTATCGATGAGACAGTTTACACTAATTAGCCTTTTAGATACACTTGACATTTTTCTTTTAATTTTAATTGTGTTATAAGTTCACATAAATGAACACATGCATTCAATGAATCATCACAGTTTGTTATGTAGTCGTCCCAACAATAGGATCTTGGTCACATTAAACTTTAAGAGGTTTTTGAACTGCGCTATTGACCAAACATGCAACCAGTTGTTATCACCAAAAAAAACAAAAAAACAAACAAGATTGGTGTCAATTTTGGCCAATATTACTGATGGGTAGTGATGGGAATTGAAAAGACTTCACCGATGCAATGCCATTATCAATTCTGCTTATCAATCTGATTCTTGAATGATTCCCTTATCAATTCCTGATGATTTGCTGTGTAGAAAATGTTGACCTACATAGAATTTCCATGCAACAAACACATGTTGCTCCTGATATTCAGTGTCTGATGTTTCCACCCACTAAAAGTGCAGTAAGCCCCTTTTTGCCGAAAATTAAGCCACAATCCTGACCACCTCTGGCCCCTGTCTACCATTTTTGAAATCGTTGTTTTTTCTGCTGACTGCCTTGAACGAGATGGAGATGTCCTTGATTGACAAGGGATGCAGAGCAAAGTGGTTTCAACCTGTGTTTCACTGGATTTAAAATGACTTGCTTAGGATCATTTCTAATCAGTAGTCCTATCAATAAGGTCTCATTAACAAGTATTGATGGGGTTTCGGTATGAGTTAGAAATCAAAACCCTAGATCCCTGGTGACCAGACACTCAAACAAACAGATAATCTAGAAAGTCCGTTCACTCGATCCAAGGCTCTGGGTCCTTCTCACAAAGTCAGCCTTGGAGCTCAAACGTTTAGCCGACGGTCGGTTTACTTTCCACACAAAAGTGTCCATTGATTCGACTCCATTTAGACGCTGCTGCTCTTGGAAACCTAAATAGGAAGTGGAATTGTGACCAGTGTTTTAAAGTGGATGGAAAAGCAGAGCCTTGGCTGAGACCCAGGGGTAAGACACCGTCAATGCTATAGGCCTGATTAATTCAATACACAAAAGCCCCATTGACTGAGCTGTGAAATAGAGTGAGAAGGAGAGACAGGTTGAGACAGAGAGTCGAGACTCTTTGGGTTTGAATCGGATGAACAGAATGACAACTATCCTGGATTATGAGTTTTAAAATGCAAAGGGAGTGAGACTGCTGAGGTTGGGAGTTAGCATAATCTGGCACATAAAATGAAGCCTTGGAGATCTGCTTCGAGGGTGTTCGTCTAGCACTGCCTGGCTCGCAGCTTAATGACTTCAACCTCACAACTAACTGAGATGGGTTGGTGGGCGTTGTAGAAAAAAAATCATTAGCATTTCAAGTAGACGATCAAGGAAACAAGTGTTGAGATATTGGCAGTCGTACTGTGGCTCAGGGAGCGCAGAGATACTGCTACTGCATCACAACACATGCATGCATCTCCAAAAACACGGCAAATGTACTGTAACCTTTAACTTTTACAGCAAAGAATTAATGATCCAGGACTGTATGTTCTTTTAAAACAAAAATACAAAGAAGGAAAGGAGAGAAAAGTGAAAGTAATTTATGTGTCTTCATGCATCATGCACTGTGTCTCTGCTGTTGCTAAGGACAACCCAGGAGAGAGAGAGAGAGAGAGTGAGAGAGAGAAAGAAAGAGAGAGAGAGATGCAGAGAAAGATATGGAGAAGGTAAGTGGGGAAGTTTGTTCTCCAGTGATGACACAGTTGACCAAAGGTTTCTGTTTGCTGCTTAGGTTCCCATACAGTTCAAAGTCAGAAATATGGAAGACCACAGAGGTCTGTGTCAAAGATCATGAAGGAGTGTATTTGGTGGACATGGACCTTGGTCTGATATTCTTAACTCCCCGGATTTTAAATTGAAGTTGTAGCTATGACTGAAAGAACTGGACAGAGACAATCATTCAAAATATTTTTTTTCGTGAAAGAGTGAGAGACGATAGGTCTTTGCACATTTTTTTTTCTTTTTATACATTGTGTGTATCCAAAATCTGACAAAAAGGCCCCAGACACAAACCTTGCACACAGAGTCTGTGTTTCTTTTCTATTTATTGCCAGCACTTACAACATGGGACAAAATAATACAGAGGTGTATGGTATTAATTATGCCCAGTTCATCCCCTCTTCACAGAACCATGAAGTTTGTCAGGGTTGTTCATTGTAGCAACATGCCAAGTGCTACAAAAAACTTGCTTATGTTCAGTCATGTCTGACACAATGTGTCCTTTTAGATACTTTTGCCATGCATTATGTGACTATAGTACAAATTTGGCCTTATCCATCATGTTTCATTGCTGAAACTGCCAAAAAGTTTAGGTAAGGTTGTAGTGTGGAAGAGAGAGCAAGAGGGAAAAAAAGGGTGAATGATGCTCTGATCATAGCTGCTGCTCTAAATAGTCAAAATGGCTATGAAATGATGCAAACAACACAAAAACTCAAATCCATGCTGAAAATAATGACAAACAAAAGCTACAGAGTTGGCATGTAAATTTGAATGACACAAAGCAAGAGAAAATTTTCTCTTCGTAGTGTGACAATCTGGGACAAATAAAACAGACTTAGTGCAAAGATCTTTAGGAAATGTTTACACAAATAGAATAAACTACAAACATTTTTTTCTTTATAAAAAAAGTTAAGCATGTCGACAACAGTATATAGTCTATAAATAACTGCCCAGTGAGTGAGTTACAAAAATGATGAAGAAAAACTAAAGCATACATGCCAGGACAGTAGTTGGCAGTGTGACTTTGTACTTTCGTAACACACACGAGTACGTACTTATCATTCCTGGAAGGGGTAAGATACATACCACAGAGTTGTCTAACAATGAGTTTTCCTGCTGACAAACAATGATGTGAAATTTCCACTTCAACTGACCAGTAACTACATGGTGAGTAAATAAGGAAAATGTTAAATGGAAGAAGCACAAACAGAAACTGTTGCTATCAAATGGCAGCAAAAAGTCACTGTCCTTGGATTTCTGTGTGTAATCATGACCAAATAACATTTGCATTTTTGTTAGGGATGTGATAATACCACTAAGTAATGATGCAATACATATTGCAGTATTAAAACCATACTGAATCTGATTACATGAAAAGCTTAAAAGATACCCTATCTTTGTTTGTTTTGTTTGTACACAGTAGTCATGTGTCTTGTGTGCAGAGTTTAACCCGAGGCAGAAAGTTAACCAGCATTAGCTTGTGGTCAGTGTAAAACTCTGAGTTCTGCTGCAGCTGTGCATGTTCCCCAATGATTTAAATAGTTTGTCAGCAGAAGTCAAATTATCTTACACTAACTGGCTAACTATCTGCAATGTGGGAAGGATTTCACTGTAGGGTCATTGGGTCAACCATCCAACTAAACAGACAATGTTACAGTGGACAGATTTCCATGTGTGGTTTGCAGAGAAACTCAGTGATGATACAATGCGAAAAAAACAGGGAAATTTTTAAGGTACACAAACTTATCTGAGCACACTGGTTTGCACCTTGTGTTAATGTACAGAATTTTGAACACTAAGACAGTTCGGTGTGTTTATGACAGAATTAATGCCCAGTGTATTAACATTAAAAGTAACCATGTCAGCTGCTGACATTCACTAGAACGTTTATTTTGTTTTCATTGTTACTGTAGATGTATTATGATTAAATGTCATAAATACACATCAGATACAGCCTTAATGAAAACCTAAACAAACTGACATTCACTGTTTTAAGTATGACAACCATATACTTATTCAGCTGAAAGTCACCAGTAGACATGGTCACTATTTACAACCACCAATTGGCAAGGACGTGAAACAGCTTTACCAGACTTGAGCTATCATAAACAGATGAATAATATACTAACAAAAACTAAAGACCCCATTTAAATATTTCTGCAACTAAAACACACAGCTGACTCACCATGTTTTCTGTGATGACCTACCATGACTTAAAAGTCCAGTTATTAGAGAATAAGTAATGGGGATGCAACCAAACTTTTAAGTTATCGCTAATTTGTATGATTGCCAGGAAAACATTGACAGCTGTCTGTATCTGATCTTTGCCAGTACAAAAGAATACTTCTATTTCTCCTTTTAAAGGTCCCACATAAGCCACATGGTCTCCACACTGTTTAACAGAGATAAAATGAATTTTTAGAGAACTCTTTTCTGGGACAAAACAGGTAACAGAACCACAGAGGCGCAATGACTCCTTGGAGGAACCAGTCCATGATTGTGCAGTGACACCCACTTTAGAGACACTTTACCAGTCCTCTATTCTATCCTATTATTATGAACAGGCTTTTCTCCTCTACTCTTGCACCCTCATACTGATGTGTGCTAACTGATGCAAACAAAGTTAGCAGGGATTGAGTGCAAGCACCAGACTTGTACTTTTATGAGAACCATAGTAATGTTACTTATCCCTAAAGGTACTTCCATACAAAGCTCTTACCAATGCAGTGAAAAATCTACATGTGAATGTTATGGGTTCACTTTTTTGAATGTCCCTAATGGTTGCTGTAGCTGTTGTAAAGATGTCCAATACAAATGTAATGCTTGATGAGATGAAATATTGTAACCTAAAAAAACACATGCACAGTGCACCAGTAATGGTATGCTATACAAGTAAGGGCATAAAGTGTTTTGGACCACTCATACCCATCTTCATCTCAAACCCAAACTTGATTGTATTATACTTAATAGTAGGAACATGTTTGCATCTTTAAGCAGTTTAATAACTTTCAGCAGTATGCCTGATGAATTTCCATGCATGGCAGAAGATTAACTGTGAGTCATCTGAGGTTACATATAAGCCCCAAAGGGAGATAACACCATCTTATGACAAAACAAAAGTTGGATCATTAAAGTTTCCTCAGAAAAAAAAATGTAATAGCAATAACAGCACGTCAGCCTCAATAAGAGCTTTGGTTGTGTTTTTGAGATTCTAGGAGGAGAAACCATTTTTGTAGAGCGTTTATGCAATAGCCCCATAACAAAGCTTTATCATCAGTACACTTTGAGACTTCACAGTAATTCAACGAGACTGTGATATCAGTGTGAATTCACAATGCAATACGGTTTTGGGGGGGGGGCAAGAGAGTGTGACATTACACATGTTTGACTGACACACAAACTCACAGTGGTCATCCCTCTTCCTGCTAGGTTCATGTACTTCCCTCTCACCAATATGATGTCTCATTATGACAGGACAAGGTTGCAGCAGAAGTTTACTATTCAATAAAAAAAACTTTGCTATTTCACAAAGATTTGGGAGAATAGGTTGTTGTAACACGAAGACTAGGACTAAAACTCATGTCATCATATCATTTGTTACCATAGACAGCAAATTTCTATCTTCTCAAGAACACCACACAATAAGTTCAACATATAATTATAACATCATTTTTGCTGTATAAAAAATGGAGCAGGATATCAGATCTTCTTTATCCCATCATGTGTTGTTGATGCTCTTTTGGTCTCTCGAGCTTATAGTATGGCATCATCTCACTTGCTGCACGATATTAGCTGCTCTATTCATGTCATTCATCAGTCTGTTGCAATAACTGCACACTGTTTTGTCATGCCTATTTAATGCTCTACTTACATCTACACTGCTGCCATAGTTCAAGACAGCTTCACTAGTTTCCAAGTATTGAAATTAATATATCATCGTCAAACTGATGTAAATCGTCCAAGTCAATCACTTAGAAGTCAAAGTTACAATTACTTCACAGCAGTTATGCAAGCACACTGGCAAAAAGATAATGTAAGAATATGGAGGTAAATACAGGGATGCAGTTTTGCTTTCTGGCCATAGGAAAATGTCTGACTTTTAGCGTAGGAATGTGACAAACTTTCCCATGAATGACTTATTTAAGACAATCCTTAAAGCAAAACACAGGCATTTGTGGTCAACAGTGGCAAAAACATTTCAGATGGTGATTTATATTGTTATTAAATTCAATGTTGTTCAAAATGTGTCTTATAAAACTGCCTCCGGCTGTTACAGTGTCAAGTGTGATCATGCACCAGCAACTTTCTGCCAAATGAAATCTGTGGTTGTCATACTTATGGTTTATATCATTTGGTCTTCAAAGTTGAAATATCTGAGTTGTAAATAAGACTTGACACTGAAATTCCACTTTAGGTTGGAATTCCAGTGGGAGCTCAGACAATCTTCAGTTACCCTGAGTTTACCAGCTTGTGACTGGAAAGCTTTTACCTGGGATGTGAAGTCATTCCTGGCTTCAGCATTAGAGTTCCAAGGTCAATGGGATGAACCATTTCGTAATGTTTAAGATGTAAAGTTTAAAAACTAATGTCTCTTGTTTAGATTTCATTAAGGCTGAATCTAATGTGTATTAATGAACTTCAAATCTAGAGGACATTTATGTATCAAATATCTATGTAATGATGAAAACATCTGCTGGAAGTTAGTAGTTAATGTGTCCACTTTTTTAACTAATACAATGGGAGGCATTGCTATCTTTGACTAACAAAAATATCACATGAATCTCACACTGGCACACTAACCACAAAATAGCATACTTCAATAAGTCCTTGTAGACCTTGGGTTTTCTCTTGTATTGTTGCTGGGTTTCTCCAAAAGCTAACAAAGCTGTCCATCCAATGCAACATTGTTCATTTGGTTGGATTGTTGACCAACTAACGGTACATTCCATTTACCTCAAAACTTAGATGTCAGTGCTGGGAAATGTGTCACATCCTAGTTAACACACCCCAGTTATAAGCTTGTAAACTCCAGGTACCTGAAAAACTGTCTGACCCAAGTGTGTGTTCCCAGTGACATACTGCATCTTAATTTGCAGACCAAATGTAACACACCATAAGCTCACAGGGAGTAGAGCTCAAAAACTCCCCCACATTGCTGAAAGTTTGCTTGTTACTGCAAAACAACTTGTCTTCTTCTGAACTATTCAAATCACTGAAGAGAAGTTCCAGCTGGTCCAGAACTCAGGACTGTAAAGTGACCACAAGCTGCTGCTCACTTACTTTCTGCCACCAGCTAGGCTCTGCCCACAACACACATTACCAATGTGTACAAACTAGAAAATGTTCTTAAAGTATCAGCATTTAACACCTTTATTAGGTTTTGTTAAATCTATTATTATAAATAATTTGTTTGATGCTTAAAGCAAAGGTTTAGCTTTTTAGCCTAAGGAATAAGATTTCTTGGGGGGCTGTAGTTGGTCACATTTCTGCTCATAAAGGCTAACTGCACTGTGTGGCTTGTCCCTTTTTTATTTCTGCCAAACATGTAGAGCTCTACAAAATCTTTGTGGCTGCCCTTCCCTCTCTGCTGAAGCTTTTCCCTGTCCCTTCATACAGATTAGGCCACAAAGATGAGCCACATCTTCCCTCTAGCAATCCTGGAGAGTGTTGACTCAGATACCAACAGTCACAGAGGAGTCATGCAGCCTGTACGTATGTGTCTGCATGTGAGAATACGAAACATGCTTTGGCTTGTATTTAATGGTACAAAAAGGATTGGGATGGAAACACCATCACCACACCGTTATAATCAGCAGCTGTCGAGCCCTTGTCAGTTAACACATATTCATGTCAAAGTGCACAAATGCATGAACACACACACATTATTGACAGTGGGGGATGAGGTGCATAACCACCAAATGGCATGGTCTGGGGCTAAACTGGAGCTGTGGGTGGAGGGTAATCACTTAATGGAGCTTTATGCAATAGTCCTCTCTAAAACACTCGCACACACACAAATACAACCACACACATTTTCATTACTATAACAGCCACAGAAAGAGGACTGTCCTGTCTGCTCTCTGAGCCACCTATGGTGACCAGATTAGACCCCTATGGTGAGAAGATCAACACAGAGTTCATCACCTCTGAACTAATGTAAATACGGTCACTCTACACTAAGCAGCCTACAATTAGGGCTGACCACATCACCATCTTACCACAAAAGTGATGTCATTGCCGTACCTTCGTAGTGATTACTTCAACCTGAAATGTGGCAATGTCAGTATCCCTAATTTTGGATAAGGGTTATATAAGTTTTATATCTGTTCTTTTAGGTAAGTCTGACAGCCAACCATTCAAGCAAGCTTTGATTTGGCAAGAATGGTCAATGAGATGGCAAAAATAGCACTGAAAAAACCCCAAGTTCCATGGTAAAAGTAAGGATATTTATGACTGACCAAAGCATTCAAAAATAACCAAAAAGAAATACATAATTGTTGAGCTTGGACAGTGCTTTCAAAGTAATCTAAAAAATTAAAAGAGCTTTTACTGTCATGATCACCACTGTCTGTTAAGTTCTCCTTTTCGTTTTCCATTTTTATGATATGTCTTGTGTTTCCTGTTTTATTTTGAAATTTCTAACTCTTGTTTCTGTTCCCATGTTTTCTTTCTGTCCATGTCCTGTCTTGTCACACCTGCCACCTGATTGTTCCTCCCAGCTATGTCTAGTCACCCCAATCACCTCTTGTATTCAACTTCATGTCTCCCACAGTCTTGTGCCAGATTGTTGTCTCTCATGTCACTTTCCAGCACTCTTCTCATAGCTCTGGTTAATGGTCATGACCCTTTTTGTCACGACCCTGCTTTTTGCCTTGTGTTATTGACATCGGTAATCATTAGCACTCATTCACACACCCCTGATGCAGCAGTGGGAGCTAATTGGGGTTAAATGTCTTGCCCCAGGACTTGTTGTCATGTGACTGAGGGAGATGGAATCAATCTTTCAGTTGATAGGTGACCAACTCTCCCAAGTAAGCCGCAACAACAAAGGACTGAGATGTGCTTGTGTTACAAGTGAAAATAACTTTTTCATCACTGTAATGTGGAGAGTCAAATGGAAGGACAAAGGGCTGATGATTGACTCAGGGGCAAATACTTAGTATTTAACTTTAAAGTTTGAATGAACATGAATCCCTTTACATGAATTGGACACCACTGATTTTACCATTCAAAAGTGATCAGAGAGACGTTTTCTTGATGAAAATAAATCTTTTCACACATTCTCATCTATTTCTGGTGCAAATGCAGCTCTACTCTGGAAACTACCACAACTGGAAAATGGTAAATGGACCTGAGCTTGTATGGCGCTTTTCTAGTCTGTCTTACTACTCAGAGCACTTTTATATTGTATGTCACATCTGCTCGATGACACCTATTCTTGCTGACATTTACTTACTGATAGTTAACGCTTCTAAGTAAGTTGTCAGCATTTGCTAACATCCTTGCCCTTTCATACCCACAAGCCACTGATACAGCAGTGGGAGCAAGTTGGGGTTAACTGTCTTGCCAAAGGACACATCCACATGTGACCACATGTGGGCCGGGCTTGAAACTGCAACCTTCTGATTGTTGGCAGAGCAACCTAGTTGACTAAGCCATGCCTAAGAACATTTGTCCCTGAAGTCCAGATTTTTAATTGACTAGAATGCTCAGCATGGTACGCCTCTTTAGTCCTGGAATTGTTTGAGGAGGAGGGCTTTGACATGGAAGCTTGTTCATGCACTAGCACAACCTCCGGTAACCTTACAAAACAGCTTGATTTGCTAGAATCCATGTTGTGTATCAAGGCAGATCTATACATTTTATATATTTGATATAGTTGCTCTCATCAAGCAAAGCAAGGCTCTGACTGACCCGTAACAAATTTAACAGACACTACTCTTGTTCAGTCATCTCCCTATGATTTTGAAACCATCCCCAACATGGAATATATCTGGTGTGCATGGTTAAAGTCCAGGCAAACAAAGTGAATATAATTTATTACAAATGCATTCCTCTATCAATGGTTTGAGAAACTAGTGATAAAAGGGTTCACATGACTCAATTGTAGAGTCATCTGAATACGATCAAGCCATGCATGGCTCATTTTATCATGTGATCATTTATATAAAAGACTGTGACTGTGCTCAGGTTCTGTTGGGCCTAGACTAATGTAAATCAGCAGGGGACAGGAGAGAGGGGATAATCATGCTTTAGAGTGGTGCAAGGGTTCTGGGTTCTGGGCCTAATCTGCTAAATAACCCATTAAATACCCCTTAAAAGAAGTATTGCTTCATACAAAAAAATATAAAGTTCAGATGGCAGGACATGCACACCAACATGATACTCTGTCAGACCAAAGTGTGTCTGTCATTCAGTATGCAAATCAGAGAGTGTAAATTTAAACCAGAGAGTCGAGCTTGAAGGCACAGAATACATAAAAAAGGTCTATTTCATACTTTTTACTGTGGGTCACATGGTCCAACTTACATCATACTACTGACTAAAAGCAAATTCTCTTCTATCAAGGAAAATTAAAAGAAATCTATGATGGCATGGGGTCTAAACTACTGACTGCACTCAGAGCAGTTATGAGTTTCTGGACACATTAATTTAAAGTATTGCATTCAAATAAAAGTGGTTTGTAGAATGTCACAATCCTGACATAGCATCTGACCAAGACACCTTTAGGATGTTACTCGGTGTCTTGAGCTGAGTTTTAATGTATCCACATTCCAGATTCATCTGCTTTGTCATCTTACTCCACAGTCAGGTTATCAAATAACTTTTCAAATATCTACAGATTGTCAAAGTTTGTGTTTTAACTCAGCTGTAATCACCACTGTAACTTTTTTGGCGGTCTTGTTGATGAATGAGGGGCATTTCCCAACCTATAAATACCATCCTTCCTGCAAAAGAAAATTTAATGACTTCCCTTCTTAGAGCAGCTAGAAAGGCAAAACTATGTACTATGATTCTGTCCACATTCTGAAAAGGCAAATTCTTCTTGTGCACAAATTATCAGACTTTGACAGTCACACCACATGCAGAGCTAGATTCAGTAAGCTTCTCTCAAAAAAAAGGGTAAATAAAAATATCTTACTCAAACCCTCCTTCCCATTTCATAAAGCTTTACAATTAAGCTCAAGACAGAGACACAGCATCCATCCACAAAGTGCTGAGCTTCTGAACTCAACGACCTCCAAATCAGTGATTTCTCTTGCCTAAGTGTTTGACCAGCCTTTTCACTATCAACTTCATTTTCACATGGGATCTCTTTTGAGGTTAAAAGGACAGCACTAAAAGAAATGGAGCTCAGGAAAAACAAGTTAAGTTAAGAGCATTTCAAAGAGATATTTGATTGAAAGGTTGTACAAAGTGGTGCCAACAGTAAAACATGCAATGCCTGTGGCTGTGAGGTTCAAGCAAGACTGGAAACAAAATGCTGAAACATTTGACAACACACCAGGGTATTCAAATTAGGCTTGTCATTTGTTTGACATTGTTGAATAATAAAAACCATTGTCTTCCTCAAATAAAAATCACAGGAATGATGAGGAAACTGGTAAAAACATGGATCAATGAACAGAATCAATAATGGCATTGCTACTAATCAAGTCCATCCCTATCCACGACATGAGGAAATCCGCATGATTCTGAGTCAACTTTATGCCCTTAACTTCAAGCCTTTTGTGATATTTTTTCTTGTTTACATAAGAAGAATGCTAAGGGTTTTTCCTGAGGACATAAAACTTACAAAGAGCCAGGAATCAAACACAGTATGTGCCATCACTTCATCAAGAAACACACAAATACTCCAGTAAAAATGGGCGAATGTGAGAGATGATCACTAAGAAATAAGCCATAATGTCCCCATCTCTCTCAGCCACATGGTCATCCTCACTTCATACTATATTTATGTAACGTAAACCTCAACATTTGCCTGCATTCTATTTGTGGGAGTAAACACTTTGTCTACCCTTGAACAGTAAATTACCTTGTTTTCATTGCTGTTAGGTTTCTTTGACGCCATATTCATTAACATATACCTCACCACAATCTTTCTGCTTATTTCTGGTCAAGAGCAACCAGTGATAGCATCCTTTCCTCCAGGATAAGTCCATGTACAAAGAATGTTGGAATGACACTGTAGGTAAACCAAGAAAAACAACCACATGGAATATCCATGTTGCCCTGGTATCACCAGAATGAAAAAGAAGCAATGGTTTGCAAATGCTTTCTGACCCCTAGCAGCCAAAAATTCACAAAAGGTATGTTAAACTTCAAATTTAAGAGAGTTATTCACATACCTATATGAAATAATTAATCATGGAGCACTAGGTCCTTAAAATTTGCAGTTCCAAAGGCGAATAGTGACCACTTTGGTGCCACGTTGACCTTGGAATCACCAATCAAAACACTGTCCCATCCACACAGTATCACAGGATTAGGTTTACCAACTACAGGGAGAATCCAGTTACACCACGAGGTCTTTCAAGCCACAATCGATACATGACAGCAACAGGTTACAACCCTCAATGTGACCTTGCTCTCCCAAGCTTGTGTAATGTGTTGCTCACTTTAAGAAATATCAAACGTTTTCTTTTCTGTCATCTTCACAATAACTCTAATAACCTGAATCAACGGTAGTGTTACACGTTTGATTCAAGGACATCAAGGGAAATATACGAACAATACAAATACTGTCATCACAGTTTTTCTTTGAAGTAGTATTTTTTTTACCTACAATGAAAGATATTAGAAGGAAAAAATCTGATATCTGAAGTAGTTCTTCTAGAAAAACTACAACCTTGACTTCTTCTCAAACACTACATTCATGTTCGATATCACAGCACAATATAACTCATGAATCTCCCCTCCAGAAAGTGCTGAATAAAAGTGAGCGCTATCTCTCTCATTATGAACTAAATATATGTGTTTAAATGCCTAACTTTAAACAAAATCACAAATGTCAATCCTAAAAAAAAACCCTGTGATCCAAACAGTGCAGAGAGAAGAAGGAGGGAATTTGTCCTTTTATACTTGAGATACTGTATTGATTATGGGTGCCACAATTATGTTTTTCTGCTGCTGTTATCAAAAGAAACCGTCTACAAGCAACATCAGTCATATTCTGTGCATGCTATAGCAGCTTGTTAAGTGCTTTGTCAGCCTATCAAGCTTTGAAGTGTGCTGGGACTGTCTACTGGTGGAATTGTAGATGATAGAGGTGCAAACATTGTCCTTAATCCATCAACATACTTTTACTTTGTTCAACAGAGCAGTACAGAAACCTCCCAAGGAGCAGTTCAACCAATAGCCTTGAGTTACACTATAATAGCATTTTAAGTACCTCTTACTAATGGCAGTTTCACGGTTAACCTTGAAGCACCATAATATATAATATGTTCCTTTTTTAAAAAAGTTTAGGGGATTTTGCAATGGCTGTTTTGGAAGAGTGATACAGATAAATGACCAGCAGCAGCAGATGGTGAGATTGCTGTCTTATTTTTGTGTTTTAACAGCCAATGGTGTTACATTTAGCCAAGTCTGATCAGAAATGCTAACTTGCTTGGTATTCATTGTCTGGCAATTCAATTATCATATAGACCCTTTTCTATCTATGTCACTGAGACGTCACAGCATTGGCTGGAGGCAGAAGATTGACTGTAACCACAGACTATCATACAGCGACAGTCTAACCATGTTCATACATAAACATGGATAACCACTCACTGAATACTGTCCTGTAAGGTGATATCATCTGCATGAGTCCACCAAAAGGCAAAGAATTAGCAAAAAGTAGGGCACAAGGAAAAACATATACTATTCAAGACAGCAAGATAATTTTACCAGGAAACACTTAAAATTTAATTTAACAATGTTAGTTAATGTTTTTTTTTTTTTTTGTCTAACGACGAACAAAAATATGAAAAAAATGAGAACTGTCTCTAAAACGAGGGTAACTTGTCAAGTCAGTTCCTCAAAGTTGTTCACAAACAACACAAAATACTTGCTTATAGTTTCAATCAATTCAGTAGAACAAAAACATTTACTTTCCAAACATTTCACCATTGTTGTGTTAAACAGTGTATTTTGTGACAAAATGCCAGAGATAAGCTGTTAGAAAACTCTGCTGGCCTTTTTAGCTTGTGTGCAATTTATCATTTTACTTTACTGCCCATAGCATGCAGGAGCATGCATGCCTCTTCACAGTGCATTTGTGCAAAAGCTCAACAGCAAAGCTCAGCCCATTAATACTCCTCAAGGCATTTAAATTAATTTCCAGAAGATGGGGTCTTTGAGTCAATTTACAGTGTGATAAGGCTTTGGGGAAGAGTAATAGAGATGACCTGGCACATGTTCCATATATACACACAGGCTCACAGTGCTGTGCTCCCCCACTGACTCTGTGTGCTCCTCTCTCACCAGTTCTACATCTCTGACACTGTCTCTGGGAATAGGTCAACTCATGGGGGCTGGACAGACGTAATTAGATTATAGGTTGTCACAGCAGTTGTGTTGGTAATGCATAGTGGAAATACATGAACTTCCATGTAGTCGACTTTAGAAAGAAGAATTGAAACCATTTTCAGCTGAGAGTTGATAACAACTAGCTCAAGGAAATGACTTTGTTTTAAATGCCTTGCAACTGAAGAATGCCATGCTCTCATCAGAGGTGGTTATAACAAACAACGACAAAGAAGTCAACGTTGCACTGACTGGTGAAAAAATGGGGTTTGCTTTTACAAAAAAAATAAATAAATAAAAAATAATGTTAACTGGACAACATCCAATATGTGTGTTCCTGTGATTTCAAGCAATGGTTGAATCATAAGCAACTTGCAGAAGCATTTGTCTATGCAGTATGGTATTTAACGTCTGGAGTACCATGTGTCTGATGTTGTTGCCACCCAAACCCTATGAAGGCCAACTTTTTGTCACACAGATATTTCCACGGGAATCAATAAGGGAATGGTTAAAGAATCCCATCAATATGCAGAATTGACAATAGCACTGGTATCAATAAAATCTTATTAATTCCCATCCCTAGTCAACTTGGTCTTCAAATGCTTAAAAGGGATGTCAATCCAAATGAATTCATGCAAACAGGGTCTAAAAGGGAGTACAAGCAATGGCTCAAAGCTGAAATTCAGCTAGTCTGGTCCCCTTCATAGGTGTTAACTTTTTCTTGACACAAATAGTACGTTTGGTCTCAGGTGGTATGTGACCTCCCATATCTAGACCAGAAACATCCACAATGGTCAAGAACAAATCTGCTCTGGCTAATGCTTTTGGATTGTTTTACTTCCACCTAAGCCCCGCCCACAAAAAGATGATCCACTGTTTATAAAGATGGAAAGATTAAGTAAATATATATTTGAGCTGAGGCTATTTAAGCAATCTATGTGGACAAATCAGCTCAGTTTATCTCAATTCTGCACTTATTTTGGGCATATAATGTTGCGTTAGCTCATTTTCTACTTCATCATGTTCTTCTCTCTGCTAGCTGTTATCAACTATCTTTCAACAGCCCTTCAACAGGAGTAATATGGCATTGAAATTAGTACTCAGAAATAGAAAATGCTCCGGCAGATCAGGCTTCCTTAATTTTGTAAGTCATATGGAAACATCAGTATCCAATTCATTCTGTTTATATCTTTACACTTATTACTTGACTCTTCATTTTTATTAGGCATTCACCTTCTCCCTCAAAAACAAGAACTAACCTAAAAAGGTAGACAAATCCAAGCATCTCAACTATATTTCATTGGTAGTAGACTATTTAAAGGGAGCATCTGTCCTTTATGTGGCATGATACATCCAAAGCAAGTTGCTGGCATTTATGAGGGGCAGAAGATGACCCCAATATGGGACTAAAAAGATTTCAAAGGGGAAAAAAAATCTTAAAATGACTACACTGTTCGATTGCGCATCACTGGAACATCTTCTACGACATGCTAACAGACTGTGGGGTAAATTATCATCATTTCCACTATGCTAGATTTCCAAAGACAGGACAGAAAAGCTTGCAGGGGAAGAGAAAAAATATCTCAGCCTGGCAACAACTGAGTTTAAATGACAGAGGGAAACACACAGTATTAAAATAAGCCATCTTTTTTTAACACCGTGACATCAAAACACATGAAAAATGTAAAAGGAGGCAGAAAAGGCAATGCACGCAGCCACAACCCAGCTTCTAAAAATAACCATGTGTGAAAAATCTGTTTATTTCCTATGCTTGTGTTCCCCCCAGAGCAACGGAGCACCCTGTGCCCACATACCCCCCAGGCCCGGCCTTGCGTTTTAGCTGTGACCTACATTTGATTCCCTCCACAAGGACAATCTTGGGCTTGACTTCTTGGACAACTTCTGGTTCAGTGATGGGAGATGAGGAGGGGTCTTTCTTGTTGACTACATCCGATGAAGTTTGGGGGAGAACAGCAGCATTTTCTTTAGGTGGGTCCATAACTGGGTTAGATTCCAATGGCTTATCTTCTTTGCCAACCTCTGATGCATTGTTGGAAGCTGAGGGTTTGTCTTGCTCTAAGTCATCATCACCTACAACTTGGAGAGGAATGTCTGCCTTTTCTACAAGTTCATCAACACCTGGGGTAGATTCCTGGGGCTTGACTTCCTGACTGACTTCAGGTTGACAGTTGGGAGCTGAGGGCTTGTCTTGCTTTAAGTCTTCAGCACCTATAGTTTGGAGGAGAATGTCCACATGTTCTGTAAGTTCTTCAACACCTGGGGTAGATTCCTGGGGCTTGACTTCCTGACTGACTTCAGGTTGACAGTTGGGAGCTGAGGGCTTGTCTTGCTTTAAGTCTTCAGCACCCACAGTTTGGAGGGGAATGTCCACATGTTCTGTAAGTTCTTCAACACCTGGGGTAGATTCCTGGGGCTTGACTTCCTGACTGACTTCAGGTTCATCACTGGGAACTGAGAAGTTGTCTTTCTTCACATCCTCTTCTGCTGCACTTTGGAGAACATTTTCTGTAAGCGTGTCTTTATCTTGGATAGATTCCAAATGTTTATCGACTTCAAAAGGTGCAAGCAACCCAGAAAGAAACACTTTTCTCATATTATTGCCAGGCTTTCTTCTCTTTTTACGGGCTCCAAAACATCCACACAACCTGAACATGACTTAATTCCAGTCCGAACAAATAAAAGATCCGGGTCAAGAATTCCTGAATGTCACATTCCAGATTAGGTTAAGAAAAAGATTAATAAAAGAGAGCTGTGTCCCTGATGGAAGTATTTGTTTGACTAAAACCTATGTAATGCTGCGTACTGGAACCATATGTAAGAAGTTTCACTCATGTTCTGTTTGACAAACTGGGAGGAACTTCTTTTCTGGCCCCAGGGCCTCTTTGACTCCAAGGAAAGTATAATTTGAGAAAAACTCCCGAAGCTCCACCAGAAAGGAAAACACAAATAAGCAGACGTGCTAATTTGCCTAAAAAAACTGTATGAAGCCCTGAGGATGGGCTGATATGGAAAAACAAATACTGTATTGTTCAGTTAAAATAAAGCAAAGGATTTTTGAGGTCATGGAAAATGTGGCTTTTTTTTACCCATCATAACCAAAAATCCAACCAAGACAGATTAATTTTTTTTCTGGTATAACATTTTTGGATAATTTGAATTTTTTATAGGATCTTGGTCATGAAAAAAAAATAAGTCAGTGTGCTTGCATGCTATGAGGAAAAGCTTAATCATTGGTTCATAATGGCTGAACTTTTTCAAAAGTGCATAACCACGCTAGTAGAACTGAATCATGCTAGAGAAAATTATCAACGTCAGACTGTGACTGCAATATTCACATATGGCCTGGCAATTTTGACACAGGGGTCTTCCTCTAAAGTTAAAAAAATAATAATAAATAATTACACCCACACATGCAAATATTTCAAAATCATCTTGGAAAACATAAACTCACATGTGCACTTTTTTAACTGCTGTAAACTCCATGCAATGATGTGAGTTTGTGCACATACCCATTCCCCTGCTATGACCTTTTCATTGTCAAATTCATTCAACTTAACCAAAGTATTGCCAGTGTTGTGGTTTAACTTGTGACCAGGTTATGATGTTACCCAGTGTTTTAATCCAATACATATATGATGAGCTAGTGCTGATGAATTTAAAATAAATAAATAGAAAAACAGATAAACATATAGCATTTGTGGGGACTCTTGTCTGTCTCAGCAGTATGTTCTAATGATGGCAACCACAGACACAAGCAATATGGTCCCCAGTTTCTATGGTCACACTCAATATAGTAATATTGGGTCTCATCCAAGACATTAGCTGGATTCATACCATTGCAGTGCTGTATAAAGCAGAAGGAAAGCAAATGTG
Source organism: Cetoscarus ocellatus (assembly GCA_037902135.1). NCBI lineage: Eukaryota > Metazoa > Chordata > Actinopteri > Labriformes > Labridae > Cetoscarus > Cetoscarus ocellatus. The sequence goes on from JBAMNC010000572.1 coordinate 2,259,168, forward strand.
AGTGTCTGCCTTATCACAACTCTTATAAGAGTAGATGTGATGATACCACAAAGTGACATCACACCGAGAAGGGACCTGCTAACAGAGTAACGTTTCATGCTCTGTCTTTCTGTCAAGAGGTAAGTAAAACAAATGAAGTGTCTAAAAAAATTCCATCCACAAGTGGACAAGAACCTAGCTGTTGGCTATGGATTTACTATTGCATGTATACACATCAACTGTACATAGACAGGAATAAATGGCCTGTGAAAGCTCTACAATTTCTGTGTCAAGATTCGACAGAAGTTCAACATCTTACAGGCCAAACATGGTTGAAGTTGCACTGTCTCCTGCCTTGCCATATCCCTGCATCTATTTGTGATTTAATGAAGAGCTAGTGAGCTGGTCACGAACTTATTAGCAAGGTCAACAGAAAGATAGAGTTGGATATACCCCCATTGACGCATACATTCTCCCCTACTGCTTCTACAGTGGGACAAGGACAATATTCCTCCTAAAGAAGACATCATGCCCTTTGTCCACCTTTTGATACAGTCATATGTACATGTACCACTGTGTGTTTCCATGGCTGTGGGTGATCTATGGATGGAGATAAAAATTGAGGGGTGGGTATTATCAAAATGACTCATTGCTATGTCACAAGGAGAACCGACTTTGATTTAGATGTTAGCATCTTTTAGACATATGATGACCATGATATAAGGACTGGGTTGGCCTATATCACATAATAATTTCAAAACACATCCCCTTTAGATATCCAATTCATGCTATAGCTGTAGCTTGACATAACTGTGCATGTAAACCTACTGACTGATCAATGCTGTTATTTTCCAACCATCACACTGACAAACTAATATTTGTTGGTGTGTCACTACTGATGGCAAGATGACATTTTTGTGTTAGAAATATCAGACAGATTGTTTAAATGGCAAATGTAAAATAAAACACAGCTTTTTCAGGGTTAGGGTTAAAAAGAAAAAGCTTATTTTGGCTCAAAATGACCAATATGAGGATATTGATTATAAAAAAAAGGAACAAGTAGCTTCATAACTCTTACAGACATTTTAAATTAATTGTTTCTGAATGTGTTAGTGTTCGTCCCCATCACAACCATGTAAGATTAAAGGTACTTTGTGCTCTGTCTCCACAGCTAGACCTGGGATTGCATAACATCAGGAAGTAAAGTGACTCAACTAAACAAGTTAGTCAGGCTCTTAAGAAAACACACATAGCTAAACACTGTGACATTTAAGATTTGCCTGAAAGCCCTGTTTTCTAAGCATGTCAACATAAGCTGAGAGAGACATTTTCACAGGTTGCATGAAGATTCTGATCTTTTAGAACATTTTGCGGAAATAGACTTCACACAACTAAAACCTTTACAGTAACTCTGACACCAAATTATCAAGGCAGCCCTTTATTTTCCATCACAATCTACATTTCCATTTGAGGCAGGCCTTCAGAGTATCCCCACACACCACCAACAGAAACACAGACTTCAGTATGACCTAGATACAAATTGTCTTTGAAAGTCAGAGGATTCAATAAAACAATATGCACAGTAAGGTGGAAAATACCTACAATTTAAACTATTGTGGCTTCATTTCTTGGCTTCATTTGCAGGAAAAAAAACAACAACTCAGAAGCAAAACAAGAGGGAGAAGAATTGATTTGTTTCAACATATTCACTACGGTAAACTGATCAGCGCCACGAGTGAAAAGTAGGCCGTCATAAATGTGTTTGGCAATGATTCATTATCATAATTGTTCTATTAATAGGCCATGCTATTCTTATTTGGCTTGTGTGCTGGCATTCAGGTCATTCAGGACAGGACTTATCTGAAAGAGTGCATTTTAAGTGGCTTGAAATGGACAAGGAAACAATGGCAGTGCTTACAAACTCTAGACACCAGTTTGGGATATTATTTTTTACATCGGCAGAGACACAGAGACATGAGTCATGGACAAACAATTTAATGTATCTGCTAGGTAAGAGAAGACGCTGTTATCAGCAAAGCTTGATTAAAATTTTCATTAGCATGACCCTTAGATAACAGAAGAAACCTGTGGTACTTACTCCCTCTGCAGTCTCCTCCATTTCTCCTCCACTTCATCCTGCTCTCTCTGTTCATGTTTTCTTTGTTCTGTCTCACACTGGTTCTGTCATTTGTTCCAGTTCTTTAAACCTCTCTCTCGCTTTCTAATCTTTAAGCCATATTTCATCTTCTCCCTCTTTCACACAAAGAATATTAAGAAAGATAATACCGCAGACTCTGTTGCCCAGCCTCTGATCTGCTCACTTGTATTTTTTGGTCTCCACTATGTTTAGCAGACTTGACAGCTGCCTGTGTGGTCAGACACGACTGTTACTGCTTTATGGTTTGACTGGAGAACAACTGTGGGTTTCCTAAAGCTGCTGAATGAGTCTTAGATGAAGCCAAACTTTCATTTGCTCTGATGTCCATGATGTCATGAAACCCTGAAGTATGAGTAACCAATGTTTCATTCCTCTTGGCCACCACCCTCAGTGAAATGACCAGTTATACCAAACTGTGCATAATGATTTATGACACTTTTAAAACATTAAAACAGCAGCCAATTTTTACTGCGGGGAAAGGGGCATCTGTAGAGAATAATATTGAATGTACTGCTGGGATATTTATATGCCCCATCCGCTTTGGATACACAATAAAAAACCATCGTATTTTAAGGAGGACATTGGATTCAGCTTGCACACTAATGATTGAAAGTTTCTTCCTGAGGACAAAAATGATTTAAAAAGACTTTTCTTTATACTCTGGAGGTTCATCTCCCCTGTCGGAATGAGAAAACTACAAAACCAAAATACAACTCTGTTGACAGTCTGGGATTCCCCTTAAAATTCAGATGGGTTTGTGAGCTAATGGAGCATTGAACTAGCCTCAAGCAGGGATAGGGAGAAGGCTGTAGAGATCCTCTAAGCTTGTTTTCATTTCAGACCACCTTATTTTTATCTGATTCAAAATCATACTGAGTCCCAAGGGACTTTTACTCAAGTGACATCACTAAAAGCCAGTTGACTGCACTTCCTCTGGAGCTACACAAGAGTTTAAACTTTAGCCCCTTTCACACATGCATAACAGTCTTGAAATTTCCACAAAAATATCTACAAGATAAGTTTAATGAGTAAACTCAAACACAAGGAGTTGAATTTCCAATTTTGTCAATCCTACCCTGCCGTTGTTTGATAAAATATGTGCAAGGTTTGGGTGAGCCATGTAAAAAGTCAGCAAGTTGTTAATATCATGCCATAAGGGGCTTTTCCACTACATGCTACTGTCTTGGCTCGACTCCTCAGTTAATTTACTTTTCCATTAGGGGTCGCACCTAATACCTGGCATAATGTTTCCCATCACTTCTAGAAAGGTTCCAAGTGAGCTAAGCCCAGACTAAAATGTGACATGGAGACACTGCTTACCAGTTAATGGTCAGAGTATTGTCACGACAACAGAAGGGTATCCAACATGGCAGTTAAACATCTCACATTGTTGGCTCTGTAATGCTGTCTGACTTCCAAAAAAAACTTTGCTTTTAGTAGTATGTTGTTTTGTTGATCAAAACTGTCTATGGAACAAAACTTGCCTACTTGACAAAAAGTGGACCAACAGAACGAGAGGGGCCAGCAGCTCTATTGCTTGTATTTCCACCTTTATTGTTGTGGATGCTTTGGTAGTTTAACAACAACTGTCTGCCTGACTCAACAATTCATCTTGTGTGGTGTGCCACAGTTAACAACCACTGAAAACCCATTTGAGATGCCTCAAGACTTCCCATTAGAAAGTCTCTTATGTTTTATTTTTGCCCTGCTTCCTACAATTTGTTTTGTCACATCAGAGAAATTTACCAATACGAGAACAGAGCACTCTGCATCTGCAACAATCATGATGTAAACAAACCAAATCTGTTGATGGAACAGAGACAGGGTAAAGGTTTGTCTGGTTTGTCAAATAACAGTCCTGCTTTTACTACTTGTGGTAGAAAAATTACAACAGACTGTAAAAGAAAACTGTTGAAGATAAATAGAGGCACTTATTACCTCAGTCAGTCACTATTAGCGTTTAGTATCAAGCTAACATATCATCTATCAGAATGTTTGCATAAACACAGGTTAAGTATTATCAGTAAAGTGTGTCACTTCTGGTTCTGACAACAACACTTCAGTGTCTAGATGAGTACAACTTGTTAGTCTGTCATGCTTATCAGCCAAGTCCCTGCATAATTTTTGGCTCTATGATCTCTAGGGCTGTAATCAACCAAAGAATTTGTCGGTCGACTGACACACTGAAAACCCTCCTGCGCGGGGGACGGCTCGGCTTGGCTCGGCGGAGCGCGGCTCGGCGGAGCTTGTCTTGGCGAAGGTAGAGGAGGATGCTCAAAATAAAAATAAATACTCAGCAAACCCCCGGACGTTGAATAGGCTAACGTAGACGCTCCTCAATCCTCCTGTCTCCAGCTAGGTCTCCAGATGGTGGGCGAACCCAAAGTGGTGAAAACAAGGGGGTGTTCTGAGACAGGCAAGTTACCAGTGAAACCGGGGTGGTCTGAAAACACCCCCATTAGCACTTGGTACGTTCCTCCTGATGACTGTAAATCGCCGCGGGAAAAAATAAATTGAAGCGGAAAAAAAAATACTATTGGTCGACCAATCAGAGTTCTGGTCGCCCCAGCATTTATCGACCAATGAGTCGACCAGTCGACTAACACATTACAGCCCTAATGATCTCCTCAAATGACAAAGTGAGTATTACAACAGACAAAAAAATTAAGTAGTCCGACTTAAGAAATTGAGCCTCCTAAGAGTACTTGCAAGCTATTTTACAAATTTAAAAAATATCTAATTAATCACGTGTGCAGAAGAGACGTCAACTTGGTCATCCCTCCTGTACAGAAGCTGATTTGTATGTGGATGTTCCAGTGTAATCGTGCACCTTGTGCTGTAAATACTATCCTGCCCACCAGCACTCTTGAATGTCATCAACAATATGCACCCACAAACACAGCTCACCTGCTATGATTATGCAGTACTGAGCAAACCCTTTAGGTACATGTGTAATCTTAATGTGAGCATCTTTACAGAGTGTGTTGTTATTAAATGTAGTCAAAAGTAAACTTGCAGGATAAGGTCAGGTGGGGCCATGGGATGCGACAGTTGGAAATGCATGTGCACATAGTGTTATGTTTCCTGTCTCACCTTTGTAACACTATCTTTGTATCGCAAGCTCTGAAAATGGCACACAGGGGGATACACTCAATTCCTCTCTTTTGGTCTTTGTAAAATTCATAGAGGAGATGAAACATTATAGTAACAAAAAAAATCATGCCTTGACATGGCACTGTGAATCAGCTGATTGACAAAATCTTAGTAACAACAATGAGACAATGCAATGTTCAAAGACAATTGGAGTAAAAACTGTGGAAATAGGTTGATGTTTCCTGAAAAAAAAAAAAATAATGCTACTTAGACAGCCATACATGTAATTTGGTTTACAATGAAAAACTGCTGTAAACATATCTGCTGTTCCCATTTTACAACAATTTCCCAGACGTGCTCTAACTGTGTAATTTCAATGGATATTTCCCCTAAAATGATAAAGTACCTTTAGTGTTTATGTTTTAGCAATGTAGGGACAAACAAGTCAAAATGTGTAACATAAGCAGCATTCATAGCTATGAAGATACATTTCTGTTTCTGAAATTACAGACTTCAGTAACAGCTTATTCTGCTCCGGTATAACTAAGAGGTACAGCGTTTGCATCCCTCATTCATCTCTTGTCTACAGAATGTGCACATCTCATGGGTGAACGTAGAGTGAAGGGGTGAAGCTGAGAGCCAATGGGATGCAAGTTAACAGGCTGCCTCTCTAATTTAGACTGGTGCCTCAAAACATAGCAAGTAAACGCTTTTCCACAGTCTTGCCTGTACTAAGTGTTAAGGAAAATGGAGCAGTGCTCTGAATCAGGGTACTCTGAAATGAAATATGATGACTGAGTTACATTAAAGGCTGGCCCCGCAGTGGATTGAATTATCCCGCTGTATGTCTTTCAAGGAGTCCAGTTATTTTCACTTTCAAGTCAAACTCCTGGCACATGTGCCATCTACTATACTTCATAAACACACAGCACACCAAAGTACAAGAACACAATGTTCCAGAGTTTCTCTGTAAATCAGAAAGCTCTAGACATGAACTCTTTGACTCTGTGGGGTATTTATGGTTTTCATTACCTGACAGAGTAAATTCAACAGGACATTAATATAGGTTACAGGATGTGGGTGTATATACTGTACCATGCACCTTCAATTTTCTTGTATAACATGCCAGACAGTATTTTGTAAACTGATCCTTGTAGACGGCCTATGTTGTGTCGGGGTTTGCTGTGGGGCAGCTTCAGGATGGTAAAACCATAATGGAATTATTTTGATTGATTTTGAGCTCACAATTGTAATGTCTAAAACTTTGTGTGCAAATTTTATCATTTAAAGTATGCTGGCCATGTTTTGACTCACTTGGGAGTGACTGGCCTGTCTCTCAGGAACTGTTTATACAATGCATTAAAATAATAATATTTTGGATTGGTCATTTGCAACCCAGGTTGACTGCCCAAGATCACATGATGCATTACAAATATTGTCTTCAGTGATGATTTTCAGCCAGAACTTGCAGTGTGCTACACGCAGTGAATAAGAAATGAGGGCAAACAGCCCTTAGCTGAAGGTTAGTAGCACTCTAAGACAGCTTTGCTTCTTCATTTTGTCAAAATGCATCTGATAGAATGCATCAGTAATGCATGATGTAGCAAAAAAGCCTTGTGAGATACTATATGGATCTAAATGACACCTCAGTTTGAGAAAAAAAGAGACAAGTGAGTGGTGTTGTGTTATTTTTGATATGTTGTTTATGAATGAGCCATTTCTAGGAGCAGACTTTATTAAGTTACTTCAGGAACTAGTACTGGTTTAGATGCACTTTCCTTATTCATTTTTTATTGCTGACTAATAGACAAAAACCAAAATTAATGAGAATTGAGGAGGTCAAGGGCAAGTCCATGATGGGGCCTGCCCATCCTGACAATTATTAACTATAAGCTTGAGGCCATGTTCACGTGAATTTGTTGTTTCAAGCTTTATCTCTGTTGATTTTACAGCTACTTTAATGACAAGGGAAATGATTGGGGCTATGTGTTCTTCTGAAGGAAGGAGGCATCATTGAGATATCCTGCATGAATGGGCGAGTTCTAGTGGCAGAATGGTGATTTTATGCAACCAATTCAGTTCAGATGCAGGCATCCCAAAACACCCCCATATGTAGTCTCTGGTATCAGATTTCAGTATGCATTGATAGGCGTTCACACAAGGCATTCAGTATCATCACCTGGGATCCAAATGCCCAAAACAGCTCACAAAACATTGTATTAAAAGGCCTCAGGTGTATTCCAGATCAAGGATTCAACCTGCACAGAGTATTTCAGCGCTGCTCCACCTTGTCCCCCCTGTAATTCTACTTTTGCTTAATTATTTACCATTTTAGTTAGTTTCCCACGTTCCATCAATTGTAAACCATTATTACCACAATTTCTGTGATAAACTTAGAACTTTGGTTCCCCTGTCCTTTGTCATGTATTTCAACCCAGGCTCATCTGCAACTTAGACCTAGGGACCTATCACACCCCAATCAGGGACCACAACCTAAGCATCCATCCATCCATCCATCCATCTTCTTCCACTTATCTGTGGTCGGGTCACGGGGGCAGCAGCCTAAGCAGGGAAGCCCAGACTTCCCTCTCCCTGGCCACTTCGTCCAGCTCTTCCCAGGGGATCCCAAGGCGTTCCCAGGCCAACTGAGAGACATAGTCCCTCCAGCATGTCCTGAGTCTTCCCAGAGGTCTCCTACCAGTGGGACGTGCCCAGAACACCTCACCAGGGAGGCGTCCGGGAGGCATCCTGTTTGATGCCCAAGCCCCCTCATCTGGCTCATCTCAATGCGGAGGAGCAGCGGCTCTACTCCGAGCCCCTCCTGGATGACCGAGCTTCTCACCTTATCTCTAAGGGAGAGCCCGGACACAGTGCAGAGGAAACTCATTTCAGCTGCTTGTACTCGCGATCTTGTTCTATCGGTCACTACCCACAACTCGTGATCATAGGTGAGGGCAGGAACAAAGATTGACTGGTAAGCTGAGAGCTTTGCTTATCAGCTCAGCTTCCTTGTTACCTCTTTACAACCCAAGCAACAGGCACAAAACCTTGCAAAGCAGGTGGATTTGCCAGACTCCATATTTGTTATCAGGCAAACCCATCTTGCAAGATGACACGCAAAGTAACAAGAATTGCAGGACAGGGTATCATAGCTGGGAATTACATCACATTCAAGCTGACCACAAATGAGCAAACTAACAGGGTGTCACTAAAGATCAAAAAACAATCCAAGTTGGAATTCTGACAGAAGGGGGCATTCCTGTTTCTGATCCAATTTACAGTTTTACAGTTTCCAACTTTAAGATCACTATGAGCATGGATACTGCTATGAGGACAATTTAATCAGATCAGAAAAAACCCCATCTCCACTAAAAATAGAGAAAATAGTGTAAAAACTGTTCAAGAATTGTGGACATGGATAAAGATGGTTACCTGTCAAGCTTGCACTCCTTGGCAGTGGTTTTAACCTCGTACATGAAAAACAGTCCATCTAGTCTGACAGGTTAGCAGCCACAACTGTGCAACACATTCTGAAAGTTATTTGACATTGCTCTAGATCTAACCTCTTGAAACCATATTTGTTTCATATGATAAAGGATATATTACCCTTTTTGTTACCCAGCAGTAGGGCTGAAAGATTGATTGATTGATTTTTTCTAAGGTGCATATAGATGCTGTGTCATTTTTTTTGCTGACATTATGAACCATTTCTGATGATTTTCAAAATTAACTTACCTTGAGCAGTTCTATGTTTTTAACTCATAAAAGCTCCCCATTTTCTACAACTGAGCCTCTGCGGTTTTCCAGATAAGACATTTTATGATTATGTTGAGTGTCCTCACAAAAGTCTCTTCGTTTGAAAGATCACGAAAGACATACATAGGGTGTTTTTCATAATTATGACTTAAAGTGGGATAAAAAACAGTGGAAAGTCTCCATTTCACATGACCACATAATTAATATTGCACATGCTGCAATGTAACTATTGTGTATGATCATTTTGATGTACAACCAATATAATGCTCAATATATTTACCAAGAAGCTGCATTTTTGTTTTCTTCCGCTCTCTTGAATATCAAACTAACTGTGCTGTGGTTTTCTCTGTCCCTCACCTTCATTTAAGTCAGGGTGTTAAGGTCTGAGGGGCATTTATATGCCTCTTATGACAAAATATTTGGACCCTGCATATGATAGAATAACAGTGTGATCTCAATTATCTCATCATTACGATCATAGGAAGTCAAACTGTACTTTAAAATTGAAACTCAATCAATAGCCCAGCATTCATTTGCTGTGGCACATTCCGCTGCACAAAAAGTGCCCATACAAAGAATATTAAAAGTTTCTGGTAGATGATCACAGTAAAACAGCTTGGATAATGGCCTTTGTCTTAAGAATCTGGCAACAATCATGTCCCCAACTGCTGTACAGAAGCTTTTACAGAAGCATTTCTCTAAATCTCCACAATAAACATGCTCTGATGTCAAGCTAGCCAGACAGTCCATATTTTCCAACAAGAAATGAAGGCATGTCTTCATGGATGATGTTCAAGAAACAGACCAGACAACTGTATGCACGTGCACACACACAAATACAAACACAAGGGAAGGGCCAGCAGACTCCCGTCATATCCCAGAACCAAAACAGAGCCATCCACCATCTTTGCCACAGCTTGCCTGCCAGTGCTTTTTTCTGTTCCTTTTTTTTCTTGGATGACACACATGCACCTACACACACATAAACATGAATGCAGGAGGGGTGACACACTGACTGGGGTTTGTCAGCTCGGCAGGGGGATGGAGCCATCTGTCCCAGCAAAGGGTTAATCCAACCAAAAGCACAGGCCGCAGATTCCAGCATTTTCCAGTCATCACATTTCTGGTTATATTCTGGCTAATATGTGTGTGCTGTTTTTTTCTGTTTATTTTTTTTTACAGGGAGGAGGGGTTATGTTGTATCATCAAGCCCCTACAATCCAGCCTGATCCTGCAAAACACCAAATCCAAAGGTCCACCCCATGTGGCAGAGGCATGGTGTTAAATGTTGAGGGCAGTTTCTGTTATGAATTTTAAATGAGTGGCCTGGATGCCTTTTATTTGGGTGTTTTTGAGTCTGGGGGAGGGTGCTCTCACTGCTCAGTGTGGCTGCAAGAGGCTGGCAATGGTAGGGTGATTAACCACACCATAATAACACCAAAACAGGTCTTTTTTTTCCAAACCAGTATCATGCTCCATTTTACTTCCATAACAAGTGTTTCCTGCTCTGAATCATTCCCATACAGACAGACAAGAAAGGGAGGGGGGTTTCTGGTGACCGGGGGAAGGGAAAGAGAGATTACGATAAGAAACACAAAAAAACCTGAAGGGCCAGTAAAGCGGTGTGAAGCTAAATCAACCAGAATCCAGACTGAAAATGCCCCCCGCACACACTCACAGCTGGCCTTTGTCTTTCTATTCCAGCCAGAAAAAAAGCACCCTGGGCTTGCTTGCAACCTACAGCAACATGGAAATGGGAAGAGAGAGGCTTTAAAATGATACACTTACTTGGGTGGAGAGGGGAGAGGGGATGGAGGAGTCATCCAGACATGAGATGGATTGAGAGAAAAAGGGGAAGAAAGACAGACAGGAGGGGAGGTAGAGGCTAACCTTAGCATCCTGGAAGCTCCAGACAGACAAACAGACAGCTGCTGGAGGTAATAATGGCTTCCAATGTGAGCAAGTGTGTCATGAAATCAGGCTTAATACAAGCATTGCAGGGCACACACATGGAGAGTGACACATGGGAGGCATCAAACCGGGGCACAGACAAAAACAGACGGACGCACGCATACCTGAGACAGACAGACACACACAGCTTCCGTTTGACCACAACACATCAGCCTCCATTACTGCCAGCTATGTGCCTCCGTCTCCCTCGCTCTGATCCTTCTGCCTCCCTTCCTTCCTCCCTTCCTTCCGCCTGATGCATCCTTCTGCCTCTCTCTCCATCCCCAACCCCCAAACGTTAAATCACAGCAGCCTCTTTAAATCAAACACAAATATACCTCAGTTATAGATCCTATGAGGGGGCTTTCTTCTTCCTTATACAGTCCACTGAACAAAACCACGTCGATAGAACACACAGGGAGCAAAAAAAAAAAAATCCAATCAGGTGTGGATGACTGGAGGAAAAAAACACAACAGATTCACATATCCTTCTCCGATCCACCCTCCCCTTCTTCCTCCACCCCGCGCGTCTGTCCTCTGTCCAGCTCTGGGCTTTTGTGATGCTAAGCTAATGGGAGCTAGGCTATAAGCAGCATCCACACATTGGCTTATAATGCGCTCCGTCTCATACCCACACACACACCAGTGCTAAGGGCTTCTCTCTCTCTCTCCTCTCTTTCTGACTGAGCCCCGCTGTCTACCATCTCGCAGCACCCACATGCACCCGCCCACCCCCACCCCCCCTCTCCTTCTACTTCTCTCCCTCCCCTTCTCCTTGGCTTTTCATCCCCCTTTTTGGTTCTTGTTCTCACAGATCCTGTCAGAAAAAGGGTTTTTTTTAGTCCCAGACACCTCCGTTTCTTTTTGGACACAGGCTCATGCACATGCTGTGGGTCTTTAACAAGTGCAAGATAATTCATCCTTGACCAACATGTGGAGAAGAGGAACTGAGGAGGCAAGTATGAAAAAGGGAGTTGAGACTTAAGGAATTTGTGAAAAGAAGTTGGCACAGATGCATTTAGACTAGAAAAGTTAGAAAAGCAAGCAATGCTTATAACTAAAACTTAGATGGTGGATGGTGGCTAAGAACTTAAAGCCAACCATTTGCTTAAAGATGAGACTACATATGAAAGAATCCCTAAATAACTGGATCATATGTCACACAAAGTCTAAGATACAACACTGATTGTGCTGAGTCAAAGTGCAACATCTGTGAACTGAAAAGGCAGCTCTACATGTCCAGCTTCATTTGACATGCTATGTGGTCAGAGGGGGTTGGGGGTTGGGCACAGCAGTGAGAAAACGTAAAGGGGGGGAAGGTCAAAGATCATCTGATGTGCCATTATCTGCCAGATACCCCTTAAATGTGTCCCACTTTTGTACTTATTGTATTCGCTCAGTGGGCATGCATTCACACACTCCAATACTCACAATGTTACGGGAGCATACATAATCCATGCAGACCTGATCAATACTGGTTTTTCGCAGAGCTGATGGACATTTTTGATCAGAAAATCAAATTAAAGTCACTGTTGCCTGATATTCAAAAAACATCACAGAGAGCAGAGCAGAAAATTAAGTGTGAAATTGTTGGATGATATTTTGGCTTTTCATTGTCAAATCTTCATTGCCAGGAACATTTAAAAGGATATTCGCCATCGCTTTGAAGCAGTGCATTCAATTTCTGAGTAAAAGCCAGGTGTCAAAACAGTAAATTGTACACTCGTAGCATACAGATAAACTGAGGTTCAGTTCCAGACTAGTCAACATCCAAACATGGCAAGGAGCCTTTATAAAAGTTAAACTTGCAGAGCACAAGACTTTTAGGGTTGCCATTCCATATAAATCAAATCAATGGTGGAATAAAGGACCTAAAATTATGCTGCAGAATTGTAATCTTACTTTCAGTTTGCATAGCTATCCTGATGTTGCACAAAATCTATATTGCAGCATCTCTCGCCCTTAAAACAAGCCTGTTATAAAATACATGTAAAATAATGCATGTACCTGGATAATTTAACAATCAAGTCTGTATGGTATCAGTTCTCATTTTCTTCTGCCAAGCTACAAGTGAAAATATCAAATTTCCAGATATGGCTGTTTCACAGCAATGACACCCAAGCAAGTAGGGCCTTTTATCATGAAGAACATATCAGAAATAATATCTTTATCATTAAATACAATGAACTTGGGTAAAGTTACACTGTATTTGAAGTTACAGTTTTTGAAGCCACTCCTTTGACCATGTTCAGAGGCCTACTTGGAATCATATTGTGCCTTAAATGAGGAGTAATCAGTTAAAACACAGTGTGGTGTGGTGAACTGAAGAGAAGAAATCACAGCAGTAATTGTTTTAGGACAAGCCAAGTCAGTCTAATTCATCAAAATGTGATAAAACCTCAGACAGCTACAGTGGTGCATTACAAAGCCAACACACTCACTTAGCGTGTTGGCTTTACAGACATAAAACTTACAGATGAGATTACTTAGGTTTAGCACATGCAGTGCTTCTAGAAAACTGTTGCCCAATTCATACTGTTGTTTCAAGGCGTAATATTTACCCCTCTGTCATGCTTCACCTCCACTGTGAACGTCCTGGAGACAAAGGAGAACGAGTTGACCCACTCTTTGTTCCTTCTTCAGAGGTAGTATGATGTTGGCATGATTTTGGAGAGAGGGAGGCCTGCAGACTCAGCGGGAGACAGGAGCGTTACAAATAAGAATCTCTGCCTTTGCATGTCTGTGGGGGCAAGTGCAATTTCGTGCGCATCCAAGCTGTATTGCAGCGTGAACTGACACAGATACTGCAGCCTCGTTGAATTGTTGTGAATGTCTCTAGACACCAATACAGCCTTGTCGCAGCTTCTTTGTATAAAGGTACTGTGAATTGGGATACTGTGACCTCTGAGGAGGAGGCAGTACTGTTTGGTCAGTGAGCTTTTAGGTCCACCTGGCTCTGCTCTTCCAGTGTCTGAATGAAACACACAGCTGACCAGGGCTCAGTATAAGCTGCTGTCTGCCACACTACTAGGCATTTTAGATGGTATGTTGAGCTATCAGTGACATGTACTTTTAGTGTGTGTGTTCTTAATCAAACCTGTGTTAAAACAGATAGACAGTTTTGCAAAAACCTGAAATTCAGTTTTATTGTAGAATTCCTACCATTTACATTACTGACAATGGTTTACCATTCAATGCGTTTCAATGTAAAACTTTTGTCACAACAGGTTTTTGGAGAAATCCATCAAAAAGTAAGAGTAAGAGCAAAACTACCCCCTTACATGTCAGAGGGCTATAATGTTCAATTTTGGGAGCTAATTTTGTGTGTGTGTGTTTGACAGTTTGGATACTAACAGTTATTTCAGATATGTAGTGGCTAAAGTTTTTACCTTTGTTATATTTATTCAAACTTTTAGCCCTTTACAAGTCAATATCTTTGACTTTTGATTGATTAAATGCTGTTATATGGGGCTGTTTGTGACATGGCTGAATTGATTGTGTCATTGTTTGAGTTACGGGCATCATTATCTACTTACCCCTACAAAAAGGGCTTGTAAAGTTGGAGTCATCTTCTATACCAATTGAAAAGAAATAAATCTAATTTTAACAAGAACTAAACATCTAAGTATGATTATTAGAAGTAACTTGTTCATACTGCACATGCTGTCTGTTCTCAATTCATGCACGTTCTCAGATCTGGTTCATAAATAAAACACCCTGCTGCACAAGTGAATATAAGGGTGCGGCATTGGGGGCAGTGGGCTGGGGGACCTCCACCCATCATTCATTCAGTTTGACATGTTTCTTTTGATCTTTCTGCTGGTGTTAGATTTATACAAAAACTTCCCCACCAGCATGAATTCAGTTCCCATTGTTTCTCTTACAACCTCCCTCTGATGTATCCGCAGCATGCTGGGACCCCTGAATACTAATATAAACACTCTGATACCCATGTGTGTAGTGCCTTTTGTCCCTCTTAAACAGGCATGTATACGCTCACATTCAGGTGTTGGGAGGGACTGCAAAATGGACATAGAATTCTTTAGATATCAAGCTAAATTTGGGATCTTTCTGAAAAACTACCATTACGACTGGAAACATACTGAAACAGCTTGTCTGGTTCTGTCAAAATATAAAGTCTGAAATTATTTAAAGGCCGAGGCTAATTAAGGTAACACTCACTGCATTTAGATACACAGTAAACTTAAGAAAACTTAAGATCCTCCGACGCTCCCAGTGATGTAATTTCCCCTCTGATTTTGCAACTTGTGAGGTCAAACTGAATGCACCAATATCTGACCCAGAAACTTACATAGCTAACAAGTTAGCAAGCAGCTGACTGGACAAAAGTCGAACAGCAAAAAACATGAACAATTGTATAGCTGACAAGGGATGACTCACTGGGTGATAAAGGCAGTAAAAAGGAAATGTGTGCTGTGCTTAGTATTTATGCTATTCTTCTGGCTCAAAGCTTTGCATAGAGGCTATGCAGTGCACTTAGGCCAGTTTGGATATAAGCGAGGCTTCCACACAAATAAATCAGTCTCTGACCACATAATCTAGGTGTGCTAGTCCTACTTGGAGAAATTGAATTTCATAAGATTTTAGTTGCACAAACATACCATCATGCATTTTCAAATTTGTTTGATTTAGACTATCATGACAAATCAACTTTTTCTAACTTCATGTAAATGCACCGACTGAAGAATCTGGCGATACAATACATGACACAACAGAACAAGCAGGGCGATGAATCACAACTGTATTTCTACCTAAAAAGTCTATTTTTTACATTGTCATATTATAGAGCACCAATAGTGTGATATGCATAAAAAATACAGTTTTTAAATTAGTGTAATTTATATGAATTTTGGTCCCTGCAACATGGATGGAGTTTGCTGCTTGTTCCAGTGACAGAAATAAAAATGAATAAAAAAAGGACAGAGTCAAACTGCTGAATGTCTGCTGCCAATAAGGGCCATATGCTGAACTATAATTTATAAAACAGTCCAGAATTTCCACTAGTAATTAACTTATAACATATTGGGCTATAAAATGTAGATTAAAAAAAAACACACACAAAATGTCACAATATGTTGGTGTATTGATATTTTCTCACATCCATTATTCTATTTGTAATCAAACTTTAAACTTTCATTAAAGAAATTAAGCACATATACATGAAAATGCCGTTTATTTGAGGCTCCTTTATAGAACTGCCATCATATGACAGCTTGACAAATATCAGTATCTACTTTTTCGTTGATTTTGTCCTTACAAATATGAATAATGCTCTGCCATATTCTGGCTACTAATTTTAATATTGATAGAGGACCTTTGCCATGGATAAGGTCAAGAGTCTGTTTCTGTAGTGAGCTGCAGCTCCCCTTAGCCTGACAGTTAGGCTACGTTCACACTGCAGGCAAAAGTGGCCTAAATCCAACTTTGAATGGTCATGCTGCATTTCATCCGAATTTTTTGTTATTTAAGTGAGACAGACATTACAGATCTGTGCTGGAGGAGGCAAGACACGGCAAGATCCAATATAAACAATGGACGAAACAATTATAGATGAACTCTGTGTAAGTGAAGCCTTTCACGTAACAATCCCACCACTCCTGGCTCAGACTCTGCATCCACACATACCTCCGTACAGAGGTAGCAGCCACTGCTTTACAAAGGCCATTTTTAAAATGCGTGTTCTCTTTTTTCTCAATCTTCCCTTTCTCCTCATCACTTCGTCATAATTTTGTCGGTTCAAATTGCACAACAACTTAAAAACTGATATACACGTTGACATGTGTAGCATCCATATTTATTTCCATAAGACAAACATGCGGTCACCTCTTCTTCTGTACATGCAGGTCACTTCAGGGCGTCTGATGGCAGTCACATTTAAATTTTAACGTGAACAACCACGCAAAAAAAAATCTGATTTAAACAAAAAATCAGAACTGTGCATTAAGACATGAAGTGTGAATGTAGCCTTACTCAGCAGTAGTTCTCCAATGTTTTAAGAATTACAAAAAAGTGTTGTTGCTCATGGTAGTTTTCACAACTGTAGTTCATAACAAGTCATTAAAATTAATTCAGCCCATAAGTTAAAAACTTTCATCAACATTTTAAAACAGTACAACACACAACTAACTCTAAACTGTATTTATTGTAAGGCTTTACTGCTAGCTATAGCATTAAGAGGGAAAAATAGAAAATTCAAATAGTTGTTGCATTCAGTTGTCGAATGACATCTTACGTTTTATGCAGAGAAAGCAGACTTTGCTTTGAGAGTCTGCAACTTAAGGGCTGGTTTGTCAGGAAGGAACTTCCATTGACAAAATATCTGACTTAACATAACCAACACTGCTGCTGTGATGTGTGCCACTTATTATTTTTATTATTTTTTTAATATAAATCATCACAGTATTAAATGTCAAAAATCTGTCTTTTTGTTCCTCCATCTGTATTTTCTTGATCCACCAGCAGTAGATTGGATGGACTTCTTTTGTTCAGGTAGAACAATATGATTGCATCTGCAGGTGCAATCTCTGACCTCACCAAACCAACAACCAACAGGCTGCTCTTGTAAACAATGTGGACACTTAAAGACGCACACACACAAACATGATAACAGAGGGAGAACATGACTGAGTTCATCTCCAACCACACATCACACTTGTACATATGTTGATGTTAGCATGCCTTGCTAGCCAGCAGCATTGATTTGACTGTGTGGGTGATTTTGCATCTCACCATTCCCCCTTCTATCTCTCGTCACTCCACCCATCCCCCTTTTTTTGCCCCCTCCCACACCCACGCTCCACCCCACCCCCAACCCCATCTCCATCCTCACAGCTTCAGCCCCCACCTCCCTCCGAGCCGTCCTCTTAGCCTATATACGGGCCATCCTATCGTCTGTGCTGCTAGCCCCCACAATTCATCACACATGCACGTGAACACAAGCCCCCGCAAAGCTCGCTCATTTCAGAGGCGAACACAGAGTCATCAGCATCACATCAACCTCAGAAGACAGCACTGATACTTGCCAATGATGCAGGATATCCAGACCTTTCCTGTAGACCCAAAAAGCTTAAACCAAACAGAGCATTCCCCCTCTCTCGTCACTCCTCCGATCCACTGGCAGGGACAATAAGAAGGGAGAGGGAGAGCGATACAGAGGGAGAAAGGCAGCAGCAGTGGCGGCAAGAGGACACGAGGCAGCAGAGTCATGAATTGGGGGGGTCAAGAATGAGTGCAGGATTGTGGGGGTTGTTGGGATGATTGGGAAAAATTTGGAATGCTACATGTGCGAGTGGGGTGACCACAAGGGAACCCGAAGGACGCCTTGGCAGATGGGGGAGGGTGGGAGAGTCGTGGCTCAAATTTTAACCCAGTTATAGGAACAACTAAGGCAAAGGGTTTGTTTTCATATTCCCCTTTATGACACTTACTCATGTAAAGAATTCTTGGCACTTCTCTGTCCAACTCACACAGTAAGCCCAATCTTAAGTTTAAAGGGCTTCCCAAACTAAATCTGTTGGTGGACAAACTTGTTTTCTCTCTTTTTCTCTTCACCAAAATCAAGTCTGAGGATTTTATTTGAAAGTTGTGGCATGCGTGGGAGGTCTAGAGAAAACATTCACTGCCCGCCACCACACTGAACTGTGGTCAGTTCCTGCTGTGGTGCACACAGCCTGGCAGTCCAACCAACACACTTGGCAGTGCTGAGAGCCAATGAGGATTCATGTCCTCTTTTTTGTCCTTTTAACTCTGATTGGTTGTTTAGGGCAATAATGTTAAGACTGGCACACAGCAAGGAGGTAGAGTGAACTGTAAAAGTACTTGCTGGTTGTTGGTGTAAGTCTATGCTCAAAAGGATAGTTCAGTATTTTTGATGTGGGGCTGTATGAGGTCCATGTCAATCAAAGATACATCAGCCACATTGATTTTGATCCCCTCTGCCTCTGTAAGGAAATAACAGCACACAGGAGTCAGGCTATACATGGTGGCAGATGGGTCAAGATATCTGCAAATACTGAATTTTACGCAGGAACAAACTGAGGACGATCCTGGGGCAATTGTTCACTTCACTGAACGCATTGCAAATGATTGACTTTTATGCTTACAGGTCCCAATGTTTTGATTCTGCCTCATCCAGGCAGTTGGACACATGGACACATGGACAGAGGGCTAAATTAGTACCAAACGGACTTTCAAACATAAAAGAAAATATTAGAAATGTGTCCAGAACATTCTGCAGCAGAGTACATAACGCCAGCAATTTAATACTAAAAACTCCTGTGAAAACCAGTTGGGAGAATGGTGACAACACTTTTTCCATGGAGAAATGTTTAGTGTTCTTCATTTGATAATGAAATATTGTCCAGTTCTGATAAAAATGCTACCAGCCAGCAGTATCTACACTTTGTATGAGCAGCCATTGTTAACAAGCTTACAGTCACTTCTCACTTTCGGCACGCTCACAGCTCCTGCCTCTTTCTCTTAAAGAACACTGATTGGGCAGTGCCACTGCAAACCAAGCTCCATCGTTCTGAGTTGGAGCTTTGGAAGATGGATCTGCCTGATTACAGACACACAAAAAAGCAGATCTTGCTACTATGCAACATCAATATTTTGACATGATATTGAAATCTGAAAAGAAGAGAAGCATTTACATGGACTCATAGTGTTTGAACAGCTTCTGTAACAATGACATGTAGAAACAGTCATCTGAAAGTGATCACTTGACTTGGTAACTAATCAAACTTTGTCACCAGAATATTACTAACTACTTGAAGGCATTTTTTTTCTAAGTAAGCGAATGGTGCAGATGGTGTTCTGTTTGTCTGCCATCTGTCTAAGCTGATGTGATGTGACTGTCCATAGGTATTTTGTTAGTTCAGACCTTTGAATTGTCTCTCTGTGCATTCGTAGTTGCATCCATTCCAAGCCTTTTTGTGTGCCAAGTGTATCCTCTAGTAACACAAGACATGCAGATTTAATTTCAGTTACAACTACGCTCATGACTCAACTGGATGAGTATGCAAACACAAGGTTAAACAGTTAGGGACAGAAACAGGAAGCCTTTCAGTCAAGTGTTGACAGTAAGGCCACATTGATGAGAATGTCAATTTGTGAACAGAAACACACAGCAGTAGTACTGAGGAATTTATCTAATTTCAATTACAATCTTGGCCTCCCACACATATGAAAGATAAACAATATCAAACATTACTGTGCCCCATGCCATGCTGGCTTGCTTTTGGTCAAGTGTGGTAACTGTTTCTGTATTTGTTATTGAATTTTACCCAAAACAGCACAATTACCTCAAAAGCACAGATGATTTATTCTTACCATTCATGTTTTTAACAAATTCATTAATGGTTTTTTAGAGTGTACAAAGCATTAAAGCTATAAGTGTTTTGAAGTTTGATAAATACATTTGACAGAGATGATGTAAAATCAGTAAAATTAAGCATTTATATTTCTCTATAGTCCATCATCAAATTATCCACGGCCTAGTGGTTGAGACCCCTGAACTGCAGAGTTAAATTACATCATCCAGACTTGTCAGTACCAATTGCTAAGCGAGTTCTGTTTACAATAGCATGTACCTGAACACTAGTTTTGCCTGACAGCACCAAAAACCTGACACACTTCTCCATCTGTTTCTCCACCTGCTCGCTGTGCATTAATCACACCTACACCTACACATGCACATAGACAGTGCATTCAACAATCTTTGGACATACGTCGACATGGATACACACTGACCAATTGCCATCACAGGCCAAAGAAGTTGGAATATGAGCATTTAGATGTGCTTTTGTTCACTGCATTGGACGTTTTATTACATAACATAGGTCATTGAAGATTAATAATTTGTTGTCAGTACATACTGTAGAATGCCTAACCATGAAAGAATTAAAAAAGAAAAAAGCTACAATGATGTATTGACAAATTTATTAGAGTATGTTAAAAATGTAGCCTTGTGTACTGGATTTTTTTAATTTGGTGTGCCTCTCAGTGATTAAAATGGCTGTTATAGCCAGACCCCCACCCTAAACTCGTGTTTGCGCCTGACATATGGCGGTGGAGGTAATGCAGATAGGGTCCCTTAAACAAGACCACTAAGTACAGATTGTAATCTAGCAGAGAAGGCTACAAATAAACTAATTTCAGAGCCCTGATGTAACCATTTAAAAAGTGCAGGTTGAAGGATAATGAGAAGTCTACTATTTCAAATCTAATGTTGAATGCTTAAAAATAATTGTTGGGGTGCAGTTAGAAGTAAAAAATGCCAAAAACAACCATTAATTTCTTGACCAAATCATCACATTAAGATTTAGGTGCATCAGAATATTTTGGCTGAGGAAAACAAAAATAAGCTGAACCATGTATCCACTGTCGCACACCTCTTAAAACGTTTGCATTTAGTCTGGATATAAACATTTTGGGAATCCATCTAAAATGCAATTTTTCAAGCCAGTTTACTTATTAACAGTTTTGTTACAGATGTGTACAAAACTCATCAAAACATCCTGAAATTGTATGATAAATAATATTATTTGCTTTCCATTATGTCTTTTCACCCACTAGTTTATTGATAGGGTAGAAAAGATTGATTGATTAATATACAATCATTTTTATGTGACACAAAAGCTATAGTCCCAGCCCAAAGAAGCTTCCAAGAAACCATTTTTTAAACAGAGACAAGAAACCAGAAAACGGATGCTCCATAATGCCACTGCTAGCAAAATAAACCAGCCTGACATTTCTGTTTAGCGAAGTGGTCAACCTCTAAGGTAAGCCATTCTGCCCTTTCATCATCAGTACTCCAAAAAAAATTGAGGATTCTAAACATGCAGTGCATTTCATTCAACAAAGTTAATTGTAACTCATCATGTGGGGTCACGAGCTTTGGGTCGTGACCGAAAAAACACGATCCCGAGTACAAGCGGCCGAAATGAGTTTCCTTCGCAGGGTGTCCGGACTCTCCCTTAGAGACAGGGTCAGAAGCTCGGTCATCCGGGAGGGGCTCGGAGTAGAGCCGCTGCTCCTCCGCGTTGAGAGGAGCCAGATGAAGTGGCTCGGGCATCTGGTTAGGATGCCTCCTGGACGCCTCCCTGGTGAGGTGTTCCAGGCACGTCCCACTGGTAGGTGGCCCCGGTGAAGACCCAGGACACGCTGGAGGGACTATGTCTCTCAGCTGGCCTGGGAACGTCTCGGGATCCCCCGGGAGGAGCTGGACGAAGTAGCTGGGGAGAGGGAAGTCTGGGCTTCCCTGCTCAGGCTGCTGCCCCTGCGACCCGACTACGGATAAGCGGAAGAAGATGGATGGATGGATGGATGCATGTGGGGGACACATGAATGTGACAGAGACTCCAAAATCACAAAGTCCACAAAGTCATGTTCTTCTATGATCACTCTAAATCTGCAAACTTTAAATTTTTTTCACTAAGCAAACAAAAAGTTCTGATTTCACAAGTTTGCTTTAACAAAAAGATTAGAAATATGTATTATCTCCATTTATCCATCACCTGTACCACTTGTCCTTTTCAGGGTCAAAGGGGCTGGGGCCTATTCCATCTAGTATTGGGGTGAGAGGCAGGGTACACAAGGACTTGAACCTGCAAACTTGTTGTGAGACATGAGCACTAAAGGACTAGCTTGTTGTGCCACCATGCTGTCTAGAAAGATGTTATGCTTGATTTTTATATATACATATATATAAATAATTTGTGTTCTTAAGACAACATACATATGCAAAATACATTTTAGAAAAAGTGTGCTCAAGCTGTCTGTTCAAAAAAAGAAAAAAAAAAAGCTAATGATGTTATTAAGGCCTATGTTACCTCCTCCAGATGGAATACACTTGGTTGAAACCATGTCCACACTGGGCCTATTATTTAGCCAAGTACCTACTAGAGTATTACACAGGTCTATATCACTGTAACAAGGGAGGTCATTGTACAATGGTGCTTCTTAACTCACACAAACAGTGTGTAAATTATACTACTGTATCCAGCACAGTAAGGGAATGAAAGACAATACATAATAGATGCTGATAAGACTGGGAGATAAACACAAAGAATCATATTTTAATGTTTTATGATGGAAAGCAACAGATGATTCACATTTTAATAAATTTAGATTGAACATTCAGTAAGGAAAAAGTAAATGATTGGTAAAATGAACAAATAACTCAATAAAGTAATTATTTGATTATAAAATGAAGCAATATTTATGCCTGTTCAATCCCACATGCATCATATAAAGATGCTGCAGATAAAAGATGTTGAAGACACAAATGCCGGGCATTTTTTCTGTTTTAAATCACAACATAATCCATTAAATGGAGCATGTCAGGATGGAGGTCTACACATTTTTGTTAGTTGGATCCAGCACCCAACCACAGACTTGCATGTCTACTTTGTCCTTTTCTTTCAAAAAGTACAGAAACTTCATAATCTTCCGTCAGTTATAATGAAAAAAATGAAGTGCACACTCTGAATTGCACAACTACATAAGCAAACATGGTAAAATTGAAAAAAAAAAAAAAGGTAAATATGTTGCTCCATGCCTGTTCCATCCATTTTCCAGAAGCTGCCTAGATAAATCTGTGCACTTGATACCGTGTTAATCAGTGTTTCTGTGATTTTTGGTTTTAAAAAATATAGGACCTTAATTTTAGCTTTTTCTTTACCTTGTTTGTTTGTTTTTGAGATGCACTTATGTTTTAATGTCCTACACTATTCCTACTCTTGGCATCAAATGTAAATGATCAGAATTGATGTCAAGATGCCATTAATCATTGAGAGCATCCTCATTCATCAAATGTAAATGAAGGCTCTCAATGATTAGAGATTCTTTTGAAAAGTTGATAGTTGATAGTTTAACCCAGACCATCAAGTCACATCTTACAAGGATACTTGAGAAAATAGAAGAAACTTTATGAGTCAAGATTGAGAGAGTTACCAAAAATGATAAAAGTACATCTTGCCTGGATAAATTGGCCCCGTTCACACTGCTACTTCAAGCCATAATATTTACACCCCTATGACGCTTCACCTTCACTGTAAACATCGTAGGGATGGAAAAGGGGAGCGATTGACCCCCTTGATGTCTCTGTCTCCAGATGCAGTATCAGAGGCTTAATACTGGGGAGACAATCCTAATGGACTAAATGTGAATGTCTTGAGGTGTAACAATGACGAAGCCTCATTGAGGCGCTTTTGCATAAAGACACTGTGAAAAGGGTTTTGGGTAAGCAACTGAAACAGTTAGGCAGACATCAGGCATAAATAAACTGTCTGTTAAACAGCAAAAATTATGTGAAGACTCATGTGAGTTAATCTATGTAGAAGATCCAGAAGTACCAGAGAAATTTATATATCTGGGCACTGAATGTTCTTTCATATGTGAAGAGAGCATATATATGCAAGTCTTTATGACAGCACAGTCCAAGCTGTCACAAAGACCATGGTAAGCCTTGTTCTTGAGCAGTTCGTAAACATTTTTTTCAAATGTCATTAATATACATGTGCAATAAAGACAGTGTGCAGAAGTTTGACTGCAATTTTCAGTCATTCAAAACAAGAAAGGTCCCCTATTTTTTGCAATAGTTTCAAACAGATGCCAACATTGTTTGATTTTTACCAGCAATTAAAATGGTCCTTATAAAATAGAATAAATAAAACACTAATTTCCCTTTAGACTATTCAAATAGTCGATCTCCTGTACAATACATCAGTAAAAAAATATTGCCTTACCTTATACTGTATACCATTTGAAAATCCAACAAAATATTTAAAAAACTTAAAATATTTTCCAGCCCTAAGTCAAAACACTAGAACAGAGGCTGTTAAGCATAAGAGAAATGTCAGAAATACAAGTTGTAAAAAGTCATGGACTCACAAGGCACGGCGTGACGGTAGAGGTTGTCTCGGATGGTCTGCTGCAGTTCGTGGTCAGGCGAGGATTTCTGGAAGCGCTGGCTCAGATAATGCTTCAGGTCCTTGTTCAGCTTGCTTCCTGTCATTGTGGACACAAACAGGAAAACATGTTGTCATACACCCCTAAAAATAAGGCAAACAGACATAACAATATGATTGTCGTAATTCACAGTCAAGTGTCAAACGACCACACAGTTTGTCTCCCACAGAAAGAAACGCCCAAGTTTTATCCTGCAAACACAGCAGAGCCTAAAGTTGTGTGTGCGGTTGTGAATTGTACACTTGCCATTGTCACTCGGAGGGGTAGCTGGCTGCAGTTTCTCCCACTCCAACCAGCCAGGGCTAGCCAAAACTAGGGCTGCTAGCATTATGGCTAACACTGTGAATTAGCCCTCCTACCGTTTGGCCATCTGGACCTCAGACACACATTAGGCCACTGAAGGGCGCCCGGCTGGAAAGTGTCCGTAGGAGAGTGTGTGTTTGTGATTGTTAATGTGTTTGTGTGTGGTCATTACAGCCAGCATCCAGTGTTGCAACACAGCAGAAAGACAAAGACCCTATGAAATCACACAAACAGAAAAATGAGAGGATGAGGGGGATGTATAACAATGTGTTGTAGTAAATTTAATAACAACACTGCCTCGGGCTACAACTAACATCCCATCACACTCTATGTTAATACATGTCCAATTATTTGATATCGCAGTGATTTATCTCCCATCTTTGCTCGGCTGCTGAGACCATTTTTAGTTGTCTTGGGCAAACAACCAGTCATAAAAGGCCCTGGATTCTGTTTCCATGGAAACTGTGTGTATATGAGCGTGTGTGGTTATGTGAGTGTGCATGTGTGTGTGTGTTTAATAAGATGATTGAGATAGTTAGTATAGTACAGAGGAGCATTCTGCACTGGCTGGCAGAATGATTGTAGGCTCGTACTATAAAAATACAATCAAAGAAAAGCATGCACCTCCCACAGACATGATATGATGGATTTTAATTAGAATTTCACACGTTCGGACTGTTACTCTTACCAGCAAAATACACACAAAGAGCAGATGAGATTCAAAATGCAATTTTGTTGATCTTTGTTGTTATCATGCTGTCAGTAGGGATGCACAATATTTGGTTTCCTTCAATGTCCAGTGGTTCCAAACTCAATTTAGCAAACACAGATAAATCAAACAATTAAAGCCTCTCCTTTACAAGAATTGTTGTTAGTCTTTTTGTGATAGTTTATTTGCTTTAGAAACATGCTAACACAACACATAACAGCCATATTTAATTCTACAACAGACAGTAGGTTAAATCTATTCAGATAATGACATTCAGCCTTTAAAACTTGTTGTGAAATCTGTTAACTGTAACAAACATTTTTAACAAAGACAGGCAAATGTTATCCATGACAAAGTCGTCTTATCAAGCCAATGTCTAAAAACATATGAAACGAAATTATTCAGGGACAAATTTAATAAGCTATTAGTCTCATAGTTAAGACACAAAGTGGCAATTCGGTAAACCGATGACAAGAAAGGTTGAGTCTAAGCTCTCTCCTTGGAGGAAACTATATGCTCCTTGGCCATGTCCCATCCAGACATATCACTGTGTGCTAATCCTCACAACAGGTCTCAGGCCAACAAGGGAGCCCTAATGCCCACCCCGATGGGCTTTTGTACACACCAATTACTGGAGAGCAATGGGCATTCCTTGCAAGCAGACCCCCGGCAGGCTTTTCGACTGTGTCTGAGTTTTCTGATGGAAAATCTGTACCATGACAAAAAGTTTAAGAGCTCAATCAAAAGAGGCAAAAAGCAAAAAGAAAAGTGCACTGGAGTGAAGGATTCAAACACACTGGGAACAACAGGAACACAGTTCTCATATTGAGTGTATCACAGTCTTACAAATTAACCCACTTGTGCTTAAGGTAATTACAAAGGCCATGTTGAAGAAATATCAAACTTTATTTTGTCTCTTTCACAGCATTGTACATTCATTAAATACATGAACAGCTCTGTTCATATACTCTTATTAGAAATGTTGAAGGGGTATTTAAGTGGCATATTCTCTATGTGGCCCAAGGACTGAAAATGTTAGTTGTACCAACTGCAATAGTAAAAGTCAAAAACACTGATGGACTGTCTTTCCTGGTAAAAATCATGGTGAATCATGATTCAATAATCTTGAATGATCTATATGACTGGTGTTTGTACAGTTCATCGTACACTTGCACAGAGTTTCTGAGGGGACTCTCTAAGTCGTAGTTCCAAACATCTCTGAGAACAAATCAAAAATCTTGTGTGGATGTAGACTGGCTAAAATCCAGCTATCTATTTGTGTAACCCCAGACACATCTGATGATGTTTAGATCAAGGCTCTGTGAGGCCATATCATCACTTCCAGGACTCCTTGTTCTTTTCTACTCTGAGGGTTGCTCTTCATGATATTGGCTGAATGTTTTCGATCATTGCACCACTGCAGATTAAATTTGAACAAGCTGACACCTCCCTGATGGTATTGCACAATGGACAAGTATTTGCTTGTATTTCTTAGCATTGAGGACACCATTAATTCAGACCAACTCTCAACTCCACTAGCTGAAATTCAGCCCCAAACTCACAAGAAACCTCCACCATGCTTCACTGTTGGCTGCAAATTTTAACTCATCGGTCCGGAGCACATGCTGCTAGTTTTTCTGCACCCCCAGTTCTTATAGTTGCATGCACAGTTGAGTTGCTTAGCATTGTTTCAATATGATAGTACTCCTTTTAGCCACAAGTCCTCCATAAAGACCAATGCTGGTCAGACTTCTCCAAACAGCTGATTGGGAACTTGGGTCTCTTTGGTTTCTACCCAATCTTAGCTGATAGCAATGCTGGGCATCTGTTGGATTTAAAGGGAAATAAAGATGATTTGTCTTTCATCTGCTGCTTTCCTTGGCCAAA
This sequence comes from Cetoscarus ocellatus, assembly GCA_037902135.1. Lineage (NCBI taxonomy): Eukaryota > Metazoa > Chordata > Actinopteri > Labriformes > Labridae > Cetoscarus > Cetoscarus ocellatus. The sequence continues at coordinate 2,286,995 of JBAMNC010000572.1, forward strand.
CACTTTGAGCACCATCCTTAATGTAGCCTGTTTCTTTGGACTTCTTCAAAAGAGCTTGAACAGCACATCTTGAAACACCAGTCTGCTCTGAACTGTGAGAGACCTTGCTGATGCAGTAAACTGCCTTGTTTCTGTGCTCAGTATTGCCATGGTGTATGACCTATGACATAAACTGTCCTCAACAACTTCACCTCCGTAGCAGAGTTTGCCTCTTCCTCATTCAGTTTCATGCCTACAGCACAGATGTTTCTGTTTCAATTAGTGCCTGTGTTTAAATGCACATTTGAAAAGAATAATCATTGGCTCAGGTTTGGTATAACTGAAATATACATCCGATTATAATCTTTCAAAATCCTTGACTTTGTGAACATTGAAGAATAGATGCTGGTTTTAAGGCAAACAGTAGTTACACAAAGTATTGATTTAGATTTTTCTTCTGTTCGATCATCTTTCATCTTGAAATATTTTGAATATTGCCTAAAATGAGCAATTATCTTTTTCAAATTTTACAAGATTCTTACTTTATAGCCTTTTTTTTACACCTGCTTAAAAGTAAGCACTGTACTGTTTATTGTAGCATGGTAGGGACATTGATTTTAAGCAACAAAAATGGTGCCATGGTGAGTTGTGCCAACTTTAACTATTTTTAAACTTTACCCTACCCCCTTTTAAATACATCTTTAAGTATGGAATCAGAATGCAAGTGCAAAGGTTGATTGACAGGGTTTGTACTTGAGATAAAAGTTATGTTATTACTTTTCAGTGTTTTAAGTTTTTGTTTCAACTGTCAAGTCATTGCTGTGAACTGTTTGGTAGATTTTTGGCACCAAAGCAAGAAACCTCAAGGAGCCGTGCCATAAGCTGTAATCTAGTTACGTAGATTTATTCTTCCCTTTATTCTCTCAGTGTGCATCTTTATCTAGATGAGAAAAAAATATATGATTTAATGAAAATGAGAAGACGTCAAAGAAGGACAGCGTGAATTATAGGACCCTGAAAGAAAGTTGCTTTTACAGGAAAATATAATTACTTTGAGAGTGGTGATTAGGTAGATAGTACTATCTGTCCACCCTTTGTTTTGTGATACTTTGCATTTATAGAGAGCTTCCTAAGAATATCCAGATAACAGATATCTGTTTATCAGTACCTCTGGCAAATGTTTTCAGAGGCTCTGAAAAGGAAGGCAATAAAGTCAAGTTTTGACATAGAACTAGAATGAACACCATGCATTACAACGAAAGATTAAAATATGATAGGGTTCAATTGGAAGGGTCAGCAGAATTTGCATTTTTCCAATCAAGCTATTTTTAGTTTACCAAATAAGCTAAGTTCAGGTACATGTAGCCAGTGGTGCTTTGGTTTTCCCTGTACAATGCTCCACTCTTTCTTAATATTATCCTAAGTGCATAAAGACAAATATTCACTAGCATTTCATTGGCTTCTGCTTAGGTGTTAAGTTATACCAGAGTCTGCAAAAGGTCTTAAAACAAACTCAGACTCATTCTGCAGCTAGTCAACATTGAAGTGTTGTTACTGGTCTGAGGTCAAATACCCTCTCAGCATATTTCTGAATCTTTTCTCATTCCTGTTCATTACTTCAAATAACAGTTGACTACTGTACAACCGCTCTGTTAGAGTACACCCTCAATGTTTGGACTTCAGACTTTTAGTTGGCTGCAGCTCTGATCTGGGCCAGTCCAACTGAAACCAAAAGACTTCACTGCATTTTCCCGAAGATCAATATCCTGTAGGTGCTTTTCCAGCAATCTGTCACCAATGCCAGGGGCAAAAAGGTCAATAAGATCATGTCTTACCTCCATTTAAGCCTTTAAGGCAGATAGTCAGCTCCTTCAAACCCATACAGAGTACAGTAACACCATAAGCCCATTAACTGCTGCTACAGAGCCTAACTCAGTTTGGGAACTGTAAATAAGCATGCATGCCATCAAAGACAGCTGCTAGAAATAGACTAGAAGGGAAGAGCTTATCCTTTCTCAAGGAAGAAAGATGACAAAAAATCACTCTTAAAATTGCTTCAAAGGGTTACAGCTTTTCATTTACAACAAGTTAACACTGGTCCCAACTGTGCCAAAAAAAGTATGTTTCCTGAAAGTCAACTCAGATATATGATTTTAGCATGCCTATAAACCTATCTGTTTGATCGCTGCACAGATCAGTCTGGTTAAGTACAAACCCCTGATGTGTGTGACCAGGCCTCTTTTAAGAACTAGCTGTGGCATTAGCTTTTTAGTGCTGTGCTCTAATGTTTACAGTGGCTATACAGACATGATTAAAGATATCCCTTCAACTGTAGCGAAATTTCCACTGTGGCAAACAAATTCTAAGGGACTGTCTCCCATTTATGCCCTCATGACACCGCACACAATACGTCACACTGCATTGGCGACAAGTGTATTTGATTTGTGTGTCATACTTCCAACTGATGACAATCTAGGTAAGAGTAAATCCTAATCATTCAGTAGTGAGCGGTGTCATGATGTCACACTTACTACTGGCTTTGCAAGTTGAAGTCACAAGTTGACGAAACAAGCACATTTTTTTTAACTATGAGAGGAAGTCAGTGTAGAGGGAACCCACTCATGCTGAGGGAGAACATGAAGACTCCATGCAAGAAGGTGCCATCAGATTGGGATTCAAGAGAAAGATGGCACAAACCACTACCACCAACATGCAGCATACATAAGTATTTAGTTCGAGGTTATTTCTGCAATACTTTCTGTTAAAACTTTGAGTCACATACCTATGTATTCATATTCTAAAGATTGTAATACTTTCTTTATAAAAAAATTCTGTACTACATCCAAAAGAAAAAGTAGGCAGCCAGTATAGGGCCCGATGATTTGGGGGGCGTTAGGCCTCCACAGGCACCCGCCTGAATCCCTCAGCAAACAGATAATTACAAAAGACATGTCCTTCAAATACAGCCCACCTGTTATAGATTTTCTATAAGCCCCCTGAAACAAGCTGGATTTGAGAGGGAGACAAGCAATCCATGGCAGAGGGGATGGAGGGGACGGGGGGGGTTCACAAAAGAGAACATCAGAGTTCGCCAGACAAAAGTAAAAAGCTCCACTACTCTCCAGGTTTTTCCCATTGAGCCCACCCGTGCACCCCTTAACTTGTGATCAGCCAGCCAAGGCTCTGCTCAGACATGCAGCGCCAGACTCGGCACCAGGCAGACCCTCCGCTGGCAGCTGACATCTGTATTCAAAGCATGGAAAAATCCAAACTACACAGGAACTCGATCCTCCTGCTCTTAGTGGGAAAAGGAAAGGTTTGACCAGTTTCTGATTATCTGAAAATAGCAGGAGTCACAGAGTTACAGGCCCTTCATGCTCCAGATGAACAGCAGCATCATTACAAAGCGGGAAGCACAAGATTCGATCGTCACATACGAATCCTACATTAGTTCTCCGTGGATGTCATTGCTGCTGACAAGTATCTGAGGTTGCTTATTGAAGACCTGGGCTTAAGGCAAAATCCAAAATCACTTACACTTGCTTTCTTTTACTGGAAAAAAAATCACTATGAAGGAAGTTTTACTGTTGATTTTAGAGGATCATTTTCATTAAAATTCTTAGCAAACACGTTAATAAAAATTATATTGTGTTATCTTCTGTTTAATGAGTTGGTAGGTCAAAAACTGCACTACCCATACTACAATAAAGGCTGAGAGGTACACCCTGGACTGGTCATAGCCAAACATAGGGCTGACATATAGAGATAACAAAGCATTCACACATGTTACCTCTAAGGGCAACTTAGATTCACCAATGAACCTAATGGACATGTTTTTGGTTTGTGGGAAGAAACTGAAAAACCAGGGGGAAAGGCATGCATGCACGGGGGAACATGAAAAAAATAACAGTTATTCAGAGGGGACTTCACCTGATGTGTTTTTGATGATGTTTTCTTTGGTGTTGTTGCTCAGACAACATCAGCTGTGTGTGATCAGGAGAGTGGATATTTTACTGAAAGGACCTCTTTCACAATACATGTAATTTTGCCCACAGCCCAATTTTTTGTTTATTGTGTGGTATTTGTAGTACACCCAGAGACTCCCAAGAATATACCTTTAGAAAATCCAAAAGTCATCCAGGGCCTGTACTATGACCTATTTTATGATCATTGCCATAGGTGTGAGCCAGGGTGCACACTTTACCCCAAAACTTACTCAAACACAAATAATAAATCATCAAATTGGGTCAAATCACCTTCACTGAAGTCTGGTGCATCTTTTGAAATCAAATGTAAAGCTAAGTATTGCAATTGAAAGAAGTTATTGAATTTTAACTGGGAAAAAAATAGTTTTTTCTATGATTTTTTCAACAAATTCAATTCTTTGGAGATGTGTCTGACCAACTTACAGTTGCTGTACACCTAAAATACTTACAAATTATTTGGCCACATATATATTCTCAAAGTGGGAAAAAAATCATCAAATTCTGAGACCAGTAAAGTTGTTCAATTAACAGGTTGGGTTACTGTGGTAGAATCAGGATACTGTTCCATATCTTGTATATCAGGGAACCTTTAAAGATTTGTTCAGAATTCATCCTTTAAGTATGATTTCTTTTAGAATTTGAATGCTAGATTCAAAACAAACATTTCACATGAAATGTTATTCATTTTAATATTGAACAGCCACAAAGGGCCTGTATATTATGCCTTTGTGATGAGATAATAATGAGCCATTGATACAAGTAAAAACCGATGCAGTTTTGGATTGTTGTAATCAGATTGTATATATCTACAATGACAGCAATACATAAACATTACTTCTGTCAATTTCTGTTTCTAGTACTTATATATACATGTAATCTGTTTTATGGCCTTCGTGTCTTTTTGCATAGCAACGGCTTGGACAATTTTAATTTGTAGACTGGAACTATAGTGAGGGAAAGGGGATCTGAGAAATCCATAAGATGTATGATTGGCTGGTTATTTCATAGAATGGAGTCTTTGAATTTGCTTGTGTATGGTTGGAGGGGTTTCTGATTTTGAAAATGTTTATAATATCCCAAATAATAGATTACAGATGCAACATGTGCACACATGCCAGAGGTTCTCTTTCCAGCAGGACAGAGACAATAATATGCCTTCACAGGATCATCTGATGCATTCTTGTCAAATTGAATCCAAACATTGTATTTTATTTGAGATCTGTGACGAGAATGAATCTGTCCCCTAATGAGATCAGCATCATGCTGGTAAACCCAAATCTCATAGTCACCATCATTTTTTTGATGCTCAGCAATGTAGCCAGGGGACTGTTTGATTTGGTATGTACCGCATGTTATGGTCTCAAGGTATTCCAGATCCACATGAGGGAACGAGATATCAGATGCTTCAAGCTTCTGCCATTCACTACGAGCTCTACGTGACATATTTGGGTCTTCTGCAACTCGTTTTGCCAAAACATTGTCTTTTTTTAAAAGTGAAAGCATATGCTGAGCCATCTTAGTATCTCGTTCCTCTCGATCTGGATCTGAAACATATATTGGTCCTCTGAAGGCATTGAGACATGCAGTTACTATGCGCACTAATTTGCCAATGACCTCAACGAAATAATTTGAGGTAAGTTGTTCCTTAAACAACATCCACTTCTTTAAACGCCCGTGGTAGGACTCTACTATCCATCTTGTTTTGGTACAGCAACGATCACTATTGGCTGTTGAGGAATCCAATTGGGATTTACCAGTTGGTAAAAATGATGGCATTCTAGCATCATACCCCAACTTAGCAAGAAGATCTAAGGCATCCCTGAAACCGCGATCTACAATCATATTGTCATTTGCTTCTAACCAAGATTTCAATATTTCAATTTTTTCCATGATGAGCCGAGTTATTGTTGCATCATTTACGTTACCATGGTAGGGGCCAATAGTGTCTAAAACATATCCATCAGGCAGTACAACTGATATGAATTTTAGGTAATTTCGTTTTTTCTGTCCTCCGTAAGATGCCCTTTGAAACTGATGATCACTGCATTTGTTGAGGTAGATATATGTACCATCTAAGATAAGAGTGACCTGGTCACCATAAAAAGCTTTAGTAAAGACAGTGTTGTGAGTTATGGCATCGTGGCGTGAAATATGATTTGTGCCAAGGTATTTGGGAACAACTATTGTGTTCAAAATATCTGCAATTGTATGAAAATATCTTGACAGTGTAGCTTGGGAAAGATTAGTAAGCATGGTCATTTGATTCCATGAAAGGTTTGTTTTCAGTTTTGCCCAAAAGTAAAGAAGCAAATCTATTGCTCTGGAACTATCACTTGAACCTGAACAAGATCAGATTCACACATGTCATACATGTTCTTAAATTGCACCAATGTCCAGCCAGTCCATGCATGGCAGTCAGAATCTGACAAGGTTTCAAACTTCAGTTTGGGTGATGTCTCATGTTTGGATACTTCATGTACAATTTCAAGCAAATCATTAATAACAACTGGAGAAATAGATTCATTCAGTTTACTTTCCAGAGGAATACGACTGTGCATATTTATCTTTGTGTCAGGGTGTAGAAAACTCCCGATGAGGTGTTCAGAACAAACACGAGCATCAGGCGGGCACCAAAGTGAACATTCAATGATAAGAGAGTGACAAACAGACTTAGGAATGTTTATACAGTTGTCATTGTACTCTAACCACAAAGAACACTTACGATGTGAAGAGGAAGCATACTTCAAATCTTTGATTTGGATAAGAGGTATAACAGATCGGTTGGTTCCAGGATTAGTGGGGCTATCCTCAATCTCAAATGAATCACAGATGTCTGTGGATTCATTGTCACTGTGAGTGTCTTCTTTTGAGTCAGGGCGTAGCCTTTTTCTAAGATATCTCATGTAGCATTTTAGACACAGCTTACTTCCACTCTCAACATTCAATCCTTCTTTACTAAGCACCTGTTTTAACCAGTTGTTACTGGGAGAATCTAGACTCCTTCCAGATTTTAAGTTCTTCCCTTTATCTTTGAACCTGGTTTTGCAATCGGGTATAATACAAACCCTGTCCATTTTAACTTCAAACAATATGAAAATAAATTATCTGGAGGATTTAAATATATATTGGTATTCTCAGAGAAACAAACCTGGAAAATACACTAGATGCACAATTTTTTCATAAAATGTACATGTGTGCACACTAAATTGTGGTAACAGAAGACACTGTATATGAACAGCTATACTTAAAAAGAAATCTGCTGAATATAACACTTGCAGCAGAATATATGTTGTTTATACTCAAATGACAAATTGATACTAGCTAGCTAGGGACATATGTTGCTTGGACAACAATTCTTTACAGAATGGCAGAACTGACTAAACTCGTCTTGACCACAAGCGTGAAGGTCAACAATAGCATATTGCCTCAGCTTGAACGTACTACTCAATCATACAAGGAGATGCACCACTATCCCATTTATTCATTTGAAATATATAGCATGTATTGCAGTGTTGATTAGCATTGCGTTGGATGATATTTTAAAAAAGAGGAATTACAGGCCCTGCATACCTTTTCTGTTTTAAATGAAAAACATTTTGAAAAAAAATATAATTCAATTGAATGCACAATACTAAATTGAAGTTAACATTCATTTGCTGCAAATTGCATGAAATAAAACATTACCCTTGATATAATACAAGACATGGAACAGTATCCTGATTCTTCCACAGTAACCCAACCTGTTAATTGAACAACTTTACCGGTCTCAGAATTTGATGATTTTTTTCCCACTTTGAGAATATATATGTGGCCAAATAATTTGTAAGTATTTTAGGTGTACAGCAACTGTAAGTTGGTCAGACACATCTCCAAAGAATTGAATTAGTTGAAAAAATCATAAAAAAAACTAATTTTTTTCCAGTTAAAATTCAATAACTTCTTTCAATTGCAATACTTAGCTTTACATTTGATTTCAAAAGATGCACCAGACTTCAGTGAAGGTGATTTGACCCAATTTGATGATTTATTATTTGTGTTTGAGTAAGTTTTGGGGTAAAGTGTGCACCCTGGCTCACACCTATGGCAATGATCATAAAATAGGTCATAGTACAGGTCCTGGATGACTTTTGGATTTTCTAAAGGTATATTCATGGGAGTCTCTGGGTGTACTACAAATACCACACAATAAACAAAAAATTGGGCTGTGGGCAAAGTTACATGTATTGTGAAAGAGGTCCTTTGTCTTATTTCACTGAGATACACATGCCCAGTCATTAAAACACTACATAGGTAACCCAAATCACCAATTTGTCTGTCTTTTGTTACAGTCATTAATCATTATCAAGTACTTAGTTAAGCATAAAGTCCCATTCTGAGAATATGGAAGAATAAATGTCAATTTCTTATTCAAAAAATTTCCACTTACACTCAAAGAAAAAAAAAAAACTTTTCAACTCATTGTGTTTGTAAGTTCTACTTCATTTGGCTTCAGTCACATCTCAACAGTAATGACATCTCAATAGTCATCTGCTTCACTAAGTTTTCTTGAGACCATTGCATCTAAGGTGCACAACTTGCCCATTTCCTTGTGGTTCTTCAAAAGTGGTCCAACAGCACTAAGGCTGTCAGTTTTCCCCAAAATCAAACTCGAACAGTTTCCGAACATACATGCAAATAACCAAAGATATTCAGTTATTTAGCCCCCCCACCTATGAAAAGCCGCTTTGCACATAACCGACATACAGCCCGGTCTTTGATTTTAATTTTGCCATCAACGGGGTAGAACCCAAAATACTTCCACACACGCTCCTCAGATGTTTCGGTGCTTCTATTGTCCACCCGGAGTGGCACTCGTTTACTAGGTCAAGAGAGCAGTGTATGTGGCTGATGGTCAGGTTGTGCTGAGAGCGCCCTCTGTTGGATGGAACGGCCCACTGCTCCAGGCGCCCTGATGTACTGCTACACTTAATACTTTACATCTGAGTCTTCATTTACACTTCGATTACGGATATTTATCGCTACGCTCGAATGGTTATTCGAATATCGAGTATAAGGTGACAGCCCTAAACAGCACATCTGGAAACACAAGGAGCTTTGAATTTTTTTTTACTGATCTGGTATAATCACCTTATGTATTGTTGCTGAGCTTAGTCTTGTCATGGTTGAGGAAACTCCTCCACAGACTCACTTGGTAGCAGAGTTTGGCTGATTCTTGTGCAGTTTTAGCCTCCTGCACAGCTGTTTCAGTTTTAGTAAATGACCATGTTTCAACCAACATTTGAAAAAACTTCAACTATCCAAAATCTAACCCCCAAATTAAGCCCCTGCCTCCTCTTATAACACAACTTAAATCTTAAATTGGAGTTTGAGTACAAATATGATGAACAGGGTATGTGTTTGAATTTGTGTTGTCACAAAAAGTTATTCATAAAACAAATATAATTTAAGATCTTTGTGAAAGCATTAAAGCATGATCCAAATCTGAATCATCATACTGGGCAATAACAGACAGGGTCCGTCTCTTCACACCAAGCTCAAGTCTAAGTGACGGAGCAGGAACCCAGTCATATGCCATTATGGTGCCAGTCTGTTTTACACTTAGCCAAGTCTGATCTGGCAGCACCACCATGTTTGGCTGGGCACTGAATGTTGTAGCATTGAAGAATACACAAACAGCCTGGCACATGAGGTAATAAATAACTTTTTTTTCTCTTTTCTCTTTTCAATTTCCTTTTTACTATCAAGGGACATGTCACCAGGCGGACGCTATGATTAGAACTAAACCCTAGTGCAGTGGGCTGTTTATTGTTAAATATAGTCTCTATAAACTGGGACATCGTAAAGAAGTGGACTTTAAAGTCAACTGAATCTGTGCCATTTAAACATGACCTACTACAAGTTTAATTTATCCCTGAGACATACAGTATACAAGCTGTCTAAAGTCATGTCTTAAGTAATCAACTCTTAAATGAGCAGCCTGTCCACGGCTCTAATTAATCAGGTAATCAGGGCTAATCAGGCTTTAATGGATTCAACCAGCAGCAGTTATCTACAGTTAACATTTCCATCAACACTAATCACAGCTTAACCATATGGTATAGTGAGGAGGGGGGCACAGAGAGAAGTCAAAGTGAGTCTAATCTGACCCCTGACCAAAGAAAAAAGAGCCTAATCTTTGTAGAAGATGACTTGGAAAAGAAGCGGTGGAAAAGTTTATTTTTGATCATTATTTGACAACATAACTCAGTGATTCAGGTGGAGGAATATCTCTCTTTTCATGCTCATAAAAAAGATTGAAAATCAGCTCATCCTTTAATGAGCTTATTAAGTCCTAAAGGTACAGAAATGTGGAAGGGGCCAGTGGATCATTTCAAAGCATGTGTGTGTGTGAGATGTGTTTGTGTGTGAGCATCCCTTTCTCTGAGCTCAACACTACCCCCTATGTTCCTCTTTGTGGCTCTGTTACAGCTATGGCCCGGCTCTGTATCCATGGCAACAGCTGCCAGATGAGTGCAGACTGTGGTGAAGGTGGCGGTGGTCACAGACAGTCATAGTATGCTGCCCCCATCTGGACTGACAGCAGATTACAAAAACAAATGAGAGCTCCACTAAAGAGACACAATAATCAGCACTGGGATGGACACAGACTGTTTGGGGCTTTAGGTAAATTGAAAATTGCATTTGAAAACAACGGTACTTCACATGTATCTTTTACATTAAATTGGAAATGCTGATGTAAAGTTAGACACTATCCATCAAAAAGAACTGAAGCAATAAAGACAAGCTATTCAGTATTTCCACCCCGTCTGTGTGATGGGGGGTGGTGGCCAAGTCCTGCCCACCCCAGAGGTGCGGGGGTAAGTATTAATTTGTATTAATTAACGACAGTTTGATTTAGCTGGTTAATTAGTTTGTTAGTATTGTTTTTAAGTACATTTAATGTATAAATGATACAAAATTGATGCACTAGTCTACACCACCCAGTGCTGCTTTTTGCACTATAAAAGCAGGATGCTTTGCACGCATATGTGTCAATTAAATGTTATTGAATTAAGTAAAGTCCATAGGCTTAATATAGTTTTATGCCTTTTTTTTTTAAAGGTGGTTGGTGGATGGTTACATTATACAGTGATGGGCAACCATTCCAAACATCCATCCATCCATCCATCCATCCGTCCATTATCGATACCGCCTATCCCTGTCGGGGTCAGGGTGGGCTAAAGCCTATCCCTGCTGACATTGGTTGAGAGACAGGGTATACCCTGCACCCATGCACAGGGAGAACATGCAAACTCCACAGAGAGAGGCCCTGACAGCAAAGAGGTTGAACCAGTGGCATCCCTGTGAGGCATGCACACTACCAGCTGTGCCACCATGTTGCCCCATTCCGAGACAATGGTAGTGAAAACTCTGCAGATACTTCCAGCAAGGCCTGCAGTACTGGAAATCACCACAAAATGATGGGAAGAGTGTAACCATTAAAGTTTAAATACATTGGTTTATATTCATTTAAGTGGAAATCAAAATTACTGATTTGTTAACATATCTGAGTAAAAATAAATAGAAATGCATTTGAAATTTAGTCAAAGTTCTTAGTATTAATAATTTTGATACATCTGGGGTGTATGGGATTAGAAATAAAATATAATTATAACTTGCAAAAACAAGAGAATCGAAATTTTCTAACAGGATGTGTGATTAGTAGCACATATCTAAGTGCAATATGCCAGGGAATTTTGGATGAAATCATTATTCCTGTTTCTTTCTCTATACTACTGACAATTAAAAGCCATTTTCAAAAAGTTGACACAAAGTGTTTTTTGGTATTTCATGCCTTTCACTTATAGATTATATGGAAAATGTAGCACAATCAAATACTTCACCTTGAATATACTGAAGTAAAGGTGAAACCACCATGTTAAAAACCAAATCAAAAGTGTATAAGCACACAAAAAAATCACACAAGTCCAGTGGCCCAAGTAAATGTAAGTAGTTAAATTCTATTCTGGATGCAACAATGCATTGATTTAACATTGTTATCAGCCCTTTTTGCAATCAATGGCCTTCAGCAAATGTATGTGAATGAATGAAGAGGTGTCAGTTTCAGATGTTTCTCTGTTCTGTGTTATCAATTAATGTTGACATTAAGCAAAGCTAACTGCTGATCCAGAGAAGTTTCTTGCTGGGCAGACGAAATGAACCTATGGACAACCTTCAATCTGTTTTAATGGTCAAACATTCAAGAGAATGTTGCCTTCATGGCAGAATTACCCCGAAAGTATTAATTAGAGGAACATTTATATTGGCCCTTATTTTTACAATTGGTACATCACTACTTTCTGCCCGTTACCACAGTATAACTATTAAAATCCAATACGGTACCTAAATAGAGGGCACATAGCTTCATGCATGAGTTACAGTTGTTGTTAAGTTGTTGGGCATGAAAATGGGACCCTGCTGCCATCCACAAGTTTAATGAAAAATGCATGTTGTTTCCTTGCATTTCAAGATAAGGTAATGGCCAACGATTGAGCATAAGAGGTAAGGATCTTAAAACAAATTAAATCCCAGTTCTTTGTTGTTCTGTATATCAGTAGAATAGCCTCAGTTGAAGGCATTTCCATACAATATGAATGGTATGTATCACTCTGTGAGCTCAAGAGAAATGTTCAATTTATACTTGACCTATAAGAAGTAAAACATTTGGAGACAACTTTTAGCATTTTGTAGTCAGTTGTCGTTAATGGTTTTTCAGCTTCATGTGACATCATGTGATGCTTACGGCTTTTGCACTCAAGGGAGAACTTGTAATGGTCTTACAGAAGCCACCAATCTTCTGGTGGTAATGTACAGTATTCAGTTCCAAATGCAGCACAAATATATGTTGGTGCTCCAATGCACATGTAAATGAAGACACTTTCCGGTAGCCCTTTGTGACCAAGACAAGTATTTTTCTGATAACACCTTAAATGAGGATGTGAAGCTCTAAACTGAGCACAAAGCACACAAGGACTGCTATCATGCCTGGATGGGACATCTTCTCTCAGGGGAAGTTCATACAGGAGGAAATATATCCCAAAGCTTATCAACCAAACCCACCACCAATCAAAGACAGGATCTTATCTGCTATGAATCACAGCTTTATGTGAGATTGCAAGGCAAGCTGCGGCGGAGATCATTAGCATTTTAAGAAAGGAAAATACAAAGCTGTAGCTCTTCCATGACATGTTTCCATAAATCCCAGATCTGCTGGTAAGTGTGAGCCTTCACTCATGAACACAGGCCATTACCGTCACTATGGCTCACACAGCTCTTCTTCTGGTGCATCAGAAGCAGCAAAAACTCATCTTTATCCTTTGGCATCTGCTCCTTGTAGAGCAGTATGAAAAAATCTGATCTGACTTGGTCAGGGTTAAATCTCTGCTGATATTGAGCTCCTTCGATCCTGTCTATAAGGCTGTGAGTCCTGGAGCTGCTTTCCTGTTTACTATGTTCCAGATTGCTTTCATTGATTGTAGTCCTTCACACGGGGAGGAGAAATCCTCTGAGGACTGATACTGGCACGTAGAGCGGCCAAACAGCGGCAGCAAAGGCGTCAATTTCCCTTCTGCAATCTGACGCTGAATAGAGAGATCATACATTGAAGCAGACCCAACGTATGCCACCAACTGTACATGTGTGTGCAGTTTTAGTTGACTCTTGTGATTTAAAAGTACTTTTTTGTTTTACCCAAGAGCGCAGGTTAGAACTTGACAGTATCTGTAGTTTAAATATACTTGCTGGTACGTTTTCAAATGAGGTATGGGGCAAAACAATATTCTTTGTATTAATAAAGTTTATGATGATTAAGATTTGAAAAAAAACAAAAAAAACAAACTCGATTACTGACAGAAAGAACCAAAAAGAATAAAATATTTATTGACCACAAGATGACCTATTGTTTGATCTAAATGGGTATTACCATTTAGTCTATTTTGATCCATTTGAGGAGCATTTTTATTACCTCCACCAAAGAGGTTATGTTTTTGCCGGCAATTGTCTATTAGCAAAGTAACTCAAAAAGTTATCAATGAACTTTAAAAGACATTTTCATAACAATTCAGGTCATGGTGAAAGGAGGAAGTGATTTGATTTGGTGGTGATCTGAAATCAAATGCTGGTCCTGGAATATTTTGAAGGATTTGTCAACATTGTGAGATGCCAGTTTTCCACATTCTGGCTAATAACTCAATAAGTTGTAGACGGATTTTGATGCTGCCATGCTTGGTCAGGTCTCCCTTGAAAAAGAGATGTTCTGATCTCAATGGGACAAACCTGGTTGAATAAAGTTTAAATAAAATAAAATAAATTAAAAATTACATTTTCATTGATTTTTTGTCATAGCACTAGGGACAAGCGATTCGAATTTGATCAGAATCAATTTCTGTCTTGATGTTACATTCATGGTTGTACAGATGAGCAAATTTATTAATATGTGACACATCTTATGATACAAACATAAAGAAACTCAGTGCACAAAGAAGAAACTTTTTTTTCACACTTGTCAGTGTCTACAGTGTGCCACATAGGACACCAGATAACTAAGTAACTTTTTACACTGTGACACCTGTTGAAGTTTTGGCACAGAAACTGTTAGTGATGCATGAAAGCAGAGAGCTTTCTTTTGCAAAAGTGGAGATTTATGTTATAGAAAGGACAAATTACTTTGTCAATTGGTCAATGAACCTGTTGATATTTCTTTGGTATGTTGTGCTGGTGCACAGAAACTGACCCTTTGACATCCAGATAAATGTTGTGCCAGTTTCTGGGTAATTTGAATTCTCAGTATAAACAAGCCACTCAACTTGATTGGAAGTGGGCCAAGACCACCTCTCCCAAGCAATTTTGAAGCAGTTGTTTTGCACCAAACAGACCTGATTTCTGCGTTCAAATATATTCAAACAAACCAAGCCAAAGTATAAACGCCCGCTGTGTTGAAACAGCTCTTCCAAAATGACCTAGGTGTGAAAACGACTTTAATTTTTATCTGATGTATCACAATGATCACCAACTGAAAGCCCCACAGCTTCTTCCAGAGTATAATAAAGTTCACAAAAAACTGCTGTTGTGGTTTTACGGATAGTTTTTTGTAGTTAAATCCCAACAACTATTAGCGTATCCCACAAACAACTGCAACTGATACAATTTTATCCAGCATAATTAACCACAAAAACAGATATATTAGAGACAGACCCAGTGTTGGCTGGCAGCATTGAGGGTGAAAGGGGCTAATCTCACTTTACAGATGAACAAATGCATACAACTGCCAAAAAACCTATGTAACTAATAATATGTTAACCTGACCAAAATGTTTATACTGTTTTATATTATTTTAAAATCCAGTTTCCTTACTGTATGTCAAAAATATATTGCCCCTTGAACAAATGTAGTTGATGACCCCGGCATGGGCTTAAGATATGGCCATGTATGCTCAACTTGAGAAACATCATCTCTGCTGTCTCAGTTATTGTCATGATTAAATGACCTGCCTCATCCAAGCGCTCAGCATCTGTTTTATGTTCAGACAAGAAGAAGCATGACACATAGATTCAAAAATATCAAATACCAACAGCATTCATAGAAATGTAATAAAAGTCAGAAGTTTCACCAAATACGCTCAAGCAAGGCACTCAAGTCTACTTTGTTACAATCCATTAGGGGATGTACTCTGTGGCAAACTTTGCTCCAAGGCCAAACTTTGCCCAGAAAATGATGTGATTATTGACTGACTAATGCATATGCCAGAGGACATGAGTATTTTAGAGGTAATCACTTCTCCATCACAGCCTCTGCTCATAGACAGGCTACTGTTCAAGACCAATGGGAGTATTATTTTCTTGTGACAGGCCAGCTGATTGGCTCTCAGATTTAAAACAGGTCCTCTGGCTCAGAGGGCAGATCAGCACTTTCAGACAAAGACAGAGGGGTTGACAGTGAAAGAATCTAAAAATGACAAGATGAGAAAAAGGATGATGAACAGAGGACTGAATTATGACAGAGGAGCTAAATTAAAAAATATGAAAGCAAGAAATGAAAGAAAATTGCATTTAAAAATATTGACATGGACACAAAAGAGTTGTGTTATAATGTGTCAGTGTGAAACATGACAGCCCTGGGAGTCAGAGAGAGATGCAGACACAGATAAGTGGATCCTGGGAGACAGCGGGCTAAAACCTTCACACACTTTCACCATCATTCTACAAAGTGCTCATAATGGACAAACAAAACCACAGAGGCCAGAGTCAGCAGGAAGAGGTGCCAGTTTTTAGGAGAAAGTCAACCATAAAAAAAGAATCAACTGCATTCAGACGATTGAAGTTGTTTTTGCATGATTTAGAGATTGAAACAAAGCGCAGTAAAATTTGAAAAGGCAAAAAATTCAGTGCTACATTAACAGCACTGTACCTGTTTGTGCGGCAGCCTGTGCAAATGACTAAAAAAAAATCCAGTGATTTCTTAAGAATAAAACTTTGGGATTTATGAGGATCAGAGGAAGAGTTATGCAACAGTCTGTCAAGTACTAACTGCACTGTTTCATGAAAAACCAGTAAATCATAAAAATAGAGTTACATGGGTTTTGCCAGACAGCTCTGACATCTAAACAAAAATGTATGATAGTCCTGACTAGTGTGCCTCAATGTCAAAACTGCAGAAGCTAAAGAACAATGCTGAAACTGTCCTACAATAAAGCACAGCCCCTGTGATGAGCATTAAACACACGTGTAGGTGGAGACTGTATAGCTTTTACATCATAAACCCCAGGAAGAAAAAAATAAGCATTTTAAGGGGAATTTTCTTTAGAGAGGTATATCAATCAATCAAACTTTACTGGTATAGCACGGACAAGATTTTGTAGCACAAAGTGCTTTACATAAGAAATAAAACAAACAAGAAAATAAAAATAAATGAAATAAAATATAGCACATTTCTCTGTGACAGAGAGTTTAGTAAAAGGTGCTATGTTGTCATGCTCTCAGTCCCTTCTATCAACATTAAAAGCAAATAAAATTGATTTTACAAGACATGAGACCTTTATAAACTACTTGAAGAATACTTTTTGGTCAGTGAGATGCACATTAATGCTGCAGCTAAAGAAAAACAACTATCAAAGACACATGATCTTATGGGGAAAAAAAAAAAAAAAACAATGATAAAGAAAGAAGAAAAAAAAACAGACAAAAAGCTAATAAAACCTGTAGAAAAGGAGCAAAACTGAATAATGAGAAAATAAATCAGCAAATTAGAACCAACATTTTTAAATGTAAAACTATTAAAATGTATGACTAAGCCAAAAGTTTGCAAGTTTATTAGGCTTTAACAGAGCTGAGATGTATTACCATAATATCTGCTGGCCTCTCTCCACCTCCATCCCATTTCACAGCGAGATAAATGAACAACCACTGCGGTGTAATCAGAGGCAGGGTGCTAAGTCACCCTGCGCCCACAGTGGGTGAACGGTGTACTGACAGACCAACCGCCAGTCACAGCAGCAGAGGGAGGGAAGAATAACATAAACACCAGGAGGAGAGATGGAGAAATTAAAACCAGAGAGAGAGAGAGAGAGAGAGAGCAGGGTGGTCTGTGAACAGAGAGCAAAGAAAAGAGAGAGGGAGAGAAATGTGGGAGGTTTCTTTCCAACTGAACTCATCTTCAACTCAGACTTGTAGCAAGGCGTGTTCCTCCTCTCTGTCTACATCTGTACAACCAGCTGTTGGGACTCCTCGTCCTCATCATAGATTTCCTGGTTGCTAATTAGCCACAGGGGGAAAAAGGGTTATCCTCAATGATTAACAGGGCGAGCTCATTAACTCTGCCACCAGGGGGCAGATGTCACTCAGGATCATTACCAGTGAGGGACAGCACTGACACAGAGTGTGTGAGTCTGTGCTGAGTGGCACCTTCACTTATAGGTGTGTGTGGGTGTGTGTGTGTGTGTGTGAGACTGAATAAAAAGGCTGATGACCACCTCCTTGAAGGATTAATCCACACTTTTTTATTCTTGTTTGCAGGTAATACTGCACATCTAAAGTCACAAGTACAGCTTTCATAAGACTTAATTATACAGGTATTTATAGGTTTAAATTCAAAATACATATTAATGCTTCATTTAATAAGTTAAATGCAACATCCAAAATATTTTCTGGTCATTCCAATAAACATTTGTATGCCACTTCATTAGGTATACCTTGCTTATACTGGGTTGGACTGCATTGCTTTCAGATCTGTCTTAATTATTAGTGGCATAGATACAACACAGTGCTGGAAACATTCATCTGAAATTTTGGTCCATATTGACATGACAGCATCACACAGCTGCAGCAGATTCATCAGCTGCACATCCATGATGCCAATGTCCCCTTCCACTACATCCCAAAAATGCTCTCTTGCAGGCATCACCAAATGACAGAACCATCACTTGGTCCGGATCCGGACCAGCTATAGACACCGGGCACCGCTACTCCACTAAATATCGCAATAGCTACACTTAGTCGAGCCAATAAATCGTTTGCTTACCCTGCACGGCCAGCGCACCACACTGCCAGTGTTGCCAAGTCCGCTGATTATAAGCGACTTTGGACTTGTTTTTCTCTACAGTCACTAGTAAGATTCATGAGTCGTGGGCTGCGTTTTTTTGGGCTTGTTTCTTAACATGCAGTTGCTTATTTGGGCTGGCTTTTCTGTCCGTGTGAATCCCCCCTGGTTTTCTCCCAGCTCCCCACAATAAAACAAAACATGAGTGTGGTAGGTAGTTTGTCCTTTCCACAGCCCCGCTTCCTGGTAATTGTGCCCGCCTGAGTGGACTTGCCCCAAACACACTCACGCACATGGCGCATGCAAAACTACGACAGACATAGTTGCCAGGTCTGCTAATTATAGGCGACTTCGGGCTTCTTTTTTTTTTTTAAAGTTGCTTGTAAATATTGGCAGTTGTGGGTTGCCAATTTTTGGGCTTGTTCCAAAAGTGCAGTTGCTCATTTGGGCTTGTTGTGCCTCCAAACCCAAGAGAGATCTGACGCACACTCTACTAC
Organism: Cetoscarus ocellatus; assembly: GCA_037902135.1. Taxonomy (NCBI): domain Eukaryota; kingdom Metazoa; phylum Chordata; class Actinopteri; order Labriformes; family Labridae; genus Cetoscarus; species Cetoscarus ocellatus. The sequence goes on from JBAMNC010000572.1 coordinate 2,306,028, forward strand.
CAATATGAACTCAATTCAGAAGTTATACAAACTATTTTGTCCCACTACAAACACAAATGTATTATTTTACTGCAAAATAAGGGACAAAAATGAGCCAAAGCCAAAATAACATTTATTTCTAATATATCTATTACTGTTTTCACTGTAATAAAGCTGTAGCCTACAGCTCTTTAATTTAGGAGAAAAAAGGGTTATTCTGCTCTGTTTGCACTTATTTAATTTATTTTATTCTGAGGTTTTTGTTTTTTAAACTGAAATAAATAAAGCTTTTAAATTTATTAACCTGGGACTACTTTTATTTATGGTACTGTGCACTCAGTAAAACACATCCTTCAATGAAAATTGACAAATATTGTTGAAACCATGAAAACGTGGACGTAGGGGAAGGTTATAAGATACAAACTAGACTTCAGTTCAGACCTTTTACTTGGAGGAAATTTTAATAAGTGGACCTCAGTGACTTTTAATTGAATACCGCTGCTCTATTGGATTGAGATCTGGTGACTCTTGAGGCCACTAGAGGGCAGTGAATTCGTTGCCATATTCAAGAAACCACTGGAAAAGATTTGAGCTTCTCACATGGTGCGTTCTCTGTCTGAAGTAGCCATTAGAAGTATACTGTGGTCAACAAGGAATGGACACGGTCAGCATTTATACTACATTTATACTTAAGCTGCGGTACATAAAACTTGCTCATTTGGAATCAAGGGGCCCAAAGTGCACCAAGATCATATGGCCTTCACTCTTACACCAGCAGCAGCCTGAATGGATATCAAAGGCAGGATGGATCCATGCTTTCATGCTGTTTACACCAAGCTCTGACCATACCATCTAAAAGTCGCTGCAGAAATTGAGACACAAGCAGCATATTTCTGATCTTCTATTATTCAATTTTTTTGAGCCTGTGTGAATGGTAGCTTCAGTTTCTTGTTCTTAGCTTACATGAGTGGCTTCGGTGTGGTCTTCTGCTGTAGCACATTTTCCTCAAGATTTGACGTGTTGTACATTCAGAGATGGTCTTTCAGCACACCTTGATTGTAAAGAACCCTGATTGGGCAGTGTGTCTGCAGACCGAGCACAATCATTTTGACTTGGAGCTTTGCAAGATGGATCTGACTGATTAAAGACAATGAATCAGGCAAATCAAGCTGCACTGCAAGGTTATAGGAAAACTGCCCTATAGTGCAATGTTAACAAACATGGACCACCACCAAAACCCAATCCCCACTCCCTTGTGCCACAACCAACATTACCTAATTCAATTTCAAATATGTTGAGATCCCTTTATGTTCTCTTGTTCACAGCTGGACAGACAGACAATAAATGAACTGACACACAGTAAAATAAACATGACCTCCTTGGTGGAGGTAATGATGAAGTGATTAATCATCATTTCAGTTCTAGACAACAATATAATGAAAATAAAGTGGCAAATAAAGCTTTGTTCAGTATTACTAGTGTGTTAGTCGTCTAAGTTGACTTACAGCGGACCTTTTCAGTTCTTCCTTAAATGTTTCTGCTGTCCTCTCATTTTACTCTGTCACCACTCTGTTACTCTGTACTCTGCTTTTATTTTGCCTTTCCCTTTCATAAGTAAACCTCATCAGACCTTTCTCTTTTCCTAAAAAGCCATGTTCCTATCATTCTGTTGTACCATGCATGCTGCAAATATCCATCCCTGGTCATCTTTGTCCATTCCTCCATTCATACATTTACCCATCCATCCATATGTCTGTCTGTCTGTCTTTCTGTCTGTCTATCTTTCTCCTGCCTGGAGAGGGCATGACTGACCCACTTTCATCCACTGTCATCCTGTCTCTCTGCTGACTCAAGACACGCTCAAGATGCTGTGTGATTGCACAAACACATACACGCACGCTCGGATGAATACATTTGGCAACACATGCATACTAAAGTAGCACACAAACACACCACATCTGCTCACTTATCTAATTATAGAAACAGGAATGGAGCACATATGCACAAGGACAAAGGAAACAAGCAAGTATACAGAACAAAGGAACACAACACTTGAAAAACCATTTTTCTTACAGGAAAACATTAAAACAAGCAAACGCGCAACACTTCAACCTGTGATCTGCTGTAAACAGGATACGCTCTACAATACAGTCATAACAATTTTGGGCCTGACTCCCCCTTCTTGCTAAAGTTGACAAAGGTTTTCAAGGCTTTTCTGCTAGATGTTGTAGTGGTTGAGGTGGTATCATTGATTTTTCCTCACTGATCTGCTAGGAGGACAATCAGAGCCACCCAAATTTGAAGGTATGAATAATAAGAATGTTTAATATCCGAGATCAGAAAAAAAGATGCATGATTTTGGAAATTTTCCAATATTCAATATGCCTATATTCCCACACTCATTATTACTACAACCAGTTTTGATACTGATGAATTTTGTCAAGAGCGCAAAGCCTCAAGCTACAATTGACCTGTTCCTGTAACAGTGACAGTCTAGTTGCGTTAGAAACAGACGTGAAGCATGAAAAACATTTTATTCTTTAAAAAAATTATACTTACCTGTGGCTAATGTTCAGCTAGTGCTGTACCTCAGACAACTCCACCTCAAAAGTCCCAAAATATCCCTTCAAGCTACACAGAAACCATGCGTATGGCTTTATGTACACCCTCTAAAATTTTAAAATGGGTCAAATCAATGTTGTAATTATGGTATGAATAACAGCAGTCTTTTGAAATATGAAAAATGTGATGAAATAATGAAAAACACGAAAGTGAATTCAAATATAATGCCAGAACAAATAACTTCACTTTCAACACATTTAAGGATTATCTGAATGTATTCGTCATTAAAAATGACATCAGATGATTTAAGTGTATTTGGTTACTGCCTGATAAACATCTAAAGAGAAAAAAAAAACATATTTTGAAGCATTAGTCAATAGATTTTTACCAAGGAGGTTATGTCTTTGCCAGGATTTGTAAGTTAGTTTGTTTGTAAGTTTTTGAACAGGATAACTCCAAAAGTCATGAACAAATGTTGATGAGATTTTCAGGAAATGTTGGTCATGACACAAGGAAGAAGTAATTAGATTTTGGTGGTGATTTGAATCTGGATGTGGATGTTTTATTTCATAATGGATTTGTTAACATTGCAAAAAAGTTTTCCACATTTTTTATAATAATAGTATAACTTTTTGATGGAGCTGCATGACATTTTCAGGGAATGTTGCTCACAGCACAAGGAAAAAGTGATAAGATTTTGGTGGTGATCCAAATCTGGATGTGAATCTAATAGTTTTTCAAGAATGTGTTTATAGTGTGAGACAGGGCAGTTTTCCACGTTTTGACAATAACCCACCGGGTACTATTGGGAATGCCTTGGCAGAGGTTTGTGCTCTCTGAGCAATTCAAGTTACTAGTCATAGTATTTTTCAACAACAAATACAACATTCTCTAACTTTTTATTTCTCTGCCAGTTCAACAAACTATTCAGTTACAGCCAAGCAGTTTTCAGCCCTGGAAACATTGTACTGTCTAGCATTTCCAAGAATTTTCAGTGCAGATATAAACCCTGTATTTATTTATTTATTGACCAATTTACTAACTTTTCCAAAGTTTTCACAATGTCTAAGTGTCAAGGGGGAAAAAAAATACATGTTAAGATTAATTTGTCAAATGTATGAGTTACCAGGTTTAAAAATCATGACCTCACAACAGTGATAGCGATTGTGAACATTGTCTTATCAGGAACCCCTTATTTGTCATGTGTGGGCTCTCTCACATGTTTACATATGTTAAAATCTCCAAGTGTGTGACAGGCTTTATTCTGATGTAAAATTAGAGGAAGAGTTGCTTCTTATAAAAAAAAAGACAGAAAGTCAAAATCATGCCCATATGAACACACACCCACACACACTTATAGCTGAGTGTGAGTAGTGTTGTGGGCTAATAGGGCAGCAGTCACTGATGGTTACGTCTGCAGTCATTTCTGGGTCAGCATCAGGCAGTGCTCAGCCAGAGCTGCATCCCTTCACAGCTGACTTCAGGCCAGAGCGGGAGACACACACACATAACATGGCTGCAATGTTTACTAGTAACCAGCAGGGGCACATTAGGATGAAAAATGCACCACTATCAATTTGGGTAAATACTAAAGTAAAAGTCCTGATAAAAATGTAAATTATGAAAAAACAATATGGATCTCATCAAATATTAAGCTCCCTCAACATGTTTAGACAGCATGAGGTGTATTTGACCTGTGAATAAGTTGCATACACCCAGTCACCCATAAGCCGTGCGTGCAAACCTTTTACACACACTTGATGAACCTTGAAACAGCTTGATTGTGGACATGAATAAGATTTTGTGTATCAATTACCCCAGATTCATGTCTTTGCATTAATGCCCTACATGTGAGGCAGAGTGCAATGTGCTGTAAATGTGTGTGTAACTGCCTGTGAACCAGAGCACACACACATTTAACTATGAGCTATCTGCAGTGTCCCAGTGCTGTAGCATGATGATCCAGATGAAGCTCAGTGAACCATGAGGGCTGAGCTGTGAGTTTACGTGTGTGTGTGTGTGTCAGAGTTACAGGGCATGCATTTTGTGTGTAACTGGGCTGCTCGGTTTGATAAAGCAGTTACTAACACACCCATCTGCACAAATGAAAAAAAGAATGTAAGAAGCACATGCATACAGATGTGAGATCTATGCATGCATGATGTTGAGCTCACACTTGAGAAATCAGAAATACTGTCACCAGTGTAATACGACAGAGGCTTAGGCTGGAGTAGGACCTTGTCCAAAGACCAGGCTGCCAGTTCCCAGCATTAATGCAGGGCTGAGGCTCAAATCCAGAGTACAGTGAGAACACATCCAGGGACTGACACACCCCCTTTCACGCTTTAACAGTGATGGAGCATGACTCTTGTATGGCATTAATGATGGTAAACAAAGAATAACATTCATAACTTAAAAAAAGTAAGACGGGGTGATTTTAGGACCCTAGGCCTTCCTAATCACATGGACAACAACTACAGCTACAACTTTAAAAGCAAAACTCCCAATCCATTAAACGATAAGGCTGAACAAAATCCCAAGTTTTAAAAAAAATACACATTTTCCAAATAAGATATATGGGAAGACTATATTGTTTAATATAGTTTATTGTGCATAATTTTACATTTTACATTTCTTTTTACCTAGATGGTCATTCACGGTGCATCCAGGCAATATCACCAGGCTCAAGGACAGTTTTTCATTCAATCAATAAGATAACACAAACTAGTGTTTGTGTGTTTAATATTTATCGTTTTATAAAAGTTTTCCCTAGGCATGCACAATGTATTGTTAAAATATCACAATGTGCTTATATTCAATAGTCACCTTATTCAATGACTGTTTACATTAAAAGTTTGTCTGATATCACCATTGTGATCCCACAATGAATAAAGACCTGTGTAACTCCTGCAAATGTACAAGCAAACAAAGAGCGCTCCACATAAATCCAGTGGATGATCATGTTAAATTAAGACTATGATTTTTCTTTCCTTAGCCTTTTTTAAATCAGTCATAAATTTGTCAACTTCTAACCAGACAGTAATTTGTAAGGACACTTTCTGTCCTCAAAAATGGTTTATCTGTACCAACCACAAATGCTCAGTAAAAAGTCCACTCAAAATTGTTGCACATAGGAAGACACACCCTTTCTTTGGGTATTTCCTTAAAAAGTGGCAATTATATATCACAAGAGGAGATTGCAATATAACTATTTTCCAATATTGTTCAGCTCTAGTTTAATTACATAGTTTTAGTCTTAAAAGCTTCTATCATCTTCCTATAATGTTATTTATATTTGATTATAATTTCTGTGTATCTTGCTATTTGTTTATTGGTTTTGAGGGATGAGATAGTATCTAGACAGAGTGCTTTACATTTTACTTACAATGTATAAACTGAAATGAATTGGCCTTGCCACTGGTGAATGAAATGTTAGATAAACTATAAAACAGACAGAAAACATCATGCTCAGTAAAAAGTAGAGTTGGGAATCAGTATCAGGTTCCAGTTGAAAACCGGCTCCATCTAATTTGCAGTAGTGACACCATGTCTTCCTGTAAGTTCCTCATGCTTTATAAAACTATGATGCCATGCCCTCATGAGAGGCAGTCAGCATGAACAACAAAGAATTTGAAGAAGTAATGTCTATGTGGTTGTAAAGATAGTTACTATGTTTGTTTTGATTATACATCTATAGTAACTATTTTTACAACCACAAAGATATGAGGTCCCTCTTGAAAATGAGATGCCACATCTCAAGGGGCTTACCTTTAATAAATTTATATTCAACAAATATGGCGCTATATAAATAAGAGTTGATTGATTAAGTTTATTATCAGCAGAGAAAATGTGATTTTAGTCCCTTTGTCTCTGTCTGGATGGATACATCTCTGGATGTATGTATGTGTATATACAAATATATTTATTGCATTTGTATATGCATTTATGTGAATCTATAAAATGAAGACGGCTTCAGCCAGCTCTATTTTATAGTGCCTTGAGACAATGCTTGTTATGAACTGGCACTATACAAATATAGATTTAAAAAAGAGTAATCAGGGCAGACAGTGGACAAGCAGTCTAAAATGTGGTATATTTCACCCAAAATGAGGCTCACAATGCAGCATTCAGCATCTACAGCTGTGAATTTGAGAAAAGTTGAAAACCTCAGCATCATGCTGAATAGTAGCATCAACACAGCACTACATTGACTTTCATGAGTGCGATGTTGACGCTGTTTACTCAAAAACTCTAATTTCCTTCACACTAATTAATTTATTTTTTATTTGCTAAAAATTGTTGACAAACTCCTGTAGACTGTAAAATTGTTTTAAATACTTAAATCATATTTGTTCTTCTTCTGTGCCCCTTTTAAATGCAGCATGCTCCACTTTCGTTTTCACTTCACAGGAAATAAGCAAAGTGACCTGAAACAAATCAACCACCAAGGACAAATGGATGATGGATGATGATTGTGTTCTCATTAAATCACTTTTTAAGTAAATGTTTTTAGGAAATCATGACGTTTAATGTTTTGGTAAAATTTGATTTATTTCCAGTTATTTGGAGGGACAAAAATGTTTGCATACCCCTGACTGAATGAAGCACACAGTAGCAGAGAGCAGAGAAGTGAGCCACGGAGTCATGGGAGAATTTGGGCCAAAGAGAAGGATGAGGCTGAGAGCAGAGCAGGGCAAGCACCACAGACAGAAAGTCAGACAGACAGGGATCAGCTGGCTGGGGACTGGCAGCCAGTCATCACTGTCAGTAGCTCACATTGTACCTGATCATGTGCCTGAGTTCTGCTATGAGGCTGAATCCGAACTCTCAAAACCACAGCTGAAACACCAGAGTCACAAGTAAACACACACACCATTCAGTACAACTTTATCAGCGCACAAGGGCAAAGACAAGATGTCAGGAATGTGCTTTTTTCTTTCTACTAAAAGGAACATAAGAAACATTATCGGCACATAGGGGAGGCTGATTTGGTTTTATTTGAAAACATTACCAGTGGGACAATTTAACAGAACAAGGCTACATTGAGATGGTCTCTGGCTGATGATTTGAGATTTAGATTCAGCTTTGAACTTCTGATGGTCCTCTCTTATGTGCTGTGTGAGACACTGTGTCCAGCTTTACAGCCCCGGACCAAGAAAAAACAGATTACTCCTGAAAGTCTTCAGGTTACTATTTGTTTTCTTGGGACAAGGTTATTTTAGGGAAGCTAAAGTTAAAATGCCTGGATGCCTTAGTAGAAAAAAAAAGCTTTGTGGAATTCAAGTGTTACATCACTATCATGAATTAGACCATTTATTCATCTCCTACACAGTGAGCGTTCTCCTGTTTTGCTAGGTCAGGTAACTGGTTTAAAATGCTTGTTTAATCAGCTCTAGCCAACATCTTCTGTGAAAATATTCTTTGTATTGTGGTCTTATGCTGCTTCCCTTCTGCCATATAAAGACACCTTCAGTATTGTTCAGTGTTCAGACATAATTGTTTTATATTTCTAAATGACTTAACTAAACACTAAAAATGGATCGAGAACATGTTTCAAATTAGAATTGATTACAATTAGTTTGAAGCATCAATTTCATATGCCTTTTCCGATCAATAATTCCCTTATTAATGCCGTACTCTTAATTCAGCACGAATTGCAAAACAGTGATATCACACTCCTGTGAGAAGCAGTCAACATGAACAGCTATCATGGAGTTAATCATTGCAGACAGGAGGGAAAAGTGGTCCAAAGAGTGGGCTAATATCAGAAAGTAAGAAAGCAAAATGTGAAATAGAGTGATGCAGGAAAAACTCCAAACAACAAAAATTGAGTTAGCACTAGTTTGAAAAATATGGGATTTTAGAAAAGCTATTTTTGATGCCTGAAATAAGGGCTGTGATGAACACACTTAAAAGATTTTAATGTTTCAATAAGAATGATCAAGTACACCTAATATTATCATGCATATGATTTTACGAGACTGCAACAATGTTTGTGGATCCTATGCAAGCATTGCTGATAATTCTGATAAACAATAATTCATACTCTATTGCCACCAGCCATGAGGACGACATTAGTGTGACATAAAGGGAATTCTCAGACAAGACGTTATGACATTATACGTTGGAAACATTGTAACTGCTTCTAGGTCACACTGCCATGTTGCAGTTACAAAGTAGCTTAATAAATACTTCTTACCCTCTGCAATTTCATTTAAGCTTAAGATTATTGAAATGCACAACACGTGTATGTTTCATGATTTTTTTCATCACAAACCTCATTATAAGCAATGATTCAATAACACGGTGAAAAATCCCATAGACTTTTAGTCACGAGAGCTGATGCAACGCCAACTTCCGGGCTGGCCTACAAAGGAACAGCTAGGAATGAAGCCTGAGCAATACACTGAAAGACTGGTCAATGCAGCACAGTAACAGATATCAAGACATCAAATTGTTTGATGTTGTTTATTCTGTCAGTCTACTGTTTTAGACAGAAAATCCACAAGAATAAACTAAGGGAGTAATAAGCATTGGCCTGATATCAGAACTGGTGTCAATAAAATCTAATCAGTTCCTCACGTAACTCAAAATAAACTGTAATACTGTCTCTAAGCAGTAGAGAGATTCCTGGTCAGATTAGTCCTTTGTATTTAAGAGTAGCAGTTTCACATTTCCCATCTTCTTCCTTGCTTCTATCCGTTTTAATTTAAGGGCATATTTACAGAATACATTGCTACGTTTTTCTTTCAACTGGCCTGTGCATATACACAGCCAGTTGTGAATTTTATATGTATGTATCTGTAGGTAGTCAACATGATTATGTACAAACCTTCACACTGGCAGAAAAACAGCTCAATCTTTCAAAGTGACAACCAACAGTCAACAAAACAAAGAGACAAACACACAGTGTCTGCTTGCCTCAGTGTGACAGAACAAGACCACCCATCAGACAGACTATTTAATATTCTCTCTGAACACAGTCTAGCACAGTTATGAACACTGTGACTGTGTAGCCCTTTCACACATGTAACAAAATTTCCTTGAAAATACCAGGGTAACCTACCCAGAAAACCCCTGACTTGGTTGGTGAGGGGCAGTTAGTAGGGGGCAGCAGGGTAATTTCAGAGTAAAGTCTGGGGGAACAACCCCTTCTGTCTGCATCATCACATACAGCACACCCACGTGAATTCATGGAAGTTACAGGATTTTTTCTCTATGAGTGAATGGGGTTTCAGTGTGCAGCAATTGCAAATAACAATGGTGGTCAGGATTGAAGTCTGTAAAGTCTGTAAAGTGTATAAGCACCAGCCTGAGTCGTGGTTTGTTCAGAATCTTAGTGTTTTGATATGGGGTGTTTCAAAAGCAAAAGAGCTCAGTTAGAGGTAGATGTGAGCAGGTGGGGATGACAGGAGCAGAAAGAAGATGAAACAGCAGTGGAGTAATAGAGGGCTGTAGGAGTGCAAAAACAGACCAAAAACAGGCCCGCGATAGCATTCAGTTTTAAAAAGAGAGGCTGCTTTAAAATGAGAAGTCACTAAAGTGAACAAAGAATCAAAAAGCTGAAAGTTACTGATATTGATCATAATTTGAGTGGTCAACTGTCATATGCATTTGAAGATGACATTTAGTTCTTTTATTTTGTATTATGTGGCCTGAGGTAAAACAAATGAAAAATGACTCATCTGGGGTGCTGATGGCAAAGTGGGGAAAAAACATATCCTTAAAAATAAGCTACCATCACTATCAGAGCCTGATTCTGATTTCAGAGTGAAAAAATCACAATCATTATACAGCACATAGAAGCTAAATTAAAACATGCTTATGCTTTAAATAAAGCAGATCTTCTGAAAAGTTGAGTTAAAGAAAGTAAAATGCATCCAGTGTAAAAAAGCCCGAACACAGTGAAGAGGTCCTCAGACTGCTGAGTTATCAAACAATAATATCAAGAAGAACATAAAACACTAAGCCTTGTACTGAATGTCTTTGAAACAGAACGATGAGGTGGGAAACACAACACACTGCAATAACAGCAACAAAAAGGGTACGGATGGGGAAAACCAGAGGAAGGGGAAAATGGAGTAGGAGGGCAGAGGAAGACAAGGAGGCCTGGCAGGAAGCCAGGGCAGGGAGTATGCCACAGATGTGCCCCCTCCATCAGGCTGGGAATGTGCTGAGTGGACGGGAACGCCCTCATCACACACACACACACACACACACACACACACACACACACACGTATGTTACATCCTACTGCAACTCTCATTTCCCTCCTAATGGACAGGACCACCCAAGACAATACAGAAAGAGAGACAGCGGATGTCAGTCAAATATTTGAGTATTACTTACACTTCTGTGGCTGGTATTTAGTGAATCTCAATTGCTTGATTTAAATGTATTTACTCTGAGTAAGAGCTTCAAAAAATTGAAAATCCTGCAGGATTTTTTACCAATTTTCCTGTGACAGTTAAAAGGTCCACAATGATTTTTGAGTCAAGTCTGTGATGAGCTATTACGGTGACTTTACATGCTAAGTTTACTGGACACAGCATAATTCTGAGGTGGGGTTGCAATATTGCCACGTGATTTTTTGTTTTAAGCTTCCACGTAGCCCTTTGTCAAGCACAAAGCAGCCCCCACCACCACTATAACTAGTAGGGGCCTGTTGCTTGATGTTAGTGGCCAATGCCATCCGACTTTAAGTTGCATGATAGTTCAAAAGCACACAACAGTGTGGTGAGGAATGGCTCTGTGGTGTTATATAATTTGGCAGTATTTTCATGTATAAAAAGGAGATTAAGAGTATGTCCGCAAAAACATAGGTTTTCCTCCCCATTTTCAAAAACATTACTGTGGACATGGGTGTGGTTTTTGAAAGCATCACCATTTACATTAAAATGCAAAAACACATAAATAGACTGTTAAACACTGTTTATTACTTTGTACCTATGTCTATGATATGATACATTGTTTGACTGGTGTTATGGTTTAACTTGTGGCTATGCTAACAAATGATAGCAGGCATATTGAGTTAATCTTTGTTTATATGTAATTTTGAGATTGATAATCAAATGCTGCTATTAAAAAGTTTCATGAGTACTCCTGTTGGTTTCAACAACTTGTATAATCAGCATCATGGTGAAGGAGGGACAGAAAGTCTGTGTTAGCATGTAAATAGTCCAGTTATCAACACTTAAATCACCAATATTTCAGCAATGACGGCTATAACACGATAAACAACAGTGCTAATTTTACACAAAAGTAACATCACCTCAAGAGGAGGTCAGCACAGAGTGTGATGTTTAGGCCTAAAACACTTTTTTCTGTCCAAAAGAACATTCAAAAGTATTCATTGCCAGTGATTTAAAACGCTTTTCACATGGCCAAAACACACAGAAAACTTCTGTTTTAAAAAAAAAAAAAACTATGTCTGGATATAGCCTAAGCAGTGGCCATGTCGGGCTAAAATGACCTTTGAACCAGATGAATGAGTAACCACTTTCAGTCCAGATGTGTGTGTTAACTTGCAGGGAGGTCAGAGGCTGCTCCTGCTGGGAATGCCAATGTTAATCACTCTCAGTAAACCGGAATAAACCAAGTATGAAACAGATCAAATACACCAAGTAACCAACTAATTCAAACTCACAATGCACTGCTTTTCTTCACCTTCCTTGTTTGTACTGGCTTCGTTCAGATTGTGTTCTGAATGATGGCAAATCAAACTCTGACGCCCTTTGAAGAAGACAAAGAACACCATTTTCAAGCAGACCAAAGTTTGGACTCTCCAGTTTGTTTAAACACTAACACCCCCCCAAACCAAACCAACAGTCCAACAAAGCCATCCAGTATTTGTATGAATCAAACAAAACAAGCTAGTTATAAAAGTATCATCTGGTTATAAAATGGAAATATCACACTGCCTATGATGACTGATGTGAATGCAAGAGTATCAAGAGGCACATTTGTTTTAGTAAGTATGCAAAATAGTATCAGTAGAATATAAGTGCTGCAGTTTTTTGCTTCTATATTAATTATCAGTATGGACAGATAAATACTTCAGCTGAAAAGACAAGGCCAATTGTCTGTCAGCATGTTGTGTTGCTGTTTGTATTTCTAAAAAGGGCAGATAAAGCTTGGTTTCGAGCTTGTTTCAGCACAGTATTGATGTTGGCTTAAGTTGGCTTGGGAAACAAATGTTCATATCCCTAATTTTGCTTTAACATATAAAATGGCTGTAATATAACCTGTGTTCTCATCTGTTGCTTGAGCTTTAAATTGAACAATTATCATGGTTAGTCAAACTTTTTAAATCTGATATATCAGCTCTTCAATGGACTGTGAATGCTTTAAGTCAAATCACTGGTCAGATGTCAACCCAGGCACTGTTTCTGACTGCTCTCCCAGCCTCACAAACATGTTCTACACTAAATTCTCCAATTCTAAAAAAAAGTATGCACTCTAGGTTCTATAAATACATCCTCAGGTGGCATATCCATGCATTAAAATGGATGGAAAATGTAGTGAAAAACTCATATATTCCCTCAAAGACCTCCCCCTGTGAGCTTTAGCATGCTGCCGCTTCACGTTAGCTTTATCTGCGCTCTTTAAGCGAGCCGTGAAGGCTCGATCCTCACCGTGCAGCTGGATTTTTAGGAGATCAGAGGGATGGGATGGAAAATGTTCTCAACGTCAGTAACAGTGACACAGCCAGCTTGGTTGCGGTGAACGCCAGGGGCTCAAGGGATTGTGGGCCATTAAATGGTTGAGAGGAAAAAAGATGTCATTTTTACATCAGCAGAGGAAAAAACTCCGTCGGCTGACCCCTATAGTGTTTCTGTGTGCGTCTGACACCTGCTCACCTCTTTTCAACCCCTTTTACCTTCCTGCATCACTACCTCTTCACACATCAGGCCGCTGACATACAGACAGGTCCAGTCATCTGCTGTTTAAATATTATTTTTGAAAGCCTGTTAGACATTCAGCAGTGCGGGAAAACCTGCCTCATTCCTCATTTTGATGACTTCCTCTGCTCGTCTGCCTACAATTTATGGTGTGATGGAAATTCTACTTTTGTTTGAGTCTCAGCAGGTGAGTGAATAAGGATGTCGTGACGTCTTTATCAGGGAGACGACTTGTAAATTCATCATACAACATAGTGAAGGTATTTTTTTTCTTACCTGTGATAGAGTGATGGAAGAAGGACAATCGTCAAAGAACATCAAGTAAAGCAGGAACGCATGGAGAGACAAGAGGAGAAAAGGAAAAACTGTTCAGGATTTTCATAGTTTACATCAACCACTCAATAAATCAATAAGTTTTACTGTTAAAGGGCCAAATCATTACAAATGACACTTCAAGACACTTAAGAAAAAGCAGGTCAGTATCAGACCACGATCTTGTTGCAAATAATTTTATATCATGTCTTGTATTGTGTCACATTATATCACATGCTGACATGCTGTGTTCCCAACATCATACTGCACAATATCCAACAATACTGTAACATACTGCATAGAGCATCACATTTCATCACATTGTATCATATCATCTCAAATCAAATCATTGACTATAAAGTCAATAATCTGACAAAAACTTCCATATGAACATTAAAAATAACAATATTTCTAAGAAAATGTAGCTATAATTTGTTGTAATTAATTCTGTAAATCTCCATTTTATGTCCCCGCGCAAAAGATTCCAATACAAATGCTCGTAAAAATGAGCATAAAATACAGTTTAATAACCCTAAAATGTGAACCGTGATTTGCATAAAAAGCTGAAACTGGCATTGATTCTGTATTTAACTAATCAGATTATGTACAGTTTATTGTATTTGAGTTTTAAAATTAATACATGTTGATAATGTACTGTCATAGACAGCATGACTACTGTATAGTACCCCTTAAATCTGGCCCTCCAGCAGTAAAGATCATTTTAATGTGGTCCTCTTGGTGACCAAAGTTGCCCATTCCTGGATCAAAGTTTCTAAAACAGTAATATTGCACTTATTAATTACATTATGCCTAGCTTGTCATTTTAAAATCTTTATTTAAAATCTTGATGTCCTGTTTTTTTTTACCATTAGTTAAAGTCTGCAAAACAAAGCACTTTTGTATCTTAACTGAAGCTGGAAGAAATATTAAGAAAAATGTCACATAAATATATTTCCTTTTTGCAAAAACATATGGAACAATAGAAGAAAACATTCTTAATGCAGTAAGTTGCTGGTCATATATGCGGATTACTGAGTAAATCACAATGAAATAATCTTAACCTTTAATTCAAAATTTATGTTGGGCCAGCACTTCATGAGAAAAATGAGTAAGAATTGTATATTCAAACTTTTTTTCTTATTTATTGCAGCAAATGTCATCTTATGCAAAATTTTGATACATAAAATGTTAATTTTAAAAACAATGACAGTATGATCAACTGAAGAGGTCTAATCTAAAGCAGTTCTCCATTTTTCTGAATTAAAGAGTTACAATAAATATGGAAGTCAAGAGAAACATATTCAATAAAATGTTAATTTCCCTTCAACAAAAATACAAACACCATAAAGCCAGAAAAAGACATATTTTGTTCCCTTTTCCCTATAATTGTACATTAAAGCTGCAACAGAAATGGGAAAAATAGCCTTAGACCAAACCAAAATATTGACAAACTGCACCAAAGTCCAGGATTAACCTGGGGTTAGTTGTGTAATGAATTGATTTTGTGTTAAAGGATCAATACGCTACATTTCTTTTTACCTGTGTTTTCCCAAAGACACAACCACAGTGACTGATGAACTCACTCTAGTACATGGCACCTAATATGCACTTTAGCATACAAAACATCAACCACACACACTTGAATCCCCATAAGTTCTGGCAAGACATGCATCAAAATAATCACCATCAGCTAAAAAAATCAATAAAGTCATATAAGATACACAGAACAATTCACTGTGCTCTGGTCCAAAGAGGGAATCAGCACTATTTCCTCAAGGGAAAAAGATGATTATAATCTTATAGGTCAAATATTTATGCATTAGAAAAACCAGCCTGAGTGACCCAATGCAACTGAGCAGCCTCTGTGCAACACATCGCCACAACATGACATCACCACAGGCCCCGATAGACCCGAGGAATCACAGATGAGAATGTGGGTCATCCTGGAAATTGACTTTTCTTTAATTAGGTGGTAAGGGCTTATTGTGTTGATGTTAGCGCTCATGCTAATTCCTAGGCACAGTCAGAAGCCTTAGCTGTAACTCAAGCAATGTTCAGGAGCCAGACCCAAAGCTAACACTACACAGAGCTGAGGCTGCTGAGGCTGCTGAGGCTGCGAGGCTTACAGGCCTGTTTACCTTGGAGAGACGCTGGTGAGAACGGAGAGGTAGAACTCAGCAATACTCTGAGCTCATAAAAGCTAAAGAAAGAAACACTAACACTATTAAAACACAGCTTTAGATACTCAGGTATAAAAATGTGCACCCCAAGACTCAAATGGAACATAGACAGCACTCCAGACGATGTTGAACAGAGCGAGTGTGTTACTGAGAAGCCAGCTGCCACACAGTTCAGTCAAGAAAAACTATGGACAAAGCAGTGTGTCTGACAGCACTTTGCTTCAAATTGTCATCCAAGGAGTCATACAAAATCAGAACTGCACACAACTATTCTGACCTTCAGTGTGGCCCACATTTTATTTAAACAATTTCTGACACCCATTTTGTAAACTGACCATTTAAATGAAAATATTTCAACTGGAGATAGAGAAGAACTGTCAGATACTTACAGATGAACAGATTCATATTCATTTGAATGATAAAGCATCCTTGTCTGCTTTTTTCCCTACACCACATGCTTTATGTGGTCATAAAAAAGTGATTTGTGGAAAATTTAACTGAAAATGTTCCCATGTCATAAAAAAGCAGAGTTATTTACACTGATAAAAGGAATATATTTTGTTATTAGGATCTTTTACTTGTCTATTAATCAACCAATTAGTCAAAATCGCCTTCCCTTCTACTTTCATCTCATACGCTGTAGCATACAGCGACTATGCACATGTATGCACACCAGGCACATGCAGGAGTAGAGTTCACAATTACATTAAGTCCAACTGGCCAGCTCTAGGTTTTTAACTTCTCAACAAGCTCAAAAGTTTATCAAGTTGCACTGCTAGGCATCTGCATCAAGCATCATTCAGGTGTTGCAATATTATAATGATCACATTAACTGGTGGCTTTCAGTTTCTGTGAGAGATGTATTCAAAGTTGTTTGAGGTTTAAAGTGTCCTTTCAAAAGCCTTTTTTTCCTAGGTTTTCCCTAAAAACTAGGACTGTGTGGTCTAAGACTTCATAATAAACTCAGAAAACAGTCTGAAGTTATGGCAATAAGAAAAAAAATGGATAAGCAATATTTCTGGAGGTTTGGTGAAATCGCCTGGCCATCACACCTATATGTGTCTGTATGTATGGAAGGATGAATGAATGTATTGATGGTGCTTACTATTAAGTGTATTTTTTGTATATGATGTGTGACTGTACACCTGCAGGTAAAATATATAAATTAAAATGTATGTATTTGTGGAAATGTACATAAGAGTCAATACATATAAAGGTAAGAGATCATGTTCTAAAAGGAAGTCACTGTAAAAATGAGGATAAATATTGGGGCAATGGGTTGAAATAAGTTATTCTTCTCTGTACTCCTTTTCAAACATAGAAATTGAACTGTATAGAGCTTTATTAAGGATACATAAGTAAAGGTGGATATATGCATTTATCTTTTTACATGTATATGCACTTAATGTAGATATGTATGTACAGCTGCATTTCTATGTAATATTTTGTTATTATTGCTTGATTCATCATAATTTTATTTTATCATTGTTTTGGTCGTTTAATTCTTGTGTTTATTTGTTGAAATATATTGTTATCACAACACTGAACAATGGTATTGCACATTCCATATTTCCTCATATTCTGAAGGCCTACTACAAACACATTTGATAAGTATTTTTGACTAAGAAAAGACCACAATAAAGAGGAATTCACCTTTATGTGCCCGGATCACAGGTTGAGTCTATAAAATGATACACCCTGTATCTGGGACAGGGGCAGAGGTGTCTGTAGCCTGTATATTATACATACTGGGTAACAACAGATTCTCCATGCACAGTGGTCAGATCTCTGGCTGCTGATGGATCTGCCTGATGACATGAAATCTGGAGAATTAAGCTACAAAGTTGCACAGTAAGGCCCAGACTGAAGGCAGAACCAGGAACCTTCCTGCTGGGAGGAAATAGCATTACCTGCTGCAACACTGCGGATCTGGAATAAATGTGTATCATTATTATTACTACAGGGCTGCTTTGGTCTCAAAAGTTTTCGACTTCAATGTTGTTTCCCCCTCAACTCCAACATCAACTTTATTGTCCCCTCAGGGAAATTTGTTTTGCAGCCAGGTAAAAAGACATTAGAAGACAGTCACACCAGCTCAAACCACCACGGTAACGGCAGGACAGCCAAATATCTGACTTTATTATGTTTAATGGCTTGTTACCTTTCTTGTATAACCTTGTTCATTCAGTCAAACATCACAAAAAGAGTCCTGTACTGGTTTTGAGGTGATTTCACATCCAGCAGTGTGTCACCTGAAACTGTGGATAAAGAAACACAATAGGTTTCTTTATCCACAGAGCACAGGTTTTAGTTTGAAAACATGACACATGATAACAGTTTTGAACTCAAGCACTAAGGCTATGCAGGCACCTGAGAGTGTTTGTAGGTTGTTTTTGTATTTTTCTTGAATCAGCAGGTCTCAATATAATGCAGCCTAAAAAAAGTGGAAAGCTGACACCTTCCACAAATCAGATTCAATTGGGAGTGCAGCCTGAGTAAAAGGACAGAATAAAGGAGGAGTGTGGGACACCAGCCTGATTAAGGTAACCTCCTTGTTGATGAGAGGAGGTGATGAATGTGAGTGAATCCTTCTTGACTCAATTAATTTTCTGCAGAACTGGGGCGTGCTTCACATTCCTGCCAACTCACAAACTGTGCTTCATTAATCAGTGCTTTGGAGGGAAAGCCATCTCCTGCTGCAAGAGAAGAGAATCATCCTGAAACTGTGGGCAGGTAAAACAGGAAAGGATGGTACTGGCAGGTAATGAGGGGGACAAAAGGTGGGAGAAAATACTGAGTAAGGAGGGAGAGGGGCTCATATTAGGAGAGAAAAGTGGACAGGTTTTGTTTAAGGACTAATCAAACTGATGAATCAGACAGAGAGCGTGATAAAGGAGAGATGAGAGACAAGCGGAAACTCAGAGAGGTCAGATAGAAGATGTCCTGCTACACACCGTCAGATCCTCTAACAGCGCCAGTCAGTCAGAAGCAGCGTTGATTCATTTATCTGTGTAAAGGCTGACTGAACATCACATTTCAGAGGCCTGTTTAGTGTAAAGACACCAGTCCAGACATTTTAAATCCAAAGTGAGTCTGGATCTGATGTTTTCTAAGGATACTGTCATGTCCTCAGCTCACCTTCACCTCCACATACACAAACAGATCCATCTTTATACAGCAACAGCCTCCTCCACCTATTTTGGGATTTTCAGTCAAACCAGAGGATAAACCTAAACTTTTCTCCTAAGCTTACATACACACTTGGTTTTGCTGATGCGGCCAAATGTGTGGTAATGAGAGGTAGTGGGATTGTAGCTGTGTGAGGAGAAGAAAAAAAAGAGAGAGTCTCTGTTGTTGGAAGCAGTGTCAGCTCCAGCTGCTTACAGACAGGATGGTGTGGAGTAAGCTGGAAGCCCTTATTCACCTCCAGCATGCAGTGGGGTGTATTCGTTACTTATAGATTGAACCATGGCGTTGTTATAAGATATGTAGGAAAAAATGCAATGCTAAGTTGTGAATATTTCTTGTTTCACTGTTACACAGCTAAAAAAAAATAGGAAAATCACTGCCCAGACAACTTATTTCATGGCAAATGGTTGCTAGAGGCCTGGGTGATTTCTTGTATCATATTGTGATTAAAGTGTAACCTTGCACAGCAGCTGGATCTGCCTGATTCAGTGTCAAACTACAATCTATGACTCTTGTGAGTAGTTGAAATTGGTACGGCCCAATCAGTATCCTTTGGAGCTCCGAGCCAGATGACAGCAAGAGGTGACAGGGACTAGCATAGATGCTAACAGCTTCAGTAGCAGATGTATCAGATCTGGACCACATAAATGAAAAACAAGAAACAATGAAAGCATCTCTTGATAGAAATGACATTTTTACTCTACTTCCAACATGTTTTGGTCGGAGTTTGTTCTCCATAGCAACCCAAGTTTTGTATGGTGCTTGGAGAGAAACCACTCACGCGCTGGGAGAACATGCAAACTCTGCACAGAAAGGTCTTGACGAACCAGGGGATTGAACCAGCAACCTTCTTGCTGTGAGGCACGTGCACTACCTTCTACACCACAATCCACAGGAAATGAATAAAATTCTGCTCAAGCTCACAGACCTGAAATAATAACTGTAACACCCCTCTAAAACACAGTGTGCTTATTGGTTTATTGGAGGATGAAATAGCTTGAATTTGCATAATGAGACAATATTGTGACGTCCATGACAACAAAAAAGCTATAGTTTTTCTTTTACAGCACCAAGTTGTCATCATTCTTTAACTCAAAACTTATCATGACTTATTTGTTCATAAAACTCCACAAATGAAAAGTAAGAACATATGAAAATCATCCATAAAAATGGTTAATGTTTGATTTGTTTAATCAAAATGTTTGGAAAAAAGGGGGCTTTGGCAATAAGCTTTTGTAATAACAAAAAGGAAATGCAACTCAAGCACTGTTTACAAGAACCAAAAAAAAAAAAAAATCAGAACAAAGAGAAAGAGTCAGAGAGGATCTTGGTTGATGCACAAGAGGAGGAAACAGGAGGAGGAATGCAGAGAGGATATGAGTCAGAGAGGATGTCAGGAAAGGCTTCAGCGGGGTTAGGGGTGAGAAGAGTGGAGGGGAGTTTCATGTTTGCCAGTTTTGTGGTTTCTTCTCCTTCACCAGCCTCCATTTACCCCTCGCCCTCCTCCTCATTTTGCCTTTAATGGACAGATCAGAGATAAGAGGGGCAGAGAGGGTCTCCATCCATCAGTCCCCAAATGGGATCTTTATTAGTGCTTTCTGGTAAAGAGGCAAAGAAAGACAGAAACACACCTGGACCTCCTCCATTACTGCAATCCCATTATCGACTCTATCAGATGTAGACACAGAGACAACATCTTTCTTACGCTTGGTTTTAAGTATGAATTAGGGCTGCATGGTTAATCATAAGAAAATAAATCATGATCTCCATTCAAAGTTGATCTAATTCTCTAAATGCAGACAATTCGCTTGACACTGTAAAGTCCAGCACTGTAAAAACCCTGCATGCAATCTTCATTTATCCATGTAAACCACATTTATGTTGAAAAAAAAAGGGAAAATATAAGATAATTGTGATACCAATTCCTAAGAAGCTAAATCATGATTCACATGAAAGCAGCATCATTCAGAGCTAGATTAAGCTAAGAATAATGATTTAATTTTTCAGGTCAAATGTGCCTGAAACTTTTCGAGGGCTGTTCCCTGTTGTGCTGAAATCTTTCCAGTGAGCATTATTAAGCAGGAGAGAATTAGTTCTCCATTTATATGCAAATGTGCCTCAATCAGTGACAGCTCAGTGAAAGGGTGAATGCAGCGAGGTGTGGCTAACTCCTAAATCCACTGAAGAACGCTTTATTTTTAAAAGGAGATGGTTTAGTGAGTGATGGGAGGTGAATCAGAGAGCAAAATAAGACCCTCCCTCTCCTTCACCAGGAAGAGCGAGAGGTCCTCACAAACATTATTTAACAGCCTCCACATAAGGAAGAATTATTATCTCTCCTCTTCAAAGACTAATAATGACCCTGTCACTGGAATTGATTATTAGATTTGAGGACATTTGTTACATGAGAATTGATGATTGATAATGTAGCATTTAAGGTAGTAAATATCAATAAACTGTTTTTCTTTTTATTTAACGGAAATTCATCATCTTCCTAAAAGTCCAATTGAGACAAATAAGTCCACACAAACAAGCCATTTAGCTGCCTTAACAAGCATTAGCCACTAAGCTTCTTAGTTTTTCTGCTGAAATCATGCAAACACCCCAGCTGCCGTTACTCCCCAGTGTGCAAAACAGGTGAACAGAAAAAGACTGATCAAAATCACATTTGTTTACAAAGAGGAAAGATTTTTACATTTTTTTGAAGAAGAAATGTTTCCAACCCTCAGTGTGACCGAAGTGAATCCAGAAAAAATGCCAGCTGACACCAGGGAGCCACAAAAAGACGACAGTTCCCAGAGAAGATCAAGAAATAATGAACTGATGGAAAACATTTGTATTTCCAGGCAAGGTCCAAGTTCAGATGTTACCATAAAATGTTAAATATGCACATCCTATTAAATTTTTCAATCTTAAATATTAAATCTGGAATAAACTAAACCCACACCTGCCATAGCCTTAGCTCCATGTCCTCTTGTTGCTCACAGTGGTCATGGAGGAGCAGAGGGTTTTGCTGTAAAAGCCATAACAAGTTCAGAGGACTCTGCAGCACAAACACATTGCTGTATTTCACTGTTGTTTCTAAAGGTGTGTACGACACAGGCAAGGCTGTGAGTTCATTGTTTCTGAAAATGTGTGCATTTGTTGTACACAAAGAAACACAAGGGTGGTGTTTTGAGATTTATTCGCTCAGGGACCAGTTCTCCAAAGTGTGCAATTTCAGGCTCCCAAATGCTGGCTCCATGTGGACGAAACAGAAAAACTTTTGTGGGTGTCACCAAGTAGACGCAACGTTAGTCTATGGATGGAAAATGATAAGATGTCATTGATAACAATTCTATTAATGATTCTGCTTATCAATCCAACCCTTTAACGATTCCCTTTATTATTCCTGCTGATTTTCTGTGTGGGCAAAAGTTGGTCTACAAAGTTTTTCAGTGGCAACAATGTCAAACACATGACACTCCTGATATTCAATGCCATGACGCATAGTTTTTGGTGTTTCCTCTTTCTGAAAATTTTGCAGTAAGGGTCTTTTTGGTGAAAATTAAGCAACAGTTTCAACCACTTCTGATCCTTGTCTGCTACGATTTTTGACCTCTTTGTTGCTCTTTCTGCTGACTGCCACTGATGAGCGTGAGACATCTTTGATTTGCAAAGCATTCATAAAAAGGAACAGGAATTGATGAAGGAATTAATAAGCAAAAAGACTAATGGTATTGATTACGTGAGATGGAAGTATGGTTCTCAACAGGAATTGGGTTTTGATAATCATCCCTACCTTAGGCCCTGTTTACACGACTCCGCTTTCGGCCGAATCCGAAGAGTTTTGATTGCGTTTTAGCCTCCCGTTTACATGAGACCAGTGCCCGGAGTGCTTGAATCCGCTAACTTTTGAAACCAGGGTCCAAGGCGGAGAGTTTTCAAAATGCATCGCCACCCGGTCTCATGCAGACAGAATTCATCGTCTCAGGGGGAAACGCTGACGTCTACGCATGCGCAGTACTCTTTCACATGAAGGCTGCGCACGCATACCAGGAACAACAACAGCTTCGGCCGTCTACCGAGTAACATGTGTGCCGCTTACCATGCTCGGTTTGTTATCCAGACAAAACTATGCAGACAGATTTGTTGTCCCGACAGATTTGTTGTCCAGACAAGAAACTCCTGCATCTTGGTGCGTCCACTCGCCATTGTTGTTTGTGAAATGTTTTTCTTCTTCGTACGTATGTTGTAACAGCACTGTTTCTCTGCAAACCTACATCGCCATCTACTGGACTGGCATGCACACTACAGTGTTTTCAGTTGTTCTCGAGTCTCCGTCTGAACGCAGATCGTTTTTGAAGACGCAAAGGAAAAACCTTTGCATTTCAGGTGAGAGAGTCTCCGTGTAAACAGGGTCTTAGTCTACAAAGAAACATGCTCTCCCTTCCTCTGTGTGTGTGTGTGTGTATTATAGTCTCTGCCAGAGGGCTACAATATGCAATGGAAGAACAAACGAGTTTATAGAAAACCAAGTTAGAGATCCAATTCACGTTATTACAAATAAAGAGACACATCAATTATCAAGGAAAATCCCAACATATACCACTTTCTGGAAAAATTTCTGGAAAAATGCTGCCACATTTCTTTTCCCAATATTGTTCAGCCCTAAACATGGACCATGTATTGCATATCATATCATGAGCTAATCTGTGGTTCCCAGCCCTAATCTCATATCCACGTCTCAGTGAGTGAGCTACAAGCCTGCAGTGTCCAAATGCATGTAAATTTAGTAAGTTCGACATGTTATAAAGCACTTTGGTTGTTCAGGAGGCAAAGAAAGGGCTACTGCAGTGCCTTTACCTGACAAGAGTAAAAAGAATTTTCCACAAAGGAAAGCCACGTCTTAACAAAAGGCAGGTGGTATTTTAATTCTCTCCATCTAACAATGCAGATGGGACTGCAAAGGATCTGAGATATGTCTCTTACTCTCTGTGGGACACTTTCATTTGTAACAGCAAGCAGACAGATCTGTATTACTATAAGCACTTCAAAATGTTGTTGTTAGCATATAGCTTCAAAACATAACTAATACTTAGCATGGTAATGAGCCAAACTAACCAGGCATTAACCATCTGTAAAACAACAGCATCTACCTCTTCTGATTCTTCACAATGGTTAAAACTTTCCAGCAATACCTGAAGGAAAAAAAGTTTTCAGCCAACAGCCAATTAAAGCAAAGCCTCGGAGGACTTCCAGCAGACTGTACAGATAATAAGACAAACCAGTGTTCCTACAGCCTAATGTGTTGTCAAATATTCATGAAAAGACAAAAAAACTGCAAGAGCAGCACATTGCAAACCAGCAGAAGATAGTTTCCCCTGCAAGAGCATCTAGTCTTCCTTACATTACAAACAACACAACAGTTTTTGTTTTACTGAGCCTCAGACAGGATCACAGGACAGGCCGAGGACTTCAAGAGTGCACGGTTTGCAATCCCCATCACAGTCGACCAGTGCTGGAGTCACCAGCAGGGCCTTAACATGGAGGACCTCAGGAAACTCACAGTTGATGATGTAAATGTAAAAAAGCAAACACTGAGCAGGAGTGGATAAACTTAATGATTTTGGTTCAACTCGAGATGGGAGGTGGAAGAGGTATGTGTCGATGTGTGTGAGAGAGTGTGCTTGGGTCAGTCGTTGTGCAGGGCTCATTTGTGCATGCGTGCATGATAAAGTGTGTGCATTCCAGGCGACTGAAGAGAGAGGCACTCTGAGGCAAGCTGGCAGAGTGACAGAGAGAGCGCAAGCAAAGGTTGTGCTCTGTTAGAACACATTTGAACTATTAGTCAACCACAAACCCATCCTTCAGAGTCCTAAAGACTTGAAAATGAAATACATTTTAAAACCCAATCTCCTGTAAAACTAAGCATATGGCTTGAGGCTATAAATGAGAAGGATTATCAATATTGGGTCCTACGTATCACATTTTAAGTCCGATCTTAAAACATAACAACCCATTTGGCCAAGGAGTGAATTTCTGTGAAACATCTCCCTAAACTCTTTACCCTCATTTGTAAGCATAGCATCTCTGTTAGGGCAATATGAACAAAAATTCTGTTTATATCATAATTTTTCCAGATTAATTATTAAGAAACATAATAATGAAGCTCAAATCAAGAAATGTTTCAATGCAGGGGGCTGCAAAGGCTTGAGGTTTAGGTCTGCATCTTACGACTTAACATCCTCATCACATTGTGTCTTATGTTGCTAATGTAAAGGTGGAACAGATTTGTCATGCTCAAAAATGTTTGCCAACCATTTTGACATTTTTAACAAAAAACCTCATCAAGCTGCTTTTCTGAGATCTTGAGCCAAAGAGCCACTTTTTTCCATTTTACCATCAGCCTCATCAGCAAGTCAATTCAATGAAAATTCAAATACTTTTTTTTTTTAAATTCATAATTCTATTTTAATTCAGTATTTCTTCCAATTCATTTTGAAACTTATGATTAAATTTGAAGTGAACAGGAGGATGGATAGAGTAGGATATCAGGCAGACAGCGTGGGGAGCTACATGTAGGAAAAGAGCCACATGTCAGACTTAAGTCTTTGCTGCCTGCGTGGAAGACTAGCCTTTTGCATATAGGGTGTTAGCAAACTGCTAGACCACCTTCCCTTTGTTTTTATTCATTTATTTTATTCTATTTACCATGGCAACAAAAAAAAAACATTAGTTGATGTCAAAAGACAAGAAGGTTGCTCATTGGAGCATTTGCCTCTGTAGCTGTATTACATGTTGTACAAAAATAGTAAAACATTCCTGAAAAATGAAACCTGTACTGCAACCTTTTCACAAGACAGAATGAGGCATTCAAGCCTTCACCACCCACAAGAAAAGAGGTTTCAAAAAGCCTTGAGAGACTGATGTATACTTTAATTGGAAAATGTTTTCGTATGACTTTGCTCCACAAATACACACTGGATAAAACAGGGAACGTCCCTCACATACCTGAGAATTCCCATGCGTCTTTTCTCATACTGTACATGTCTTTATAGCAGTCTTCATAAACAAGCTCAACAGTGTGTTATCAAAAGCCCATCTGGCCTGCTGCTGATCATTTAGCTATAAACTTATATAGTGTGTATAATGAAGTAAATGAGTTTCTGAACTGGCAGCTGCTCTCTGTAGCAGAGTTTAATGGCCCAGAGCAGCAGCTCAGTAACTCAAAGTCAGACTGATAAATGAATCAACAAGTGGCCGAGCGCACAGCTTCATTTGTCGGAGTGTGTGGGGATCTTGGTGAGTGATTTATCAGTCAGCGCTGGCCAGACGTGAAAAACAGTAACCTCTATGCACCCCACCCCACCTTTCAAACCATCACACTCCCATGAACGCCCCCTGAGCTGGAAGGACAGAAGATGGAGTTGTTTTTGAGTGCAGGGTGGGTGTGTTGTTGGGACATGACAGAGGAGCTGGCAGATGTGACGGTCTGTGTGGGGGAGCGCTGAGGTCACAGAGGAGAACAAGACAATGAAACTGAGCAGGTAGAACAAGATATTCTTAGAATACTGGAAACTTTTGGATCCCCTAACCTTAACTTCCAGTGAACATTAAGAAGTGATAAATGAACCTGAGCACAGAGGTCTAGACAGGACTGCAGTTTCCTTTTAAATTTCATCCCAGCAGACAAATTAATTAAAGAGTTCTCTCAGAGTGAGCCAAAGATCAGTTCTGAGTTTAAGAAACTATTTGTGTAGGAGGAGGAGCAGTCCCATGGTATGAGTTCAAGGATAAAATAATTAAACATATTTTGCTAAAATTCTTTATCATTAAATAAACAGCACTAATACCTGCAGGACACAGAAACAGACATTATGGCTGACTAGTGCTGACCAATTTCTGGACAATAAAAATCTAAGTATAAGATGCACTCTTAATACTTATTGTTAAAGCTGTCTGTCCGCTGCATTGGATATAGTACTAACATTAAAACACAAAATGTTGAGCCATTATATGGAAAGATTGACTGCAACACTTTGGCTCCACATAGATATTTACCATGGGTGATGGTTACCTGTTATATCATACCTTGCAAAGTGAACTTAAAGCAACTGGCTCACTATGACCAATTCTCATCAGATCCTTGAGGATCTTTGTGTCAATTCAACATGCAATACAACTTTGGGGGGCAGGAGAGGGCCTGTCAGTCCTGCACTGCCCCACTGATGTCATGTGCTCCATTATATTCTTCATATCACCTCTGACACTACCTCTGGACACAGAACACATGGGGGATCAACATGTCTCCCGAGCATGCCTTCAATGCATTCAGAGTGGAGGCAAAACATCACATTAGTTGTCACTATTGTTCATATAGTCTCCATTTATTCAAATGCGCAATATTTTTAACAAAAGGAAAACACTGCAATATTACATTTTTTCCATTATTGTTCAATCAATCAATCAATCAATCAATCAAACTTTATTTGTATAGCACTTTTCATACAAACTTTTGTAGCACAAAGTGCTTCACATAGAAATGAAGAAACAAAATAAATTAAAATAAATAAAAAATAGAAAATTGAGTACAATGAAAAATACAACCCACCCCCACCCTCACAATCCACATACAGCACATGCCCTCACTAACACACACATACAAAGAAGAAAACATAATATGAGGACTGAGGAAACGCCATCTTTAATTAAAAATAAAAAATGAGGAAACACTGGAACTAAGACTAAAATAACAATAAAAAGAAATCCTGATAAAAAATTAGATTAAAATAAATAAATGAGCATACTATAGGAAAATAAATAGGTAAATAAAATGCAATTTTAAATAATAATATTGTAAAATGAGATAAAATGTACTGAGGTAAGATAGTGGAAAGAAAGTCAGTGAACAGATAATAAAATTCCGAACAATAAATCTGAGCTAAAATTGAGAAATAAAACATATTAAGAGGGTTAAAATGAATAAATAAATGAGACTAAATAATAATAATAAATATAATCAGCTAGAAGCCAGTCTAAAAAGGTAGGTCTTGAGTTTGCTTTTAAAAATATGAACAGTAGGTGCTGCTCTCAGGTCTTCAGGTAGACTGTTCCACAGATGAGGGCCATAATATTGAAATGATGCTTCACCGTATGTTTTAGCTCTAACTTTGGGTACTATCAAAAGGCCACTACCTGAAGACCTGAGGGCTCTACTAGGTTCATAGGGTAAAAGCAAACTGGATAAATAAAAAGGAGCAAGACCATTCAGGGATTTAAAAACTAGTAAAAGAACCTTAAAATCAATTCTAAAAGATACAAGTAGCTTCTGTTATTACAACAAGTGTACTGTCACACTACTGATATATAACCTCAAATCACATCCCAAGGAGCTGCTTCACTATTAAATATGTGATAGGGAAACAGAGTAACATAACATTTAAAGCAAACTTTGGTATATTTCTATGTACCTAAACACTGTGTGCTGATTTGATTGAAAAAAAAAACCAAGTCAACCACAGACAGAGAGCTCAGCTACTGTGGTGATGGCTTCGCAGGCTAGTAAACTCAGTATGGGAGCATCAGACGATACTTAAAGATCTACGCAACTGCAAAGAAAATGCATGTTGTGGACTTAACCGAGCACAAATGAGGTCACCACACAGGATAACAGTTTGAAGTTTTCTTTCCTTTGGTAAAAACAGGCTTCATCTTATATTCCAGAGCAACTCACATTTTGTGTTTTACATTGTGGGGAAATTGTATTCAAACTTGAGCACTGACTAAATTGCAAAAATATGTCAACATTTTTAAAACAAAACTTCACAGATATACAAGTGTTTACGCTAAAATAGTGCTGTCTCTCATGCTGAAGATCTGTAAAACTTCTTTTTAAGTTACCATCCCTGTTAACATAAAACAATGCAATTTCAAAAATATGTTAAAAAAGACATGTTAAAGAGGAATTCAAGGGTAGAGAAAAAGAAGAAGTAATTTGAATGTAAATAAACGGATAGACAAATTGGTGGAAAATCAGACTGGCACCTTAAAGCTTCCATGAATCTTCTAGTTAGTGCTGAACAACTAATGTTTTGCCATGAAAAATGTCATCCTTTCGACACTTAAAATGTGTAATCTGAAACTTACAAAGAATTTCAGCTGCCTCCTTTGACATTGGTCTTGTGGCACAAGGACCAGACATCAAATATGACTAAAATGAGTAATCAGCCTTTAACCTGATGGGCTTACTGATTTTGTAGGTCATGTGGAGACATCAGCAATAATATCAGTCTTTTTCTCAACCAGCCAAAAACTTCTCATAGGAGCCTTAAAGTATCACCATCTTCCATGTACACAGCACCTAAAGCTAAATGCTAATAAGCAACTTAACTTGCTCACACTACTTCGGTATCTCTGATTACATCCTTCCCAACTAAAACCACAAACCTTTACCGCAGTACCTCACGAATCAGAAGTTTGGCATGCAGCTCCAACATGATGTCACCTTTATATTTCCAAGTCTTCAGGGGAACTTTCATTAAAAGAGGAGTCAGTGGTCGACACTTTTATTCGTAACACATGGGAAGAAACTTGCTGGGATTTTGGCAAAAAGCCTGCTGTTAATGTTCTTAATGCTAATATCTCATTCTGTAATGTGAGCGGAGCTGGGTTACAGTGTTAAATGGCTGCAGTGAAGCATAATGTTTTAATGTGAAAGTCTGATGTAAATGATCAGAACATTGTGGTTCAGATTAAATGGTCTCATATATTAGACTCTACAAGCTAAAACCAACGAGACTGACTTGGTAGGGTTCTTAAGTAAGAACAGTTAAAGTCATACATTTCAGTGATAGTTCTTTGCCAAACTACATTTTTGCTCTTATTTTCTAGAACTATAAGGCCAGAATGATGAATATCTTTCAACAGTAACGTGAAAAAACACATTGTTTGAATCAGTCTTTCATCAAAAGCAGCTGCTTTTGATGAAAGACTGGATGGAAGAAAAATCAGATTCTGTATACAAATGAAGGTCAGAGCATGTGGTCACGATTTGAATGTGTACTGTGCGAGAGCATTACAATGCATACCAACAGAGCTATGTTATCCTCCCTTCTCCTCCAAAAAACATATGACATCAACAAAAAGCTATGTTTCAAATGAAGTAAATGTCTCCTTAAACTATATCTGATTATATAATTCTTGAGATTCTGTTACATTATTGTCAGTACTTTGTACATTCTACACTGTAATAAGAATTCTCTTAATACTTAATGTGAATCTTTTAATAGGGCATTTTGTGACTGCCTTTGGCCTTTCAAAGATAAAAAACACAGCACTGTGTTCATACATGAGAGAGCAAAAATATGAAGAAAACCTCCAAGGATAACAAAAAGCCTCACCTGCTATGCTTCACATACCATTTTAAAATAAAACACATTTCAAACAATGTAAAGCAAAGCTTTGGTTGTTAATGTTTGACCCCCCCATGACAGAGATATCCAATGACAAGTGAATCTAAAAAAATGCAGATAACTCTATATATGTGATTAGATGGCTAAAAGATTGAAATTATCAGCCTTTCTGATAGGCACTAGCATTCAATGCTTTTAAAATGCTGCTAGTACCTGAGTGGGCCCCAAATCAATACTTTTAAGAGAAGAAAAGGCTCATTTATGATGCTTAATCTTTCCCAACACATTTTATAATGCTTTTTTGTTTCTTCTGTCACTAACCACTATCTACAATCATGGGGTCCTGGGGTGTAGGGAAAATTTATTTGAGGGGAAAATATGATTGGCACATATTTTTAAAAATGACTGGGCAGTATGTTCAAAGACTTGTAGATCTAACAGTTAAAACTTAAAACTTGGGTCCTCACTTTGATATACTGTTCAAGACTTCTTAGTCAGTGATATTTCAGTGTGACTCCTACCATTACTTTTGGAGAGGTGGCCCACTGCCCTAATGCCACCTTCACCACCCCCAAAAACACAGGCACAAAATGCTTTATTTAGCCATTGGAATTACTGTTATTTACTTGTTTTATTTCGATATGGCATTATCTAAGACAATATCAAAATTACCGACACATTGTTCATTCTTTACAGTTTGTCTCAGACACAGCACCAGCACATCAACATTTGTGTTACCATGACAACACACTAGTTTAAAGATACTCACACATGAATAACTCATGGTGCATGCAAAACGAACAAATCTTGCAAACAAAAAGTTAATAAAAAACACTAATCAGACAAACCAGGGGAAAAAAATCCAATCATTCTATAACTCAGGAATAAAGGTTTAATGTTGTCAGCGGTCTTTCATACGCTTTCACTCATTTGGGTCCAATGGGAGGATACATGGGATACAGTATTGACCATTATTAAGCTGTATCAAAGAGGCATTGCTCATTTTTCACTAATTTCTGAATGTTTAGTCAACTAAAGACCAGTCTGAACACTAATTTCAATAATAGAAAAAAGATTTGAAGACCCACTTCAGAGTTTTTGAAATCAGAACCTCAATTTTCCCTCATTTTAAACCGACTGAGCAGAAGCTAAAGAGCTAGAATCATCTAGAACAAAATGAACTGTGTCAGTTTCAGTAATCAGCCCAAAATGGAGGAAAGCAGGATTGTACTTTAATTGAAAGCTGGTGAAATAAAACCTAGGATCCTGTAATCCTAATCATTATCCTTACGGTGGGGGAAAAGGCTCCACAGAGGTCTAATGTTAGTCATCCCTCAGCGTCGACCACATTAAACCATCAGCCTCATACTTGGAAAGCAGATCTATGCTAACAATGTAGCCACAAGGCCCTCGCTGAGGTAAAAAGGTCATCAGAAAACCTAAATCAGGCTGGAGCCACAGATGTGAGGTGAAAAGAAATCAATGACTAATGGAGATGTATGAGGAGACAGGTTGGGATATCATACGGCGAGGGCTCAACTAATGAGGAGGTTATTCTGAGAAGAGATGACGGATAAACTGTGGAGCTAGAGGAATAAGAAAGGAAAATGCTCACTGTGCATGGAAGCATGTAAATGAGCTGCATCTTGTGCTGTTTAAATGAGGCTTCACAAGAGGTCAGGGGAACGTAAGAGACAGCAGAGGCATTATAGGTGCTTCTCGTCAGGGAGAATCAAGCAGAGAAGGCCGAGGAAAAGAGAGAGGGCAGATAACGTAAAGATGAATAAATTGAATACCGAGCTACTCTGTAGCATCACAGCTGCTGCCTTCTCAAAAAGTCAAGAAGCAGAACATCAAATGACAGAGCTGCCCCAGGAGCAACGATGGTAGAGCGAGGGAGACCTCAGCTCGTTGGTATCTGAATCATGAAGAACTGGAATCACAGCATTGTTGGCTTTAGACCTAGATGTCCACAAAAGTGTGCCACCATTTTTCAAAGCCCATAAAACTTAAAGCATGGGACTCATACTGCATTATTATAGAGCTAAGAGAACTTGACCTGCTCCTTTAACTCCTGCAGGCTGGTAGATAAACAGAAGAGCTCCCTCGAAATCCCCCCTAAACAATCCTCTTTTTTGTTGTAACAAACAAGATTAGGGCCCCCATCCTGGTTCTAAATGAGGGTGCAGCCCTGTATAGAAAAGTTAGGATGTGACAGCAGAGGTAGAAACAAAAGGACTTACTAAGAATTCATGATAGTGACAAGATTATGGATGCGCAGACCATAGATCTGTCCTCGGCTGAATATAAATTTATCTGAGATCAGCCCCTTGCGACGTTGCATCTCGTATTCAAGAGGGTCCGGTTAAAAAGGTATTTATTATGGAGGTATGATCAATAACTACCATGGATACAGAGGTCATTCTTATATAAACATTAACATCTATTATGATGATAAACAGCAGAGGAATGATGTTGATTAATATAGCAGCATCTAGCTGAACTGCCATTAAAGTGAGTCTTACTGGTTCAAAAATAAAAATTTATGTTGTGGAGATGAGCAGGTCCACGACAGCAGGTCATCCACGACTGTTTGTAAAGGTCAGACTAATATATGTGTGCTATTTGCAGGAACTACAGTGTATTTAATTTTGTTGATCTCTCTGAAGTTAATTCGAGGAACTGTAATGAGAATGGAATGGGGCTAAAGGAAAGGCCACGTAGCCTGTCGATAAAGATATATTGATTGTCTAGCAAGGATGAACAAACTTAGGGAAAGACTTCTATGTAAAGCTTAGTTGGGGTCGGGTCTAAAAGGCAGATTGACGGTTTGGAGAAGGAGACAACAGAATTTAGTTCCTGAAGGTCAATGGGAGAAAAGCAGGCAGTCAGTTTTAACAAAATTTAAAGGCATGGCAGGTCCAGGCAAGGGCAGGGGGTTGCTTATTTTATCTCTAATCTTAAGAATTAAATTGTTAAAGAAGCTCATAAAGTCCCCTCAGCTGAGGGCTGGTGGACTCACAGGCTCAATAGAGCTCTGACTTTGTGTCAGCCTGGCTACAGTGCTGAAGAGGTACCTTTGATTGTTTTTATTTTTTTCAATTAGTGAGCAGTAGTAGGCAGCTCGAGCATGCCATAGGCTGTCATGTCTTTATTGTGACTGCCCTGCCAAAGCATACATGTTTCTCACTTTTATTAGAGCACTACTTTCTCTCTAATTTATGGGATGCTTGTTTAAGTGAAACTTTCAGAGCTAAAACAAGAAGCTGTCCTCTGACATTTAACAGTTTTTTGTTGTAGTGAGGCAATTGAGTTCAAAGTGGATCTTACAAGGGCTGATTGATAAGTTGTGAGCCTTGTATTGAAGATAAGCAGGGATGTCCTTTTTCAGCTCTACTATTCTCTGACTGTGTACCTGAAGACTGGTGTCATTTGGTCAGTTTATGTTGAAGAGGTAGCACTCTAAAGTAAACAAGGCAAGTGGCTTTTGCAAAATGGACAAAATGCCCCTGTTCTCAAGTCTGTCATTGCCATGGCTGCCATTAAAGACTGTGGCTTTGAATTGATTGAGCATCCGCCTTATTCGCCTGATCTCGCTCCATCAGACTTTCATCTATTTCCAAAAATGAAAAAGGCCATTTCCGGTACCCACTTTTGGTCAGATGATGACGTCATACATGCAGTGGAGGACTTTCTGAACGGTCAAGAAAAGGACTTCTTTAAAAGTGGCATTTGAGGCCCTTAAACATCGCTGGCAAAAATGTATAGATACTGAAGGGGATTATGTTGAAAAATTATGCAATATGTCTGCCAAAAGTCAAACCCTTAAATATGAGGCTCATAACTTATCAATCAGCCCTCGTAACAAATCAGAAGAGCTATCGACAAGCTGATGCAGCAGGAAGGGACTACAGTTAATAACAGGGTCTTAACTGGGCAATGGCTTCACCGTTTTATTACAAAACGCAAAATCCTCTAAGACGATGTTCAAAGTCACAAAGAAATGATCAGATAACATTTAATTTTTGGGAAAGACTTTTACTTCATTAATATCAAGGCCATGTGTTAAAACAAGGTCAAGAGTGTGGTTAAAACGATGAGTAGCTTCACAAACAGCCTAGGTAAAACCAACTGAGTCTATTAAGGACATGAAAGCAGAGCTAAGGATAACATTTTTTTGTCAACATGGATGTTAAAATCCCCTACAACAAAAAATGAACCAGTGCTAAGGCTAAGTTTGATATAAACTCAGAAATTATGACAAGAAAAAGAATAACCAGAAGTTATCCCAAATAAGACTGGCTGGCAAATTTTTAAATCAGTATGAGGTAAGCTAAGAACAAGGCTTTCAAAAGAAGTGTAACTAACCTTTGGTCTAGGACTGATAAGACGTCACTGAGATCATTCAGTAATATTCAGTTTTTGGTATGAGTAGATACTTTAAACTGTGGTATCAAATATCTATCAGTTGGATTAATGTATTATTGTACAAGTCAATGTCACCTCCATAATGCTTTAAGCTGTCTCATAAGGTTTTAAACTGTTATGTGAGACACTTAATTTAATATTTATGTCTTTGTATGTCATACCAAACAAAATATATATTTAGTGAGAAAGCTGACACTACATATAATGTGACTTTTAGTACCTATGTTGGCTGTCATAGGATAGGTGACACAAAAAAAAAAAAAAACATTTGACAGTAAACTGAAGGAACAGCCTTTTCTTTAGATTGCAACAAATAAAAATTCACAGAGGTAACATTACTTGACTAGATAAGACAATATTTTATCCACTGAAAGATGTCAAAATCTTCACAATGTTAAAATCTGTTTTAAGAGTCAAAAGTTTTCTGAATTTTTTAATAGTAATGCTTCCTCTTTACACACTTTCATTTAAAAAATATGACAGACTGGGAACCACCAGCTATTGAATTAGTATTCTCATCCCACTATCGTTGCTATCACACTCTATTATTTGGGATGCTCTGAGAGGTCTACCAAAGCAAACACCAGTATCACTTGCAATTAAGGAAACAATAATGACAAAGACAGTGATAACGCTCTCCATTACACAAGCTACCAGAAGAGCCTGTCTCCTGATAACCTCATTTTGATTGGACACTTTCACCAAAAGCAGCAAATGACTGTGTTGCAATCTTATTATATGCCAGGACAGAGGAGAACACAATATTGAATTAGCTTCAAAGTCTGCCTGGAGCCTCTAAGCCCCCTGAAAAACGGTCTGTCTGCCTCTGTAGAGCTGAACTGTGATGCCACCTGCTTATGAGTCAGAGATATCTGGTGCAAAAAAAAAAACAAGTGCATATGACTCAGTGGTTTCAATCTTCTTCTCTCTTGCATGGTAAGTGTTTTGTTTCATTCTCCTGATCTTTACTGACCCCCTAAAATACTCAACTGACCATGTTCATATACCCACCTCCTGAGGTTTGACTTCAACTAAAAGAATCGGGTACTAAAATATGAGCAATCATTTTCAGAAACCAGCTCTGAGCATTACCGTAAAAACAACTGCAGGTGCGTAAACACTGTAGCCATAAACACAACACTGATTGAAAGCTGAGGTCAAGAAATTGCTGAGGGGACAAAAAATGTTGCTGTCAAAGTTTGAGAACAGGGTAGTAAATAAAGTCAGCTTTGATTTCTCTCCAGCGTGCCAGCAGACTGAAGTGCAAACAGCCCCTGAGATAGATTTGTGAGCAAAATGTTGGAAAATCAATAGAGGGTGAGTGCTGACCTGATGTAACTTGAATAATGTTTGTCACACTGACGTCTCACTCTGGATTTTCTCTATCTTAGAAGGACATATTGTTCGATAGAAATAATAAAGCATGTATTATCTGTCCACTGAAAGGAAAGCATCCTGATAAAGAGCTGGTGTGTGGACGTTTGTTAGCTCTATAGAAGTCAACAATTTTTTGTGATAACATGACAGATGATTTGTTTATTAACCTCAGTGTTTTGTTTATTTGCATAAATCACATGGCTGTGTTTGTGTGATGAGGGAAGAAGGAAGGAAAGTGCACAAAAATAAACTTGCTCACTGGTGAGGATGGCGGGCAAGTGACTAATCACACTGCACAGCCCTTTGGCAACACAAGCGCACACTGACTGATGCACAGTTTTGTATGTGTCTGCTTGATAGTTCCAAATTATTCCAGTTTTAATTTCAATTTCACAGTTTTGGCGTTGAAATCATGAAAACAAGATTTAATAATTACTGTGCCAAATGCCATGTTGTGCTCTCTTTGACCAGAGAATTTGTCATACGTGGTAAATGGAGAGCTCCCTCCCTTTCTTATGCGAGGAGCAGAGGGAGCCATGGCATGTACCCTAGTTTGTTTGTAGAGAGAGCTAGAAAAAGATAACAGAAAAGCAACTACTGCTGATGAAAAAGGTGTGAAAACAAAAAAATCATCTGAAGTTATGAGAAATCTGCCATGAAACAATGCAAATAGCTTTATGAACTTTCTAATCAGTTGAGGCTTTCCATTATTCACAAACTATACCTGTGTACCGCTGTAAGATATCTAGATTTTATTAATAGAAATAATCAGAGAATTCTAATAAGTGTAAAGAAATCTTCACAATTACAGTTATTTTTGAGTGCAGCATGACATAGAACAATAAAGAAAAATACAATAATCCTCAAATGTTCAAAGTATTCTAATCTCCAAAAAAAAACCTCAAAAGTATTACACTTAATGTTTTTTTTTGCTGAAGCTTTGAGCTAGACTTGATTTAGCTTTTGGTTTGTTTGACAACTTAAAAAAAAGCCACTAAAAATTTAATATAAAGCGACTGAGACATGCCTCATAGGGCATGAAAAGAGCTACAGATGATGAAATCATACAGTGATTAAAAGGGACATCATTAAGATCATTTAGACCATTTTATTTTAAATAACATAACGGTCAAAATGATTCTGATGAGAGTTTAAGCTGAAACACTCCAAACGTTGTTGTGTTTTGAAATATGATAAAAAAAAAAAAAAAACCACTATTCATTAAAATATACATGCATTTAGAGAAAAATCAGGGTCCTGTAGCTTCACATT
This sequence comes from Cetoscarus ocellatus, assembly GCA_037902135.1. Taxonomy (NCBI): domain Eukaryota; kingdom Metazoa; phylum Chordata; class Actinopteri; order Labriformes; family Labridae; genus Cetoscarus; species Cetoscarus ocellatus. Next base: position 2,343,621 of record JBAMNC010000572.1, read on the forward strand.
ATAACTATCCACAAAGTTTCAGAATCAGAAGAAGGAAAAATGGTCATCTTGGTGACTTTTTAGATGCAACTGCTTCAATTTTCCCCTTCCAGTTACATGCCTGCCAAATGCCAGCCAATTATCATCCAACTTCCAGCCACTGAAAGTCATCCCCACCTCTCTTGGGGGTGTGTCTAAATTACACAACAGAGTGAGAATTATTCAACTAACCAAACATTCCAGGTTTCCACATCCCAGTTGCGAAGTAAATGAAATATGCCACCATTGGAGAAGCATTAGCATTAACCGGTCATTAAGTGTTTGTTACATCATCATGGGGGTATCTCATTTTCACCACAATGGTGGGCAAGTCCTGGGACCAGTCAAGACCAAATCAAGGAAAAGGAGACGATTTTAAGTGGCTCCATCTGTAGTAACATAATGGTCCTACTGTAATAGCTCAAAAATGTGCAAGATTAAACATTAAAAACAGCTCTATGAATGATTTCTTTGTTTATTTGAAACCATGTATTTTATCTAAGTACAGAGTATTTCAAATTGTTATTTATTCTAGTAAAGAGTATTAGAGTGGTGTGTGTAAAGACCGAGTACATTACTTTAACCAAAGGTAAATGCCTGCACATGTTAGGGATTTTGATCTGTATTCACAACATATAATCATACGTTCCCTGCAGTGAAATGTATTTTAAATTACTTCAAGAAATTCCACCTCTTCTATGTAAACATATGAACATCTCAAACATCAAAACAGTCAGAAAACATACATGTTACGCTAAGTTATGTGACCAGATAAGGTTGAGTCAACAAACCATTACACTAACTGTCCCTTAAAGTTATGAAAAGCTGCTTCCCTGTCTGGCATCTCATGGAAATCTTAGTGCAGCCACGGGGGCGGTGCAGGACTGCCAGCCAAATCAGACATACAGTCACATGGTGTAAACAAAAACAAAAGCAAAAAGAGCAGTTTGACAGGAATGAAGGGCGGAGGGAGATAAGGACAGATCAAAACACATCCAACAACAGCATTAAAGGGAAGATTTCAAGTGAGGTTTCATGGGGATTTGTGGCTCAACAACAAGTGTAAGTCAATACAAACTTACAAACACGCTGACACACTCAAACGCACTCTCTGGTGGTAAAAATCTCTGCCCCAGCTGCTGACATGCTCACTGGCCTCTGCAGAGACCCCTCACATTCCACAAATGAGTGCAGAGCTATGCTTTGGGCCAGATGAGCTGGGCCGGTGCATCGCTGCCCTGCAGACACTCGCCCTCCTAATGAGGCCTTTTAATTAGTCGTTAAACACGGGGACCGGTCAGTGCCTTTTTTTTTGCCCCTGTGCTTGTCTGATCAATAGTCATGGCATTTCTGTTCTCAACTCCTCTAATTACATTTTGGAGCGAGGAGGGATGGAGTTTTCATTCGGCTGCTGCTCCCATTTACACTCAAAAAAAGAAAACAGCAGATTTTTGAATCTGCAAAAGTGTAACATGTAATTTGAACTAAATTATTCCATGTTTCAAAGGTGAATGTGTTTAAATCATGTAGGATTTGCATGAAACTTCTCAAATTAACATGAACTATTTTTAGTCGTGTTGAAATAACATGATCCAATATAGCCAGATTCAAGCACATGCTCTTAACCCTTTATGACATCACATGTCCACCAGAGCATATTTTTCCATTTTACTTGCTGTAGAGCCATTTTTTGAGCATTTTGTGTTGCCATACATCAATACAACTTTTAAATCCCAAACTGTATTAATATTTATGTATGAAGCACATGTTCACTGCATAAATTACTTAAAAAGTGTAAAAAACAAACAAATAAAAAGCTATTTTTCTTTAAACCTATTTTCTCAAATATAGAAATGTTATGATTTGATCCCTCAAAACAAAGAATTAATGCTCTCTTATTTGGTTGCAATTCTACAGGATTTAAAATTAAATATGCACATGTAAGCGCTGCAGTTAACTCGCGAGATCACATAATCACGCGAGATTACACAAAGTCAATGGCGGAGTTTGCACATGTGGTACATCTCCGAGTTCGTTTGGAAAAGGTAAGAAAATCTGTTTTCATCTACGTAATGGCAAACAAGATGACAAACACTGAGTCATCAGCAGATTAAATAACAATTTCAGCAGTGTTTTAGCAAGCCATTTTCTTAAAGTAGTCTGAATTAATTTGTTGCTCTGTTATGGCACGCGGGCTCATCCGCTGATATTAACCTCCGCCGACTTTAAGGTCAGTGCCATATTCATTTTAACGTGCGTAGTGGCCAGCGATATACATGTACTCTATTTTCCTTTGAGGAAATGTTTTGGTGCTTGTCTATCAAAAATCAGAGAATAGTATCGAATACTCCTCCGAATGCAGCACTTGCCCCCCCAACTCTCAACTCTCAGCCACATTCACATTGAACTTCGCCATGGCGGCGGAAGACCGTTTGTTTGGGAATAGACCAAAATACAGACAACATTATTTAACTGTACTTCTCTAACAAAGTGTGGATTACACCATCACTTGGATCAGCGTAGACGTATTTCGTTTAAACTAGTGATGTGAAGATTGCGAACGTATCGGTTCTTAGAGCCGACTCGTTAAAGTGAATGTGTCGGCCACGAACGTATCGGTTCTTAGAGCCGACTCGTTAAAGTGAATGTGTCGGCCACGCACGTATGGGCTCATAGAAATGAACATCGAGGGCCGGCTCTTGATTGGAAGTAGCTTTCCTCTCGCTCTCTTTTTCCTCTGTAAGCCGCACGTGAATGGTCAATATGTGTGGTATTGTCTCTGTGTCCGCGCTGGGGGAGGTAAACTCACAGCACACGAACAGGAGGGAAGAAGACGAGAGGGAAAGAGACCGGGGGCAACGCGACGGTAAGGCCAAGCGAATGATTGACAGCGGGGAACAGTGTAAAAAAAATGATGATAAATTATAAAAAATGATGTTGACCACACAAGTTTGTGTTTAGTGTAGAGTCTGCAGGATTAGAATTTCATATCCAGCTTGAGATGTATGTATGTATGTGTGTATATGTATATATGTGTGTATATATATATATATATATATATATATATATATATATATATATATATATACATGTATTGTGTGTGTGTATACATACACATTTATCAGTACTTAAGGGCAAAGTCTTTGTGGTTTTACTTTTATAGAGATTTGAATAAATGCATATTTACAGAATCAGTAAATATTTGTGTCATTTATGCAGGATAGTATTGATCAAAATAATCATGCTGATTTTTTGTGATATTCTTGCCGTAATTCCAAATGTTTTGAATATTAGGTGTCATTATTTTTTTTTCTTTGTCAGAGTGCAAGCATTTATTGAACAATATACTACCACAGTGTTCTTAGTTTTCTCAAACAAGGAATATGTGAAAGGTTGTGATTGTTTAAAGTTATTATAGGTCTATTAATTAAGATTTTGAAATCATTAAATTGTTCAATATTATGAGCATATAATTTTTCTCGAAAATGAAATGGCATTATTTGTTTCATTGCAGCCTGTTGCATCCCATTTTACCCGAAGTTCCTGGAAAACACAGTGAAGAAGCACCTAGACAAGCTGTGCAGCTGTGTAACTCCTGTTTCCTCAGTTCTTTACTCTGGAGCTTATATACTGCCTGTGGTAAGACCTGCAATATTCATTCTCATTTGTTGTAGATATGTATTGTAAGTGTTTGTACTGGTTTATTCATGTATTCTACCGCTTTTGTAAACTGATGAATTTGATAAACCTATTTCAAGATGCCAGAGGATTTGCACTTGTATGTAAAAGTGTTCTCTCACAAGAGATTCATAGAATTTAAAAAAATAGCTTCAACTTGTCCCACTTTGTCCTTGGACAGAAGGGATCTCACGTATTAAATATCTGTGTGAATTTATGTATAGATAGACTGGTGCACTGGAGAAATTGTAATGAAATTGAAATATCTTAATGGGTGTTTATTTATGGCCTATTTCAGAATCCACCGGTCTGCCATCAGAACACCCCAGTGACTGCTGGTAAAGGAGGTTATTGGCCATCATCAAGTTCATGATTTGTGGTATGCCTGAAACAGTGAATGAGTCATCCTGAGCATCCATTGTTACGATCCATTTTTAGTCCAGATGCAACTTGATTTGGCAATTTTGTATTGTTAGGTTGGGATGTGGAGCTGTAAGTTGTGTAGTTTATCGCTAATCAGTAGATATGAACTCTTAAAACATTTTAGACTTCAACACCAGCGTGTTCAACGTTACCCATGCCCACACTTTAACTGCCCATGTAATTTTAAGACATGGAATGCTCTGCGCATTCATTTGTGTAGAATCCACCCTAAACAAAACACACAGGAGATACAAGAATTGTCAACATATAGTTGTCATCTGTGCACTTGCAGTGATCTTCCCACAGAGAAAGATTATTTTTTGCACATTGGCACTCATTTGAAGAAAAATGAAACAGTTAGTTGTATGTTTGGGGGTTGCAAGTTTCAGACAAATGTATATGGAACATTTCACTCACACAAGAATAGGAAACACAGCCCCCATACATCGAAAGATTTCAGACCAGACATTGTCAGAATCACTCAAGTTTCACAAGAATCCACTGATAGTCCTGTGGAACACACAAGTAGTCAGGATGACTCTGCAGTTGAAGCAGAGAGTGCATGTTCAAGTAGTGGTGTGGGTGGAACCAAGAACTTGCCTGAAATAATTGAGAACAATTTTGCTGGAGCGTTGCTGAAGTTAGAGCATTTTGCACATGTGCCAGGCACAAAAATTGATGCGTTCTTGGAGGAACTGCATTACTTGTTAAGTTCAGCAACCTTGCCCCTCTCCATTGACATTCTTGAAAAGGCATTTCAGAAACATAGCCTTACAACTGAAAGGTCAGTGCTAGCTGAAGTAGCCAGTGCTCTCTGCACATCTAACCCATTGCTTAAAGCCATAGAAAAGGGAGCTCCCCTAAGTTCAACTTTTCTGCGCAACCAGTATTATAAAGCAAGTTTTAACATAGTAGAACCCATTGAATACATTCTTGATCAGAAGGAAAACAGAAGTTTTCAGTATGTGCCTGTGCTGAAGTCTTTGCAGCAGCTCTTTCTTAAAAAAGATGTTGTGGACAAGATTGTTGAAGCTGACACATCACAGCAGAGTAATAGGGACACTGGTGAACACCACATTTTCAGATCTTCTCGGGATGGCTCACACTTCCAGCAAAATCATTTTCTGTCAGGGGGTGATATCAGAATTTTGATACACCTATACATAGATGATTTTGAGGTATGTAACCCCCTGGGTACATCTCGCAGGAAGCATAAGCTTTGTGGGATCTACTGGACTTTAGGTAATTTGCCTCCAGGTTCACATTCATCGCTTTCATCAATTTTCTTGGCGGTCTTGTGTAAAACAGATGATCTGACCAAGTATGGTTATGACTGTGTCTTAAACCCTCTTCTACGAGACATGAAAACTCTGGAACAAGAGGGAGTTTTCATTCCATTACTTGGCAGATGTCTTAAAGGGACGGTTCAGGTTGTTGTGGCAGATAACCTCGGGGCTCATAGTATTGCAGGTTTTAATGAGAGCTTCACAAGTGGTTATGTCTGCCGATTTTGCACGGCAACAAGGAGTGACATCCAAACTAAAGAGGTAAGATCAGGTGCCTTTACTCTCAGGACAAGAGAACTCCACAGTTTTCATGTGAAATCGGCTCAGGAGAATGGTGCAAGTTGTTTTGGAGTGAAAAGACAATGTGTTTTTACTGAAGCTCTTGCTCACTTCAGTGTCCTCACAGGTTATCCTCCAGACATTATGCACGACCTTTTTGAGGGCATAGTACCAGTGGAGCTTGCACGGTGTTTGGGATTGCTAATATCAAAAAAATATTTCAGTCTTGAAACCCTTAACAAAGCCATCCTGAATTTCCCCTACAAATGGGCAGACAAGACCAACAGGCCACATGTGATCCCTAAAACATTTTCAAAAAGGTCAACAATAGGTGGGAACGCCCATGAAAATTGGTCTCTGTTAAGACTGCTTTCATCCATGATTGGGCATCTGGTGCCAGAAGATGAAATGGCATGGCAAATACTGATGGACCTGAAAGACATTGTTGAGCTTGTGGTCGCTTTGACACACACAGATGAGTCTATTGCCTATCTTGAGAGCAAGATCTCAGATCACAGACAAAAGTATCAAGGGCTCTTTCCTGATGTGCAGATGCTCCCCAAACATCATTATTTAGAGCACTATCCTCAACTCATAAGGATGTTTGGGCCTCTTGTAGGACTGTGGACCATGCGTTTTGAGGCCAAACACAGTTTTTTTAAGCAGGTTGTACGGCATACCAATTGCTTTAAAAACATGCCTCTCTCGCTAGCTACAAAACATCAGCTAATAATTTCATATCACTTGAGATCACTGATTTTTGAAAAAACACCCATAGAGGTCACAAATGTGTCAACAGTGCCTTTGGATGTTTTGAGACAAGCAATGGCAGAGGCTGTTGAACAGAAATTCCCTGGTACAGTTGAGATCCACCTTACCAAGTGTGTCTCAAGCAAAGGTGTAAATTTCAGAAATGGCATGATTGTTGCACATGGGTCTACAAGTGGACTCCCCAACTTTGGAGAAATTGTCCATATTTGTATTGTTCAGGATACTCTGTGTTTCATGTTGTTTAAGCTTCCTGGGTGGTATAGGGAACATTTCCGAGCCTTTGAACTGAGTGTATGTCCAGCCAGGGAAACTGTTCTGGTTGAACTTGATGATCTGGCCGATAACTATCCTTTGGCAGATTACTATGTTGGAGGCCTTCGACTAGTGACATTAAAAAGACAGATAAACTCAAGGTTTGTTATCCTATTGATCAGTGGTTCTCAACTAATGTGTCAGGACCCTAAAGTGATCAGCTGACCTGAGGGCCATAGGCCTTTGCCTAGATAAACAAAAAGAAGGTTAGAAAAAATCCTGTGGTTTTAGTTTGGACCCTTCTAAACCTATATAATTTTTAGTCTTCTTGCAAGTACTTCTCAGTAGTTGGATTATTTATTTATTTATTATATTATTTATTGCTTTTTTAATGTTTGTTTTAGTTTTCGGCTAATTGACCTTAAAGGAAAATGCTCCCCTCCTCTGCACCACCTGTTGTTACTTTTGGTTTGTCATTAAACTATGTTACTATATTGTACTTTTCTGAACAATCTTAGTTCAAACTGCACCATATTTTCATTAAATAAATTTGGGAAGTGCAAAATTGGCATTGCAGCTTGTCAGTAAGGGGTGATGGTGGGTCCCGAAGCCAGACTAATTGAGAACCACTGCTATACGTCATTTTGTCGGGAATAATTTTAGTCAGAGGGCTGTTTCATGTAACTGTGATTTTACAATGCCACATTTATTTGCCAGTTTATTTTTAAAACCTATTTTAAACAAATTAGGTGTTATTTTTAATAGTTAGGTCAAAGTAGCTTGACATAGAGCCACAAACAGCACCACTTGTCTTTTCCCTCTTCCTCCACCTACTGGTGGTGGTTGTGCTGATATCGTGTAGTTGGTTTGTCCTAACTGTTATAATCAGATCTACATTGACCTTACTTTCTCTTTCTTAATTAAGGCTCTTGTGAAATGGCTGCCCCAGTGACACTGAGAATCATCCTGGGAGAAAATGACTCACGACGATTAATTATTCCTGAAGGAATGCCTGAATCTGTCACTGAACTCATAGAACAGATAAGGGGACGTTGTGGAGTGAAAGGCGACTTCAGGCTTCAATTCATGGATGCAGAGTTTGGGAATGAGTTCACAAACTTGGTCTCCATATCAGAAATTCAAGACAAAAGCACTGTCAAGATCATCTTTACTTCAGTTAAACCTGCCCCACCCCCTCCCTCCTCAGACACTGCCATCTCCCACCCTCCAAATGACTCCTCATCCCAGTCATCTGTTGGCAGCTCATTTGATACAGACATCCTTTCTTCTCCTGAGTCCACTTCCTCGAGATCTTCTGGATGGCCCATGGTCTTTCAGATGCCCCAATTCTCTTATGATGCCCAGCTACAGCTGGACAGGGCCAACACTGTCTTCAAAGACACTGGAGCTTTGTTGAATCCGAACACAAAACTTAAATCTGCCATTCTGGATGGCTTGGCTGAAACAATAGTTCAGTACAAAGTGTATCCCACTGACAGGGAGTTTGATGAAGTAGCAGAATCTCTGGTAACAACACACCCATGTTTGAAAGAGCCAGGTTCAGTGACTGGGTATGGCGGATGGAAGACGAGCCTCAAGTATAAACTTGCCAACTACCGAACAAAGCTGAGACGGCTGGGATGCCCTGAAGTTTCCATCAATGCGCTAAAACACAAACCTGATGACAGATGCAGTCCTGCTTATGGTGTGAAGAAGCCCAAAAAAGCAGAAGTGAATTACTGCCCCCTGTATCCAGCTGGTGAAACAGCAGAGACACTTGAAGAAACAAGAAAGGCCCTCCTCTCAGAAGTAAAGAAACAAAACAATGAGCACAAGGTGGCAACAATGATGGACAGGACCTTTGCATACAGAAGGCAAGAAGTAGTACAAGAAGCACCCATGATTGCTGTATTTAAAACAAGGTGGCCCGCTCTCTTCAGTGTGCGTGAGGTAAGTGAATAAATGAAAAAATGGAGTCACATCCCTGGATGCATGTCCCACAAATGGGTCTGTTTGGCGGGCTTGCCCATCTCTGACAAAGTGGATTTAGAGAGAGGAAGAGCAGAGGAACAGAAGAGGAACCGTGGAGGAAGAGATGTGAGGAGAGGAGAAAGGAAACGCAGGAGAGGAAGAGATGTGAGGAGAGAAGAGAGGAAGAGCAGGAAAGAAAGAGATGTGAGGAGAGGAAGAGCAGAGGAAGAGGAGAGCAGAGAGGAAAAGCAGGAGGGGAAGAGATTTGAGGAGAGGAGAGAGGAAGAGCAGGAAAGAAAGATTTGTGAGAAGAGGAAGAGCAGAGGAAGAGGAGAGCAGAGAGGAAAAGCAGGAGGGGAAGAGATTTGAGGAGAGAAGAGAGGAAGGGCAGGAAAGAAAGAGATGTGAGGAGAGGAAGAGAGGAAGGGCAGGAAAGAAAGATGTGAGGAGAGGAAGGGCAGGAAAGAAAGAGATGTGAGGAGAGGAAGAGGAGAGGAGAGAGGAAAAGCAGGAGGGGAAGAGATGTGAGGAGAGAAGAGAGGAAGAGCAGGAGAGGAAGAGAGGAAGGGCAGGAAAGAAAGATGTGAGGAGAGGAAGGGCAGGAAAGAAAGAGATGTGAGGAGAGGAAGAGCAGGAGGGGAAGAGATGTGAGGAGAGAAGAGAGGAAGGGCAGGAAAGAAAGATGTGAGGAGAGGAAGAGCAGGAGGGGAAGAGATGTGAGGAGAGAAGAGCGGAAGGGCTGGAAAGAAAGATGTGAGGAGAGGAAGGGCAGGAAAGAAAGAGATGTGAGGAGAGGAAGAGGAGAGGAGAGGAAAAGCAGGAGGGGAAGAGATGTGAGGAGAGAAGAGAGGAAGAGCAGGAAAGAAAGAGATGTGAGGAGAGGAAAAGCAGCAGGGGAAGAGATGTGAGGAGAGAAGATAGGAAGGGCAGGAAAGAAAGATGTGAGGAGAGGAAGAGAGGAAGGGCAGGAAAGAAAGAGATGTGAGGAGAGGAGAGAGGAAAAGCAGGAGGGGAAGAGATGTGAGGAGAGAAGAGAGGAAGGGCAGGAAAGAAAGATGTGAGGAGAGGAAGAGCAGGAGGGGAAGAGATGTGAGGAGAGAAGAGAGGAAGGGCAGGAAAGAAAGATGTGAGGAGAGGAAGAGCAGGAGGGGAAGAGATGTGAGGAGAGAAGAGAGGAAGGGCAGGAAAGAAAGATGTGAGGAGAGGAAAAGCAGCAGGGGAAGAGATGTGAGGAGAGAAGAGCGGAAGGGCTGGAAAGAAAGAGATGTGAGAAGATTATTATTTCGCACAGTTGATGTAAAAACCCATTGGTCTCAGAAGAAAGTGTTTTTACAATTGATGTCAATACTTTTTTATTGTCTTTTCAGACATACTTCAAGATACATTTTATCTCTTTCTTACAGATAAAGCTGCCTTATAGCCCTCATAGTTCTTTGTGTGCTTTATTAAATTACATCCATTCAATATATTGTGTCACATCAACTTTTTATTCTTTCTGTTTTTCTTGCTCTGCTGTTTACTCAGGTCATTTATCCCATTTTTGTGTTTGTTGTGCTGAAAAGTTTATATATCCACTTCTTCCAATTTTTAGTATGTTCAGTTTTACATTGATTTTAGGTTTTATGTTGTCATGTGACTGCATCACCCGACCATGTCACATGACATTCACCATACATTTAAAGGGAACCTGTGAATTGTATCCCATTATGTCTTGAAGAAGACTAAGGAGTTGAAAAGCAACGAGTATCCCTGCTAAAGAAAGGATATTTATCTACATCAGAGTGCCTCTGATTTTTGATGAGACTGCCTCTCACCTGCATTTTGTTGACCCTAGACACCTGGACAGTCTCCTGTTTCAAGCTTATTGTTTATATACATATCTTAAAGAGACGGAGCTGCGTTGTTCTATCTTGTTTGTCTATTTTTTTAGATCAGTGCAGAATTCAAGAGAATTACAACAGTCCATCTGCAGTCGAAGTTCTTCTCTGAGCTAGATGCTCATTCTACTAACCTGATGAAGGCGTATGAAAAAAAGGGGGGCATTCAGGGGAGAAAGATCAAGACCATTATGGCACCCATAACTCAGGTATGATATCATAGGATCATCAATGAAAAGCTGGCCATTGTAGAAATAACTGAGTACTAAATCCAGGAGTCATTTGATCAGAGTGGTTGACAACTTCTGAAAGAAGCCATCAGTCTGTCATGAAGTTAACAGGTGTTCTTGGTACACTGTCCACAATGTTTGTAGTTATCCTTAAAGCATGTTAAGTCCTTTGGAATGGTCTGTTTTTCTTATTTAAGATATACATGTTTATTTTCTATTTTCAGGCAAATAGAATAGATGACAGACTACATCTTCAACTAAGTTAGATTAATATAAAGACTGACATGACAACAAAATGTGAGGTGGTAAATAATAGTGTTTTAACAAATGTTTATATCTGTCATTTTTTTTTTTTTAAGAAAGAGAGTACACATAGCTATAAACACATTCAATAATCACGGTTTACAGCAACAGCATCTGCTGATTTGTTGAGATGGTAATCCAATTTTTTTTCCCTCTTTTCTGATCTGCATGTTGAGACTGACTCGATTGACGTCAGAAGAGAATGCATCCTCAAAGGTCTCTGCACATACCTGAACGAAGATCCAGAGAATATGGTGAAGGAATACTTGGTAGGTTAACTTAGGCATCTCTTATCTAGTAGCACTTTTCACAACATAATACTGACTTTACCAGACTTGCTTGTTCAAAGACCCTCTCACGGTAGTCACTGTCATAGTAAGGTGTGTGAAACTATTGTGATGTCAGTTTTAATGGGACATTTGTCCAGGCTCCACAGCTGCTGTTTTTACAGTCTGCTGGCCAAAACATTGTTCACAGTGAATGAAATCAATGCAATGCCATCACAAGAGAATTTCATACATTACATTGTTTGTATTCTTGTTGCATTGATTGTGTTTACTGTGAACATGACGGTGCCCCAGTCCCTTGCTGATGGAATCATCGGAGCAGATTGGAGCTGTGCTGGACTAGGAACTCTTGACTTAACTGTGTATTTGGCCATGGCTCCTTTCTGTTTGATGGGTACTAAGTGTGAGCTTATAGCTACAGAAATGCTGCAGATGTAGATTTGTTATTCTTCAGTAATCTAATCTACTAATATAATGGATCACATTTTCTAATTCATTCTATTGAGAGCAGATTAAAAGTCTGAATGACTATCATCTCGCCTGAATTATGGAAAAACTGTTTTTGTGGCATGAAACTAACATATTTTGACATTGAAGAACAGTAGCTGTGCATTTCTTGCAGTGTCATCGCATTGTTCATTGTTGCTAAGAACACCACCTTACCTGACAGAATGTACAAGCAGTAGCTGTGGAGCCGCCAGTATGCAAAAATCTATCTTGTCTCTCCCACTCAGACAATAGCACACATCATACTTAAACATTTACCCTTCTCTTTTTGCCATACTGAGAATGTAGACCTTCTGATTAAAATAATAAGCAATGAACATACGATTGCAACACACAGGTCATGGGTGGGGCCTACTTGTGAAGTAGCTCAGTGATACAGTGAAACAGTTTAATATCACTTGCTAATGTTTGTTCTAACACATTTTCTTATGTTATGAATATGTGAATGCATTATGTGAATGAAGATACGTTTTATTGTAAGCTCTAAAAATGGAATTCAATTCATATCAACAATAAATCATTGTCCCTGTTTATTTGTCACAGGATGTTGCGGAGGGCACTCAGACGGCCCTGACAGAGACTGTGTTCGGAATCTTTGTGATTCGCCATGAAGGTGCAGAGCTCATCGACCCACTTGAAGAAGTCGGTATTGTTCTAGAGGGGGTTCAGGTGATGGGTGACTTGGGTAATGTACCTTTTGCTGTGGCAATGTTGCTTGGTCTTGTCTACGCACTAAACCTGAGCTACCCTCGGGAGCTCAGGTATACGTTTGAGGTCCTGCAGAAGATCATTATGGAGTTGGATGGAAATAAATTATCCAACAAAGTGCAAGTTCTCAAAACCCTGCTTTCCCGTTGAAAAACTTAATCATTGAAAAAGCTGCACCTTCAGCTGTCCCAGTGGCTTCACAGAGCCAGCTTGGAGTGAAATCAGTCATTAAGGCTTCTGTGCATTGGCAAAAGTTGATGTTCAAAGTTTAGAACGTAACCTGTATTCATTAAGGATACTGTTTTTCTCCATCGTTACGGTTAGAAAAGTTCTATTTTCTTTGATGTTTAAAGTCGTTAGCACTTTAAATTGCTGCTGTTGGCAAATGTCCTTAAGAGAAATTTGAGTTGTTTAACTCATCTGTTCTTTTATGGTGCACTATTAATGTCGAGTCAAGAGGTTTTATTGATGTAGGTTAATCTCATTAAGCCAGGTGCAACTGCAAAGTTAGCGATGTGAATTGTTAAATTATGTGAGTGTATTTTTGAGTGACACTCTGTATCCTTTTGTTTTCACAAGCAACTGCACTGCTTATGTAAAAAATTATCAGAAAAGTTCTATGTTCTTTGATGTTTAAAGTCGTTAGCACTTTAAACTGCTGCTGTTTGCAAGTGTCCTTTAAGAGAAATGTGAGTTGTTTAACTCATCTGTTCTTTTATGGTACTTTTTCTAGATGCACTATTAATGTCGAGTCGAGGTTTTATTGATGTAGGTTAATCTCATTAAGCCAGGTGCAACTGCAGAAGTAAGCAATGTGAAATGTTGAATGATGTGAGTGTATTTTTGAGTGACACTCTGTATCCTTCTTTGTTCTAAAACAACTGCACTGCTAATGTAAAAATTTATGTTGTATTTTTCAAAATACACAATTGCACCTTCTCCTTTTGTTTTGTGTTATTTCTCCCCCCTCCAATCCTGAGACTTGACTTTATGGAAGGTTTCTGATATTGTTAACTTACAAATGTCAAAGTAACACCAAGACTTCAGTAACACTCAAAAGGTTTTCTTTGAATCTACTCCATTAAATCATGGAAATGATTTCCACGTGATTAAATGGCTTTCAGTCAGCACTGTGCAGTTCTGTTCTTTCAACTTAATGTACTTGTTTTGGGTCAACTTAATTGATTAAGGTTGATTCAAGTTTTTCAAAATGGTTGGGTGAAGCATTATTAAAAAGTGTTTGGCTAACGTAATTTGCATGTGTTGAACCAACAAGTGTATTATTTGGATCAACGTAAGTAAATTAAGTTAGATTTAAATATAATAAATGAGTTGGAGCCAAACCTTGCAAATTAGGCTAACAATATTTAATTATGCTGCGCTTCACCGTTTTGAACAAGTTAAATCAACCTTAATCAATTAAGTTGACCCAACACAACTACATTTATTTTGATGAACAGAATTGTACAATGCTGAGCGAAAGCCATTTAATCACGTGGAAATCATTTCCATGATTTTTTTATGTCCATTCAACAAACCATTTTTTTGAGTGTAGCTGCAGTACAAATATGACGCATGAGCGCAAACAAAAGAAAACTCAGTGACCTCGCAAATGAAAAATAACGCATAAAAGTGTAAAATGCAATCCAGCGTAAAAGCTGTGCCATACCCCTCCCTCTTTTTTGAAAGTTCCATTTATGTGCAGACGCCTCCTTAGTTTTATGGTGGCCTTGTGTTGGATTGCATAACAGCAGAATGTGTTTACAATAATTTCTCACACACATTTATATGCATGTGAAATGGTCGCAAACACCCACTATACATTGCAATCCATCAAAATACAGCACACTGCTGCTCCAAAATGTCCATAGAGTTAACCCAGAAGATTAAACACCCCATTTGTACAGTACACACTCACACATGCAGAGGGATAAACCCCAACACGTGCAGGTGGAAGGGGGAGGGGTTTATTAGATATTGATTTGTCTATGCTGTGACATCCCCTGTGTGTGCACACATGTGTGACGACAGCATGCAGCGGCCCCCAGCTGTGGAGCCCCCACCATCTCCCTCTTCCTTGGATTATCAATTACACACAGAGCCACATCAAAGACCTGTGATCATCCATCCTGGTCCAAGCCCTGCCTTCTCTGAGGGACACAGCTGAGGGGCAGGTCTTCATGTATGTCACTCCTTCAACAGATGATCCGTGTTTGAGTTATAGTACAGAACTATGGATGTACACACTCACTCATCAACATATATGCAAACTCATGGTATAGCTGGGTAATATGTTGAGCTGTTGAGATACAGCAAATGCATAAATATGTCAAACTGAATATTGTGTGGGGCAGTGTTGTCTACATTTATACGGCCAAGTCTGAAAAAACATTTGCCAGCTCTAATGCTCATAAAGAATCAGACTTACAGTAGAATCAATGCAAAATATGTTCACAGACCACATGATAAACTATCTGAAATGACTATAAATGAGGACTGTTTTTTTTCAATATATAAGGAGTATTAATATTATGACTTGAATTAAATGATACCAACCATTAAACACTGGACTGCTGTTTTCGAGGTCAGGGGTCAGAGAGTCTCTATGTTCACACTGCAGGCCCAGATCCAACTTTTTTGCCCAAATGTGACCCATATCTGATTTTTTAAGACAGTCTGAATGGCGTAAATCCTATTTTTGCAAATCAGACCCAGGCCACTTTCGTATGTGTACTTAATCGGACACATAGACAGTGTTTTTCAAAACGACCTGACTCTGAACAGTCCAGTAGCATTTCATCTGACTTTTATGTTACTGAAGTGAGACGGATGATACAAATCTGTACCAGAGGGGGCAAGACGCAGCAAGATACAATGGATTAAACAATTATAGAAAGGTAGCTGCCACTGCTCCACAAAAGGCCATTTTTAAAATGTGTGCCCTTTTTTTTTTCAATCTTTTTCTTCTCCTTATCACTTTGTCATCATTTTGTCAGCTCCAATTGCACAACTTCAAAACTGATACACACACATGCTGACATGCGTAGCATCCGTATTTACTTCCACAGCATTACACTTTTGATGCCACAAATCATTAGGAAAAAATGTAAAAAATAACATATATGTATATATAAATATATACACGTGTGTGTGTGTGTATTATAACAAATTGTATAGAAGAATGTAGAAAACTTGACAACTGCAATATACAAAAATATTGTTAATGTGTAATTTAACATTCTATTGCAAAAACACTTAAGAAAAAGATTATTTTTGTTATTAACACAAGGTAAGATTTTCTTCACAACCAACCAACAATTAAGCCACATCATGTAAATACAGACATATGCAGAAGGAAAGACCCTGTAAAAAGTGAGCATTCGGCAAAGGTCAGCACAGACTAAGCAGATAACTGGGATTAATTATATATTTATTGTCACAAAATACAGCTATCTTTATTTACTTGCCACAGTAGGTTACTAAGTTCACAGAACACTTAGCGGAAACCCATGCAAATTGGCTTGCAATGTGGCGAGTTAATGTTATGCACTGATATCATAGTAATCATTATCCATTTTTTTCAGCTAGAATTATATCAAATAATAATTGGATTTTTTGCCGATATCTGATATGCCGATTTTGCTGAACTTATTATTGCTGATACTCATACCCACATTTTCTATCACGAGTTAGTGTCTCTACTTTGCTAAAATTTGCCTGGTTCCTCTCATGGTCAAAGTTGCTGTTGTGGTGTTGAACGTTCTATAAGAAATGATGCTGTTCCTTACCACTGCCAAGGAGGTAATGATTTGTTGGCTTATGTTTGTTTGTTTATTTGTTCACAAGATTACAAAAAACTACTGGACAGATTTAGCTGAAATTTCAGGAGATGTTGGTAATGGCCCAACTTAAAAATGATTAGATTTTGGTGGCGACTCAGATAACTGCCATCAGTGAATGATTGTTTTGGTTCATTAACTGTCTAACTAATAATGATCTTAACATGAATCTGAGTGCTAGGTGTGGGTTTTCAGGGTCAATGAATCATTATGATGGTAATTTTATCATGGAACCGTTGCTTATAGATGTAACAGGAATATGTGAGCTACCTTGGTGGAGGTTTGCAATCTCCGAGTGCTTTCCAGTTTCTATCTGTAGACATTCAGTGATAATAAGGTGGAGCAACATGGAACATTCAGGATTCAGCTGAAAGTACTGGTGCAGTCCATTAACCTCTGAACTCAGATGGGGGCTGGGAAATAGCATCACATCCCCTTTAGACGCGTTCCTGTTATGAGCTGTAAAGTTGTGGTAACTGAAGCTTATCTAACTTCCCAGTGGGAAATACCGACCAAAGGGGGCATTCCCTGTGATGCATTTCATTTGCTTACGGAAGATGATGAGTTCTAAATTAACTGAAATGCATCATTCTACCAACATATGGGATGTTATCAATATATGCTACATTGTTGATTTATACAGCAAAGGTATGGGCTGTAAATTTGCTGAAGTTTTCATTGCTGATACTGTTAATCCACTCTATTAGCCATTATCTAACAATACTGATTGTGCTGATGATATCATGCATCCTTGCTATCAAACTTTATATTTGGTAACATTTATTATGTTTTACATTCAAAACTATTCAATGTAAAACAAGTTAAACAATAATTTTATAGAGTTCAGTGTGAAGCATTGACATAAACATAAGGGTGTTCTTAAAGTTTGGCGACATGTACTTTGGCACAACAAACTTCAAATGACCACATTCCTCCTTCAATGTTTCACTCACCCCTCCAGCCTCTGAAGTACGCTCCATAAACAAAGAGGAGAGGGATCAATTACTGTATCAGCCAACAGCCGCACACACACATGCACAGCACCACCTGTGAGTTTTACACAGGCTGCTCCTCACCGCCTCCTGACCTCAGCATGACTAAAGGCCCTGAGCTGCTGCCAGCACTGCAGCCAGAGCACAGCTGGAATAACACACCATGCACTGCCAATGACACACTCGTCAAAAAGAATGCATTGAAGTACGCAGCCGAGTAAAGAGTTCAACGTGTGCTGATAGAAAAGATCATGAACACAGGCCGAGGTGTTTGTGGATCTTTACAGAGACAACGCTGGAGACCTTTCAAATCCAAATTTGGTCTGACAGAAACAGCACATCGACATGTCCGCTGACTATTTCTTGTCAAACCGCACATTCATTTTTCCATCCTCGTCTCTTCCTCAGCTCCAGTGGTTAGAGAAGAACGGAGGCACCATATGGCTGCATGCTGCTGCTGCTACCACTGGGACCAAGCAGCTGGCCAGCTTCTGCTGTTTCTACAAGCAGGAAACGCAAAAACTCTGCAGTTAAGTTTGCTTTAAACATTGCATGGTGACGTTAAAACTGCTAGAACATAAAAAAAAATGCTAAAAGACAAAATCTTTTCTCCAACTCCCTATTTTTTTATAAACTAGAGCAATATTACCATGCCAAAATGAAAGAATTGTGTGCAGAATAACTCAAAAGTTGCTGCTGCTGTGCACAGATCGCAGCCTTGAAAAAAAACACTACTGTGAGTAGTCATGAAGGTATAAACTTCTTTGATTAATTAAATAAATAAATTTCATAAAAGCACTTTTGTAATGCTGAACAAGCATACAAGAACAACAAAACACCAATATTTGGAAAGACAGGCTTCCAGTCCATGCAGGTCTCACCCTGTATCTTTTAACATTCTTTGTCTTGGATTTTTTTCCCAAAAAAGAAAAAAAAAATCAGTGAACATTATCTGATCTATCAGATTTTAGAAAAAAATTAATTTAGGTGATAAAAAGTCTCTTATTTGAAGTCTTTGTTTTGTAAGTCCAGTACCGAATTGAACATCGACATCGGGCCAACATCAGTCTTGGCAGACATTTTTACTTTTAACAAGCATCAGCTTTCAGTACATGAATGTGAGATCAACAGACACAACTACAACCCCTGGCAAAAATTATGATATCACCAGTGTTGGAGGATGTTCATTCAGTTGTTTAATTTTGTAGAAAAAAGGCAGATCACAGACATGACACAAAACTAAAGTCATTTCAAATGGCAACGTTCTTGCTTTAAGAAACACTAAAAGAAATCAAGAAAAAAAATGTGGTAGTCAGTAACAATTACTTTTTTAGACCAAGCAGAGGGAAAAAAATATGGAATCACTCAATTCCGAGGAAAAAATTATGGAATCACCCTGTCAATTTCCTTTCCCACCTGCATCAGATTAGATCTGCTCGTTAATCTGCAGTTAAAAAGGAGTGATCACACCTTGGAGCTGTTGCACCAAGTGGATTGACATGAATCATGGCTCCAAAACGAGAGATGTCAATTGAAATAAAGGAGAGAATTATCAAACTCCTTAAAGAGGGTAAATCATCACGCAATGTTGCAAAAGATGTTGGTTGTTCACAGTCAGCTGTGTCTAAAATCTGGACGAAGTACAAACAACATGGGAAGGGTTGTTAAAGGAAAGCGTACTGGTAGACCAAGGAAGACATCAAAGCGTCAAGACAGAAAACTTAAGGCAATATGTCTTGAAAACAGAAAAATGCACAGCAAAACAAATGAGGAACAAATGGGAGGAAACTGGAGTCAACGTCTGTGAGAAATCGCCTCAAGGAAATGGGATTTACATACAGAAAAGCTAAACGAAAACCATCATTAACACCTAAACAGAAAAAACAAGGTTACAATGGGCTAAGGAAAAGCAATCTTGGACTGTGGATGACTGGATGAAAGTCATATTCAGTGATGAATCACGAATCTGCATTGGGCAAGGTGATGATGCTGGAACTTTTGTTTGGTGCCGTTCCAATGAGATTTACAAAGACAACTGCCTGAAGAAAACATGCAAATTTCCACAGTCATTGATGATATGGGGTTGCATGTCAGGTAAAGGCATTGGGGAGATGGCTGTCATTAAATCTTAAATAAATGCACAAGTTTACATGGACATTTTGGACACTTTTCTTATCCCATCAATTGAAAGGATGTTTGGGGATGATGAAATCATTTTTCAAGATGATAATGCATCTTGCCATAGAGCAAAAACTGTGAAAACATTCCTTGAAGAAAGACACATAAGGTCAATGTCATGGCCTGCAAATAGTCCGGATCTCAATCCGATTGAAAATCTGTGGTGGATGTTGAAGAAAATGGTCCATGACAAGGCTCCAACCTGCAAAGCTGATCTGGCAACTGCAATCAAAGAAAGTTGGAGCCAGATTGATTCAGAGTACTGTTGTCACTCATTAAGTCCATGCCTCAGAGACTGCAAGCTGCTATAAAAGCCAGAGGTGGTGCAACAAAGTACTAGTGGTGTGTTGAAGTGTTCTTTTGTTTGTTTGTTTTTCATGATTCCACAATTTTTTCCTCAGAATTGGGTGATTCCATATTTTTTTTCCCTCTGCTTGGGAAAAAAAGTAATTGTTACTGACTACCACATTTTTTTTCTTGATTTCTTTTAGTGTTTCTTAAAGCAAGAACGTTGCCATTTGAAATGACTTTAGTTTTGTGTCATGTCTGTGATCTGCCTTTTTTCTACAAAATTAAACAACTGAATGAACATCCTCCAAGACTGGTGATTCCATAATTTTTGCCAGGGGTTGTACTTGCTGGATCAGAGTTTTTTTTTTTTTTTTTTTTTTTTATTGTGCAGGTATAAAATGACCTGTTGAACAAACTGTGATCTGTTTTCATGATCAAGCATAAAGAAAATATTGGCAGAACTATGGCAAAAAAAGATCATTAGTAAAATTAGCATCAGCTAAATTGTTATTTTAAACATCAGCATTGGCCACAAAAACAGTGCATTATTAGTGGATATTGACAAAGTTTTCTTGATACCAATGCCTTTATTAGTTCTTTATTTATTTAAAGATCCTCTTGTTATTTCATGTGAATTTGCTTTGTGGAAAAAAGTAACCTAGATGGGTCTTACGTATCAACAACACAAAACACATGGCCATTTGATTTTTAATGCTTTGCCGTGTTGATAAATGTTTCAACATGTAGCTGGTGTTAGCCCTCTTGCTTAAAACCATACTGCCACTAATCTCCTTGGTTGCTAGCTGACTCCCATAGATCATATTATTGTTCTGCAATACGCACTAGAAATAAGAGGAAGGTACTGATGAGGAAATCATTGAGCATAGGGAAAATGATACCAATACCTTAAACTAGCACCTAAAATTCTTTCCTATATTGTATGTTACTATCTTTTCACAGCTCCTGAGATACACTGTCACTTAAGTCTTTACTAAAATTTTGAAGTTTGACCTTACATAGTGTATGTCCACATCTGCACTAATTCTTGCATATGGAAGACATACCAAAACTCTCTTTGTTGTTTTTAAAAGCAAAAAGATAATGAAATTTAGCCAAAGCAGCTTTTCACACACACAAAATAATGTCTTGAAGGATGCTGCTTGTTGTGCTATCCAAGCATATTAGCCAGCCATTAAAAACCCTCAACCAAAAAAGAAGCTCTGCAGGTCATTTTTTCCACACATGCAGCTCACTTTCTGTAATTACAGACTACTAAATAAAGAATTTAGGAATGCACTAATGTTGTGTGGGCATCCTCATATAATGTCCTACTGAAGAATACCATCAAACGAGCAGAAATAGCAATATGAGGTCAGGTAGAAAGAATTGACCAAGCTCGTCTACCCCAATCCTTTTAAGAGGAATAAAGTACAAGCCTGTTCTGTTGGCAGGGGCCTGACGGGATCTCATGCCAATTAACAGCAGTAGAGAAATGTTTCTTGTCTTAACAAAGTTCATACTTAATCGCCATATTCTTCTTCTTTGCACAAAAAAATAAGAATTACATTTATCACTAAGCAATTAATGATGTTGTGATTTAAACCATTGTATTATTTTTGCTTTGACTTGAGCAAACATCACAGGAAAAGTACACTTGGTTTGATAATCAGTTCTTCCATTGTGCAGACAGTTGAAGAAGAGAGTAATTCATGAAACAATAAATTGTTAACGGTAATGTAATAACTGGACTTGGCAACATTAACTGATTACACAACTGTGCTGCTGACAGATCAGAAATAAACACCAGTGTCATTCACATCACAGATACAGGCTGATGAAGCTAGCGTATTTTACCTCTCAGCACTTACATTTCACAAACACAACTACACACAATGATTTGCAATAAAGCTCCACATAAAGAACATATCAAGGTGAGCTCAGGTGTTCCTACTTCACCATAGACTGTCATGGTGAAGAGATTTGCAAAAAGTGCCTGCCGCTGCACAATATTTAAAATTCATTAAATAAAACCCTACCTGACACCAGCTACTGAAGGGACATTTTTATGGAAGAGCCAAACAATGGACCTCACCTCCTTCTGATCTTATCCAAAAAAAGATTGTTTCTACGCGCTGTGAGAATTTAGGTCCAGGAAATGTTCCCGTCTTCTCAGCAGATCTACTGTCGCTGACAGTTGCTGGTGGCTGGGAGAGTGTGAGAGCATGCACTTTCATAAACATGTACGCTTATTACGCCATGTCACAGAGGGAAGGGCCTCAGGTATGATACTATCACTGCAGCCTTCCAAGAAGTCAAAACACCTGAATGGGAGGAGTGATTTCAGATGGGACAAAGAAATCTGATTGTTCACAGCTGATAACAGAGCACCAGTGTTGTATCTCTATATTTTTTGTTAATGTTATGTCAGAGGGGGTGGGAACATACCATTCCTTAAAAAAATGGAAGTGGTGGCCTGGGATCAGAGCACACATCTGTTGTTTGTTCAGCTATTTTTTCCCAGAGTCCTGAGGGGTGGGAGAGAAAAATGGCCTTCTAGAAAGCATCCTTCATGAGCCTTAGCAGTAGATGTGATTTCTAATCAAACGTGTATGTGCACTGAAACTGAAGCAACGCAGAGTCACATGAAGGCTGAAACTGGCAGCATGTGTGGAGAGTGACATCAGACCACCCACAATGCAACAGAGCAGGTCCAACTACATACGCAGCATTCAGACAAGTGTGTCTCTCTGCAAACTCTTGTTTTTATCTTCTTCATTGGTTCAAGGTATTTTGACAAATTAGACCAGACTGGATGATTTAAAACAAATCTAGCAGGGTTAATAAGTAAAAAGTCCTAAAAATGAAATGAACTAGGATATTGCACTCCATCATTTCCAGTCTATTAATTTTTTTTTGGCTAGTGACCAGAAATAAGGCCTTGGATAACACAAGTTATGACTTTCTGATAAGCAACTAAAACAAGCATATTTAACTCAGGTGTGTCTACACTAAAATTTCAGGAAATATCTCCAAAAAGTCGATGACCTTGGCAAAAAAGTCTGTTTTTTGCTCCTACTACTTTAAAAAGAGAAAAAAAACATTTATACAGTCTGTTTCTGCCTTTGTTTATTTGGTTATTGGCTACAATATCATAACCATCCAATGTAAATTTAAAACAAAGAACCAGAGTGTAAATCAAATGTATTTGCTCCATTAACAGACATGAGTTCATATTTTATCAGACCAGGTTGAAGAAATACTGCTTTATCACAATCTTTGGTAAAAGAAATTTACAACCTTCAATCCTTAAATATCACAGCGACTTCTGTGATGGGTGAAGCCCACAATTACCTGAAAACCTCCACAGTCAGCTACTCCTACTCAATTTAACAGCTTTAGATTAACTTCAGAGGATTTAACAGAAGAAAAAAAAACATATTTCTGAACTAGAAGAAAATGCAAATCAAAACTAAAGAGGTCATATTTTGTCTTAACTTGGGATCGTCCCATTTGAAGTTATAGCCTGAGTATGTTCAGGACCTCTTATCCGGCTGTATTCTCATTAGTGCCAAACACAGAGACTTCCTATTCGACCCAATACAGTTTTGTGGCATGTTTTCACGTAAAACTCACACAACTATGTGAAATAACTGTACCCACTAACAGCAGTCTACCTCACCAAAAGCCTTAGCTCATAACCAGCAGTGCTGATAGGAGTCGTTTCAACTTCTTCCCTGACTGTTGTCAAGTGCATCATTCAGTCCAACTTCGAAAACACTGAATTACCCTTTTAAGAGTTTGAGTTTGCAGCTTGTCACCAACATTGAAAAACTTTGATTGTCTTAAGAACATGGTGTTTGACTCCTCATTGTCAGGCTCATGTCCACTGACATAATCAGGTCAAGCTGCAGCCTTTTTCACAAGAGCAACCCTCAAGTTTCAAAGAAGAAAAAGAATTGAAACTACAAGCAGCACTGAATGGGCCCAAGCACTCAAGTGGACCCCAGCATTTGCCGTCATCAGGTGTGGCGCAGGTCTGGCCCATGAAAGAGGCATTTAACTTGCATGACAGCAGTGGAGCGTGCCTGTTTTCATTCTGGCTAGCATGTTACCAAGTCAAGCTTTCAGACGGGAAGCGCAAGCCGGGCATCTCTAGAATAGGAGGCTCGCCGATTTTTTCCATTTATGGGCCAAAACAGAAAGAGAAACTTCCCTTGCTCATCAGAATGCTTCCATTCTGCAGGTTTCTCAGGTCAGTTATAAGGTTTGTAAGGTTCCTTGTGGGAGATTTATTGTGGTTCTTCCTAGTCTTTCATTAGAAGCTTATTATTGGAGTGATATATGGGGAGACAGAGCTGTGACAGCAGAGGATATACTGAGGCGTCTGAGGGATGAGGACATTCAGGTGCCTGTTGTGAAAGCTGTGGCTGCACTTTCTCAGAGCTGACACATGGTGAATGCAACAAAACTCTTCCAGTGTAAAACAGGCTTTATACAGCAACATTGTGGTGTGAAATCAAAGCCCAGAAGGCCCACGAAACTCTGTCACCCCCTGCACCACTACATAATGATGCTTCTTGTTTTCAAGTATAAAATAAAATCTCTCGGTCATGCTAACATTCTTCAAAAACACAGAGGGATATTCAGATCACAATAACTCTTTTAGGCTCTTATTTATGTTACATGCTTGTCTGCGGCTTCTAGGAAAAATTTGTTTGTCAGGCGAGTCTGCAGGAAAACAATTTTTCCAGGAAATGCAATCAATCAGATCCCCAGAAGACAGAGCAGGGGAAGCAGGGGAAGCAGGGGAGCAGAACAACAGACTGGCATGAGTGATTGAGCACAAGGAAGTGGACAACAGAAGAGGAGCCACTGGGATGATAATACACAGAATCATTTGAAGGGAAGGTTAATGAGAGAGAAGAAGATAATGCGAAAGTCACAGGTAGCATCAAATAAGACAAACACAAGCCGAGCCACCATCTGTCCTCCACAGCAGTCTGTTGGGTTGTGTCCTCGGATGGCCTTCCTAACTAACTGAGCCATGGGAGCATTATTGAGAAGCAATTTGTCAGCCTATCAGTCACACATAAAAAAAAAAAATTCACTTTTCCTGTTATCAATGAGTCATTATAGGAAAGAACACAAGGGAGTATTATCTTAAGCTTTCAGCAAATAGTATCAAGTATTACTCAGCAGAAGTGAGACTCCCAGGAAATGAGGCTGCTTCAAGGCAGCTCCTTCAATCATAAACTGCTTCTGAATTTTGCTGAGGAGGATTGCCAAGTAGTATAATTCCAGGAAAATCTCTCTGTGTATGATCCAAATCAACCACAGCCACGGCTCTGCATCAAAAAGTGCACGTTCTTGATCAAAGTGAAGCTTGTAAGTCACAGTGTTTTTCTTCCCTTGTGTAAAGATAGTACAAAGTAGCCCTTTGGTGGAAGAAGGCAAATCTGGATTAGTCTGTCCTTTTAATTTGGAATAAAAGTTGTTCATTACTATTGAGCAGAATGGTGCAAGGAGGACGTGTAGGGCAGTAACAATATCACTAATAATGCTATTATTATATCAAACAACACTTTCACCTGTTTGGATAAAGTGGAAGCAAGAACTTCAGTCCTGAACACCCAACATTGGGTTATTTTCTTTGAAGTAATTACGTAGTTTACAAGTGAACCACTCCACACAGTCTAAATTAAACCAATATATTTACAACAACTGACTGATGAAATGTTGTCCATGTGTTTTTTTAATTCATAAAGTGTCTTGTCTCCTTTATTCTGGCAGCGTTTGGTAATGTATGAGTGAATATCAGAGCTGTGTATCCAATCGTAAACAAGATTCCACTTGTTTACGATTATTAAGTTTACGATTCAATTTGATTTCATATCACGATGCAACATGGGGAGTAGTATCCTTGGTTTTCCATATTACTGCACCAGGCAACTTTTTAAATAAAAAAATGTAAGTCAGTTAGACCTGAGCTCCTTTTATTAATTACAAATGTTTTTTTAAGATCAACAACAGCAAAAATGTATGTTCATTGTAAACCAAAATAGATGAATGTCATAGGTCTCACCTTCTGATACTTGTTTTTTCTCCCACAGAAACAAACCTGATTCTGAAGTCTAGGAGCGGCCTCTGCAAGATTAAACAATTATTGACTGTCTCTGCATGGAAGCATCTTCATCTAAGTCCACGTCACGATGCATCGATCATAATATTCATTTAGACACCCCTGATGTCTGATGATTACTCTTTCACTCTTTTGCTTCAATGCTTTTCAATACTGTTGGTCAGTGGCGTGAACTGTATCATTTGAACACATGAGGTATCAAAAAGTGTCAAAGAAACAAACATTTCAACAGATTTAATGTGTGAACCCAAAACTTTTCAAATACTTTTTCATACATTTCAGGCTTTTTACTTTTTCTGTATCAATACAACATTCAGGACTTTACACCCAGGCATACACCATGTAATACGAACCATGGTGAAATATCATTCAAGCTGTGCAACACTCACAGATTCAAGCACATAGAACCACCAGCAAACACAATTAGCAGCTGAATCATAACACATATTATCTCTGCCAGCGAAAGCTTTGCCGTAATTTGCCTGCTTGTTGAATTATGACTGTTGTTTTAGATGTTAATATGCAAAAAGAGAAATAAAGCCCTCTTGTTGCAGAAATTGTGAAGGAGTCAGCCCTCACTGCCCATATGACTAAAATATCAAACAGGTTAGAAATTGGTGAGCTGCTGATCCAGCTGTGATCTGCTGTAGTGTTCCCCTACACCCTGCACACTGAACTTTGCTTGATCAGGCTCAAATTAGGTCAGAGTTGCCATTAAATCACAGTGTACTTATATTTAGTAAAAGTGAAAATGTAATCTTGTGCATTCTGATTATTTCCTCACTACCAAAGCAAAATATATAACAACACAGTTTAACACCAACTTGCTGATGACACAGCACTCACATTGGCCCTCAAAGTCAAAAAGCCACTTCATCTTACATTGCTTATATTTCGAGCATTTGCATCCTGAGTGGACCAGAGATAATGAACAAGCTCAAGATTAGTGTTAGCTGGTTCTTTACCCTTGAGCAGGGATGCAGTTCCTCACTGACGGATCAGAATGTACTTCTCAGATTGTGAGCTTGAAGCAATCATATAATGGAATTAATAGGCTATTGAGTTTAGCATTAAAAATCAAGACAATAAATAATGGTTTTACTTTAATTAAATTAATTTTTACACTAGAAGATGCAGAGTCAAGTTCTCTAAAGTTCTGTCTTGGTGAGACACTGGACTGAAATATTGAATTCAGACCAAATGTTCAGCAAATCATTGACACCTGTCACTTCTTTAGACAGGTGAGTATGCTAGGGTGCTAGGGCTGAAAGGAAAATTTGGCATGTTCCTAATGTAACTATTAGATTCAGTCTCTACTCCAGGGGTCAACAAACTTAACAGCAATCTGTGGTTAGTTATTTTAAGAATGATTCTCTGATCTTTACTGTAAGAGAAAGTAAAAACTTTGCCTTTCAACAGCATTTACAGAGCCACTGCTGCTCAGGTAAACATGTTAACATTTCGCTCAAAGTGTTTTTAGGTATGAAGTCTTGCAGCCTACCCGCCACCACCTTCGCTGTAAAATAAGCAAAATGTTGTTTCTATGATTTGAAGCAAATATTTGGTCGCTTTAAATTATCAGTTGGCCCAAGTACAAATGTCTGCACATTGACTTAGAAAAGCACCATTCATCTACTGTCCAGCTCACATTTTCTGATCAAGAATATCCTTGGTGTAACAGCATACAGTGCTGTGAAAACGTATTTGCCCCCTTCCTGATTTCTTATTTTTTTTGCATATTTGTCACACTGAAATGTTTCAGATCATCACACAAATTTGATGACCACTCATCCAGGAGGTCAAAAAGAACCCAGAACAACATCTAAAGAACTGCAGGCCTCACCTGCCTCGGTTAAGGTCAGTGTTCACGACTCAACAATAAGAAAGAGACTGAGCAAAAATAGCCTCCATGGGAGAGCTCCAAGGCGAAAACCACTACTGACCAAAAATAACACAAAGGCTCGTCTCACATTTGCCAAAAAAACATCTTGATGATCCCCAAGACTGTTGGAAAAATATTCTGTGGACTGGCGAGACAAAAGTTGAACTTTTTGGAAGGTGTGCGTCCCGTTGCATCTGGTGTAAAAACAACACAGCATTTGATAAAAAGAACATCATAGCAACAGTCAAACATGGTGGTGGCAGTGTGATGGTCTGGGGCTGCTTTGCTGCTTCAGGACCTGGAAGACTTGTTGTAATTGATGGAACCATGAATTCTGCCATCTACCAGAAAATCCTGAAGGAGAACGTTCGGCCATCAGTTCGGGACCTCAAGCTCAAGCTCATTTGGGTTATGCAACAGGGCAACGACCTGAAACACACTAGCAAATCCACTTCTGAATGGCTTATAAAAACTCAATAAAGGTTTTGGAGTGGACGAGTCAAAGTCCGGACTTAAATCCAATTGAGATACGGTGGTGTGACCTTAAACGGGCAGTTAATGCTTAAAAACCCTCAAACATGTCTGAGTTAAAACAGTTCTGCACAGAAGAGTGGGCCAAAATTCCTCCACAGCGATGTGAAAGACTCATCACCATTTATCGCAAACACTTGATTGCAGTTATTGCTGCCAAGGGTGACACAACCAGTTATTAGGTTCAGGGGGCAACTACTTTTTCACATCGGGTCATGTAGGTTTGGAGAGCATTTTTCCCTTAATAGAAAAAATCATCATTTAAAAACTGCATTTTGTATTTACTCAGGTTATCTTTGTCTAATATTAAAAGTTGTGTGATGATCTGAAACATTTAAGCGTGACAAATATGCAAAAAAATAAGAAATCAGGAAGGGGGCAAATGCTTTTTCACAGCACTGTATAAAGCAGCACAGTTTCATATCCATCAGCCTTCCTGCAGCTCTCCTCTCTGCTCTGACTAAAATCTTTTTACAGCTGCTCGGCTCCTGCCTCCTCAGGTGTGATATGAGCTCCACTGACATATAACATTTAAAAGGCGCTTCGCTCAGATGAGGTGTTTCAGTGGAGCAAATCAACAAGCTTGCTAACAGCATTGCCGCTGTATTACAGGCTGACTGTAGGCAGAGCCGGGGTCCGGGTCCCCGAGGGTGGAATGCAGGGCATATGGTTGTGATTAAAAGAGCGGAGCACAGCGTTTACATTAGCATGCTGCCGGAGGGGGCTGAGGAGCTTTATGAAGGCCTGTGCCGGTCATGCTGCTCAGTTCTGCCATACTCACAGTTTACAGGCAGAACTGAGAGACTAGATATGAAGCAGGAGTGTTTCATTTTACCTGCTGCATCCAGCAAGTTGATGCTTTTCAAAGACTGGCATCAAATATGACAAAAATGTCAGGATCTGACAGGCAGCAGAAGAGTTTTATGGCCAAGTTTTAAAAAAGAGTTAAAAAAAAATTAAGTCACAATACAATTCTCTGTTATTGCCATTAAAAAGGACTGTTGCTCTGTTGTTGCAAACATGTATGCACAGTTTTATCACATTTTAAACTGGAACTACCACCACAATTACATTCAAAAGCAAAAGGTACACGTGTTCTTGAAGATAAAAGTACAGTGGTGGGTCAAGGAGAAAAGGCTAGAATGGATTTTGAGGTCATGAGGTTACACTATCGTTCAAACTCTTTGGAGATAAAGCATTACAAAGTCATCGATGTTTCCAAGTAAAGAACATGCACAAGACCCACATATTTAACCTTTGACATATGACTTCCAAATGCATTCAGCCCATCCTTGAATCAGAGTTGTCTGAACATCATCTTCATCCTTAACTGCGGGCTCACACAGGATGCGGGTGGCTGACATGTGTGCCAGCTCCAGCTCCAGACACTATGGCTTTCATACCAACTGCAACCCACCATGCTGCTTTTCTAAGCATATGACGAGTAAAAGGTAAGAAGAAGCCGATGTGAAATGGTATGTTAGCCGTTGGCCGTGCATATTTTTCGATGTAAATCCCCTTTACACAGCAAAATTAACCCCCCCTCCCCAAAGTGAACCGTGGCTTAACTTACAGGCAAATCTGCAGAATTTCATTGGCCAAACGATCCATGAATCACCGACAAAGTCACTTCTAACTGGTTCAGTCCTCAGGGGCTTGAATTGAGGGTGGGTCCTTCCTTGAGCGCCAGCATTTATTGGGTGTTGGGGCTCTTGGAGCTCACATGCAAGTCCTGTTGGCCAAAGCATCAACTTCATGGCACTAATCAAGCCAAATAAGAGAAAAAGAATTTTACATCAAGCAGAAAATTTGAATCCAAGATTGGTTTATTTGTCAGAAATCTCAAGGTTTGTAGCTTTTAAATGATGTATCACACTTGTGACTTTGTTACAGCTCTGCAGGGGTCGTTCATAGCTGGCTTTGAGGCAAAAGAAGGATTGACGCAATTTATCAGTCATCTTTTACATCCACGAATACAATGGATAATATATGTCTTTTTAGCTGCTCTGTTGAATGAACTTAAATATGTCAACTAAAGTGCAGATAATTTGGATGGGGAGGAAAGTTTGTTTGAATGTTTGTACGCCTCCTCTTTGCACAGTAGGAGAGTGTCATTATTACAGATGAGCACGCACATCTGACACAGCCGACCGCGGGACAAATCCATCACACACTCCCTCTCCCTCTTTCCCTAAGACGCACACACAGCACAAGTTAGCTCAAACAAAAGGCTTAAGGACAAGAAACTTTAACCACAGTCTCTGACACTATCTACACTGTTTATCACCATCTTGTAATCTTGGATTTAATTCAGAAATTTCTATTTTCCTTGGTTGGTTGAGAGAAACTGTGTGTTCAGCTATGTTCAGCTTCGTTCTTTGTAATTAAACAACAAGTATGGGGACGATGTTATGCATGAGTGAAAGTATTACATTTTTTCTTCAAATCAAGTCATGATGGAAGCAACAATTTATGAGCAAATTCATTTGCAGATGAAGAGTGAGTTTAACAAAATATGTAAAAAAATTAGTGTTAAGCTTTATATTCTTTAGCAGATGTCAGTGAAATCTGATCAGTCTCTAGTGTACCCCCATGGTGGCCCACCACCTAAAACTGAATCTCCAACACCCTCAAACAAAGGCACAAAATACTATATTCATCAAATTTACATAACGTATGCCCCTTTAGAATAAGCATAGGCAACTTTGGTTACAACAAGGGCTACATAAATGTTATTCTCAGTTTCAGGGGGCCAAATTGTTACAAATCAAAAGATACCATCACATGGCAATCAAAAACCTTCTTATTCAGTGCAGTAAACTTGTATGTACCATTTTATCAAGTGTTATTGTCAAATTACTTACTCTTGGTTATTGACAATTATTTCAGTTCATTTGACAAACCTTTTCACAAAATACATTAACAATGATTCAGAAAACACTTTTACAGAAACAAATATGGCAAACTAAATCTACTAACTCGTTGTACAGAATACAATCAAACCAGGTTTTAAAGACATTTTCCATATGCCTTTGCACATGGTCTCATCCAGGCATACAAGACCGGAATACCTCATGGTACATTTTTCCTCTTTGATTACGGTTTTGGAAATTTAAAAGTGCTTGGCAGGCCACACCAAGCAAGGAGGGCCACCACTTTACCAATCCTTATTTAGAGTCTGAAAACAGCACCTCCCCACACAAGATGGAAGGAAGGATACATACTTTGCAAGCCTCTCTGTAAATGTGTCTTAATTTAACAACTACAATGTGTTTTGCAATAAATCTTTGGAGTGTGACCAACCATAAATATTGATAAACCTGGCTGATAAACCTGGAGTAAAATCTGTTCTCTATACATGATTTTAAACTAGACAGAAGAGGAGACTAGAAGTTTGAAAATTAATAAAAAACGTATTCAGGGACTGTTTGAGGCAATATTATCTACACATAATCACACTTTTGCTACTTTTGTGTTCCTATCTCCAGCAGAAGTCTCAGAGAATAAATACTTTCCTCTTAAAAAGTTTCCCCCAACCACATCCCCATAACCAATAAAACAAAATGGACTTAAGTAACACTGGTTCATGAACTCTATGAAAATGACATCCAACTTTTTGAAGTTTTAATCATCAGGATTCACAGGTCTTCCCATGTATTTTAATCTCTCTTACTTCAAAACATTCGATATTCAGGTAAGCACCTCCTCAGGAATGAGTCACTAAGTCTATTTTCCCACATAATAAAGAGAAGTCTTACAAAAATCAATGATGCAAATCCAATTTAAAAGTTTGACAGGTCTGTATTAAGGGAGAACAGCCTGAGAATCAGACTGCGTCACAGATTTATATTTTTTGGTTTTTCTGTGGTTTTTTTTTCTTCAAAACATTTGAAAGAGGTGCTTTAGTTTGTCACTGCTGTGGCAGGGTGCATACAGAGTTTAGGTCTCATCTTATTATGAAAAGCTGCATTACTAATGTATGATGTCCCTCCTGCTGTTACATTAGAGATCTGTTGACTCTTTGAAAATGTTAAAGCTTAACTCTCTGCTATTTGGATTGACATACACAGAGAAAATGCTGGCAGGTGTTTTTCAGCATGTGTCAGTCCAGAGCTCACCGTGGCACAGTGATGTGCACAAGTGTGTCACAGCTGTCACGTCCAGAGAACAATGTGTTTATCCACATTTACCGCAGATACATCACTGCTAAAGCAACTTTAGCATAACCCTTGGTAGTACTGTAGCTCAGGACAATCAAAATTTTGAAGTTGATTTTATTTTTTAGTTAACAGGGATGAGGGACCAGAGCATGAAGCTGATGTGCTGCAGGAAAAGTTTGTAGCTTGAAGGGCAGTAAATCACCTGTTCCATCACAATACTATACAAAATTTATTCTCTAGACAGCATTACAATATTTAGCAATATAACAAAACCTGCTACAGAACTATCAATACAATTTACATTTGCAATTGCTATTGGGCAACATAATGTACAAATTTAACAAAATCAGTTTTAGAATAAGAAGAGATCAGTTATGACTTCTTTGTTGATTAAGTGCTTCTATCTCAATTAGAAACTGTCCCACAGGCATGCAGTGGGATTTCAAAATGAAGCCGGGTCATATAGACCAGCAGTTTTGGGCTGTGGGAGAGAATCCACAAATGCACAGGGAGAACATGCAAACTCCAGCCAGAAAGGCCCTGACCAACACAGGGATCAAACCAGCAACCTTCTTGCTGTGAGACATGTGCCAACGTGACGCCCTAGAAAAATATTTAAAGTAAATTTTGCTAACCTCAAAGTTGACAAAGCCTAACACACCCCCTGAGACGCTCTGGCACCCACCCCCAGGACCCCTGATGACAGTTAATCAATGTTTGGGCTGATCAGATTGGATAATGGATCAGGCAATCCATATATATCAGTGAACCTCGATGTTCTTTTCCACCTCAATAGCTAAGGTGAATTTTCAATTCCCAAACTTGGTTAAGTCTTTAAGTATGCTGAATATAAATGGACAACATCTAGTTGCATTAAACTGTAAAGCATTAAACATTCAAAAGGCCAAAAGATACAAATACCAAATATAACTCTACATTAATTCAGAAGATGAACACACAATAAAGAATTTGGAACAACTTACAAAAATGTGTCCAGTTCTGGTTCACTGTTCATCAGAACTTGACCTTTGGCTATTTTTTTAGGCCCAGGGGAAAATTTTGTCATCCTCCAATTGTAAATATTGCTAAAATAATAAACCAAAATTAGACGAATAAAATCAATTGAGAATCCCTAGCTTGAGTCTGCTTTTTACAAGTTAAGGCAACTGAGAGGATGAAATCATAACCGACATCAAGGTAGAAAACATTTGTAATCCCCACTATATTGAGTATATAGTGTATAATTACTGAGCAGTTGCTATCAAAAGGTAAAACTAAACTGCAACAATTTTATGATGATGATGGTTCTGAAAGTACTAAATCTTTTTAGTATTGCAAACAGTTACCCAAATCCTGCCTGAATTGCACTGAAAGGACAACATGAATCAAAGTAGTATTTGTGTGCAGTTTAGATGGAGTTTGCTTGCAGTTTTTGTTACTGAGGTTACTTTCACATACATCTCATCAAAGTAGAAATTTAGGTAATGAGAGGCATAAATCTGCTTGATTCAACAAACTACAATATTCTGAAAGCTGCACAACTTTTTGAACCTGTCACTGTTGTTGAGTTCTGTGGTTGTTTGCTATGAGACAGTGAGTAGGGACAGTGATGCTAATTAGTGCCCGGGCACTGATCTGTACAATAACTGCTGCTGCTACCCTTTGTTTTGGAGACATTTCTCCAAGTGAAAAAGTACCCTAAAAACAAAGAAGTTTACAGCACTGGTTCCATAAAGCTATACATCCATATATGCATTTATAATCATCTCATTATTATTTCAATTCAGGTATCCATCACGACAGCCACAGTCTTTAAACAACCCTGCCTCTTCTCACAGTTTCCAGGATTTCCCACACAGCACATCAAATTAAAATCTAGACGAGAATTGTGAGTAAAATATTGACGTAACGTACAGGAACACATCTCCCCTCTAAAAAAATGAAAAGAAAATGGTAGTGATTTGTGTCTGCTGATTATTGGCACAGTCCACATTTGGCTGAAGAGCCAGTGAGAGCGACGGGGCAGATCTGTTCACCCTGACATGAATTATGGAGGTAATATCTGTCGCCTTCTGTTGGAGGATCCCAACAGCTTAATGATTCAGCCAGAGCTGTTTGACAAACACACACACACACTTGGAGACATAAAAATGGAGTATAAACTATCCTGTCATCTCCAGCAGTGTTGCTCCTGTCAAATAAAAACACAACGCAACAGTTTTGTTGTTTTAAGAAGTTATTTTCACATTATGTAAAAAGGTTTATTAGCCACTCATGAGTTTGCAACTTTTCTAACAAAGCAAGGGTCATTTTTCCTTGTATGCAAAAATAATGTCATTTTACAAGAAAGGAAACATTGTTTTCAAATATAAATATAACAAAATATAGTATAGCATAATAGAATTTATATGAAAAAGAAGATTTCATCATAATCTCACATCAAAAGTATGACTTTCACCAGCACCTGCACTGTCAGAGCAGTCACAGCACAATGTACCTTGTTTATATGATGGAATTTTCCATATTGATTTTTGTACAGGTACTTTATCCTCATTCTTTAATGACACGCTGTAACTGCACACATGGATTGAACTCCATCAGGGCTCAAATCTTCTTGGTAAAAACAGGAATTGACAAACATTTTTGAAAACAGTGAATTATGTCTAGAATTTTGGGGACTTCAACACTGTTTCAGTTGGAGAAAAAGTTGTTAAATTGTGTCTAATGTCTATAACATAATGCAGTGTTGTATAGTGGTGCTATTCAGGATGGCTGCACAAATTTAGAAGCTGTTTGCTAACTTCTATAAAATAAAAAAGAGACAGCAGTACAGTGAACAGTGAGGTGTTAAGAGACCGAAGAGGTGTGATGCACAAAGATGGTGTTTCATAACTTAAAAACTATCCATGCTACAGAGCATTTAAAGCTCAGTTAAAGTAGAAATGGCAAACTCAGGGCCCATAATATAACTTAATATGGTCCAGGAGATAATTACATATGTTTATCATTAATAACTCCCTGTTTAAAAGCACTTTCACAACTCATACTACAAATCCCACAATAAAATGCCACAGATGCAGGACCTGTGTACCAACCCATCCTCCCGTTGCTTTAATGTCACTCTGATCAGCAGCCACTCCACATCGACACTGAGCTGTTATGGTGAAAGTCATACATTGTTCTATATAATATTAAAAAGTTAAAGTAATCACTCCTTTAGTTAAAGTTTTGCAATGTAATACTTCACCTTTTAGCTCATGAATGGCAATTTCTGTTTTGTTATAACAGTAATCTTCACATTTTCTTAGAATAATTGCCAATCATAAAGTTTCTATCCAAAACTGCAAAATCTGATTGATTTCTTTTTCTTTTTTTTTTTACCAGGGAAATGCCATTTTATGCATATTTCTAGTTATTATTGTTGTGAGTTGAGAACCAAGAGGTCAACAGGTCAAGTAGCACAGAAGGGCCCAACAACGTGCTGCCTTATAGTTTTTGGAAGTGAGTGGGGGATGAAGTTAATAAATAATGTTGATGATGTTATTCATTAAAACTGAGAGATTTCAGCAACTTTGACCAAACCCATGTGGCCTTCGCAGAGTTCAAGAAACAGCCCTTGGCACTCAGATTAAGGAGTTCATCAAGTTACAACAATAAAAGCAGCATATTCCTGAAATGTAACATCTATTTGATAAATCTGTTTCCACTACCTCAAGTTGAATTTCCTTTTAATTGACACACTTTCTGCCTCATTCAGCATTAATTGATGTATATTACTATCATTATCATTATAAATATCATTAGTGTTGTTGTTGTTATCACCGCTTAGAGTGCTTTGTTTGGTTTTTATCTCTTGCTTGCAGTATTTTCCCACAGGTTTTTATGCTTAAATTTAAAATGCATGTAGAAAACTTACTGAAAGAAAACTTGCAAGTAACTTTCTAAGGCTGGCTTTAGTTGAAATGTATATCTCTAAGGGTCAGGTGGACAGGAGTCTCTTTATATATCTAAAATTAATGAAGAAAAAAATGCTCTCTACTTTCTACATCATCACCCACATCAACCACCCGGCCATGGCCTTTCCGTGGACCCTGTCCTTGTTCATGGTTCACCTGCTGCATGTCAGAAAAACGTGACAGCTCCACTATAGAACAGTGTCAACACAGCCA
Organism: Cetoscarus ocellatus; assembly: GCA_037902135.1. Lineage (NCBI taxonomy): Eukaryota > Metazoa > Chordata > Actinopteri > Labriformes > Labridae > Cetoscarus > Cetoscarus ocellatus. The sequence continues at coordinate 2,380,392 of JBAMNC010000572.1, forward strand.
CTGTTTAGTGTGGGAACGCAAAGAAAACCAGGCACCCAGGGCCTGGAGAGGAGGGGCCTGGAGGTGACACTGGCCTAGGATGGAGTGACACCCTGCGAGCAGAACGTCCAGGGGGATGACAGATATTTCTGCACCCATCGGGATAAAAAAAAGAGAGAACTGAATGAAACAGGGGTTTAAGGAGGACAAGATTGAAGCAAGAGAATCAGGCCGGTTTACTCTCATATGATGTAATTGGATTCCTTGCAATATGGGCTTGGGGGAGAAGGATGGAGAACAGGAGGAGGTGTGTGAAATGAGAGAGAGATCGAGGGAGGTGAGGAGGAGTGGAAGGAGGAGGGGTGTAGAGTGACAGAGAGGAGGATTGATTTCAGTTTGAACGCTGGAATGAGTCTCAGGAGAGAGGAGGGAGAAGGGCTTGGTTGCTGGAAAAGCCCCAGTTTTTTTTTCTCCTCTGCTCCTCAGGACTCCTTCGGCTCCGTAAGGTCGTGTTGAGGCGACCACTGATGCTCTAAGTGACTACACACACCCAGATTTTATGACCCACAATGCATTCTGTTCAATCAGTAACAGAGGGAGGGGGTCCCCTGAGAGAAAGGAAAGGGAGGGAGAAATTACATTAAGATGGGTGTGAGCTAACATGCTAATGAGAGGGAGTGAGGTAAGCTCTTTTTTTCTTTCTGGTTCCAGTGAAGCAAGGTGGAAAACCTGACAAAGGATATGAATCAATGAAATATTAACATATTTGGCTTAACCAGCCTTCGATATTATTCTGCCAGAAGAACAAAATACATGTTTTACTGTACGAAATTAAACTGATGCCCTCAGTGCAACAAGATTCATGACTGCAGCTCAACTGACCTGCACAGTTGCAAATCAGCATGAACATGTAGACAATCATTAATGTTGAACCTTAATATTTCTGTTATGAGCTTAACATTTTTTATAAGACTTGTTTTTTCTGTTGCACCGAGTGGGAAAACATATGCAACAGGTCAGTGCAGCTATAGATGCAGACTGTAGATGTGCTGAGAGTGCAGCAGCATCAAATAAATTCAGGTACAACTTTATTGTTAATGGTAATCAATATATTATTTCTACAACACAAAAAGGAGCGGCAGGTATTAGTCTAAATATGATTGCTAGTATTCTTTGGTGTTTCATGGGGTTTCAAAACACAATTAAAGAAGCTACAGATGTCCCATTATTCTTTCAAAAAGAGCAGCACTGCAAGATACCTCTCTAGAATTTTTTTAAAGCAAAATTTCAGACCAACCATAATTTTATTAATGATTTTTAAATGCATCACAGTAGAGTAGTGTACGTTATGTAACATTTGGGCAACACACATCAAAGTCAGTGCATCAAAATAAGTGCTAACAGCCACTTTTGAACAAAAGTCCTGAGACCAGTAACTACAGAACTCTCACAGGACACCTCACACAGGACAGTAAAACTTGCAATTCAGCAAACAATTTGGACAAAATGTAAGCATTACTAATGACAGTGTTGAATTCAAGGTCCCTTGGAGAGTTTTTTTTTTTTATCACTCTGAAGCTGTTGGCACCACAAGCAGGCCCACAGGGCCAGGGCTTCTGTAAGGGACAATGCAGAAACTCAAAAATAGAAAACTGATGAGAGCACTGCTGAGATTCATGTGATAATATTTTTTGAGTTAGTTTATCCACTTACCACATTTCATTTAGGCAAGTTAGCCAATACTGTTCCATAAATAGCTCCGTACTTATGAAAGTTACATTTAGCAATCATTAGGAAAGCCATAACCTGCAAATGGTTGCAGATTAACCCTCCAACGACAGCCCAGTGGCTGAATTTACTTTATAGAGAGACATACTTGCACTTTAAGGCTCAATCTTAAAAAATGCACTTTATTATGGGAAAAAATAGATTATGTATAATCAACATTAAGAAAAGTTTGACAGGGTACTTCAAGACTTATGTGGGAAATTACTAATACAACATGATTACCTCTTTTTCATCTCTTGTTCAGCATTTTTCTCTTTCTCAATTAAAAAATATCCCAAATTAGGTCTCACCTTCTTTTCCACCTGGCTATGGCGCAATACTGAAAACAACACAAGTATTCTCTTTATTTTGAAACTGAGAGGCTATTAAGTCTCCCTTTAACTGGATATTGGAAAAATAAAAATCCTATTTCACATGTGGACTCAATCAAACCAAATGTTCAGAGGTGAGAAGACAAACTTAAGATATACAACTGGAGACCTTACTCATTAGAAAAATGTAACTCAATACAATGAAAACATGCATTAAAGGGGGCAAAATTCTGTTTGAGTGTTTATCAGTGCTTTAAGTATGCTATTACCAATGTTATTCCATCAGCAGGGCAGAGAAAAGACAGAGAAACTGACCAGATGAGCAAGTGCACACACAAACACAAACACAACCACAACCACACAAACTGATAAAACTCCGATCTAACCTTTCTTCCTGTGTCTGCTCTAATTCATCTGAATGTCAGGCAGATGGGGAAAGTGCGGTGGAGTTGATCTGTATGTGTGTATGTGATTGTGAGTGTGTTGGGGTGTGTGTGTGGCTGTGTGCCTTCTAGCTGCCAAAAGGAGTGAGTGGAGGTTAAGCCAGGATCACAGTTTGGAGGGAGATTCCCCCCGTGTTTACTGGGTCACATTTAAGCATACAGCTCTGAATTCTCTAAAGACAAGGCTATCCTGCAGAGTTATTATGAGCAACAACTGCCTCATGCTAAAAATTATCAAAACAATACACAATCCACTGAAACAAAGCAGAAATACTATATTGAATTGTGACATTCAAGCCTGAGCATTCTTGCTCATGACAAAAAATAGCCCAGGGTTGACATTTCATCAGCACACAGTGGCTTTATACAGAGTCAATGCTGGTTCACATAAAACAAAGACACAATCGCTGGTGCTAAATGGTAACAAAATATAGAGCAGATCTATGTTTGGAGCCGCCTAACAAAGTCATTTTTATGACCTTGTTTGTGCCTTTTGGCGCACAATGATTTGGGCAGCAGTACAGAGCTGTATTTAGACCACACACAAGCATTTATGCCAGAGCACAGTTGCCAGCACACACAAACTCGCACACGTACACACAGAGGCACACATACAGGGCCTGTGGTCAAGAGCCTGGATACGCAGAGAACAAAGAAGCACATTTCTCCTCTGCTCTTGTTTTACAATAAAGAACAAGAAATGTCATGACATCATTTGTTTAAAACCAAATTTAAGTCTGACTTGGTTCCCAGCTACTATTATACTGCGGAAACATTAATGCTATTCTCCCATATTCCTCTGCTTGTTTAAAGCTCCTCAGCTTCCCTACACAAAGAACAGCTTGTTTATGTCACATTTATAATTCTGTCTGAGTATATCTGAAATGTGGTGCTGTGTAAAATCCAGTAAAACCAAATTTCCTTGTCTAAAAAGTTGTCTATATCCTATTTCTGCACAACCAATCTACCAGTATAAAGTTCTTAAACATGGGTCTGAAAGTTTAACGGGCACTGTCATACAGCATGCAGCACACAGAAGCTGCATGTTATGGACTTTGCTGAACACATTGGGATATGGCACTATAGCACAGAAAAAAAGGTTTAAAACTTTGTTTCTGCTCAGAGACACGAAAACAGACCGAGTTTTGTCAGTGCAACTTATATTCCTGCTTGTACAGATATTCCAGAGCTGCTTCTGTGATATTCCTTCCTCACTGCTAAAGCTTGATTAAAAGTATTCCCACATGTGTAATGACTGACATAAGTTATCATAAGAACCTTTGTCATGCCAATCCCTAAGCCCACTCTCTCCTGGGTGCTGAAGATTAGTGGAAGCTGGGGCTAAAGAGCAGCTAGCCTGTAGCTTATCTGTAAAAGCAAGCCTGGGGGTGGAATACTGCAGGAGTTCACTGATAAAACCCCATCTTCAGGGCTTACTGGAAAAACTACATCATTCCATTCATGACAAAGAAAACTGAAATGTGGCTCTAATTGCTCTAAAATGCCCAAATGTAGCAGTGCAAGGTTGTGTTATACTTAGTGGAGGTCTCATTTGAATTCTGAGCTTCGAAAAGCATCAATTTGTATTATCAAATACACTTGAGTGTTTTGTGGGTAACTGACTTTGGCTGAATGGATTTAATGTCTCGTTTTGGCCTCTAAAAACAAGAGCATAAAAGAAAAACTGTTAAATTACGTTAAAGATTAATCCTATTTTTTAGCATTTTTGCTTTAAAAGTCATGCATGATTAAGCAGCTTTAAAAAAAAAATCAGGCAGAAAAGGGTCCAAGCATCAAAAAGTGGTCTCAGCTCTAACCTGATGTGGACAGCAATGCAGTTGTGCCTTGCTGTCTGTGCAGGGAGACAGCAGGAATGTGGTCTGTCCATACTCAGACAGCTAAACAAAGTTATCTGCCTGCAACATCATGAGACTAAGAGCTTCTCCTCTGCCCACCACTGTTTATCTACCGCCCTCCAAGTCTGAGCCTGCGCACATGTGTGTGCGGGTAGGTTTTATTTAGTAATCAGCCCAGCCCCTGGAGATGACTGGCGCCTCGGGATTTAGGATCCGGTTGCCATGACAACCCAAAGGTCACCTGACACCAATCACCTCAGACGTCATGTTTACACTCTCTAGATGAACACTGGCAGAGGATGAGAGTGAAGGCAAAGAGAAAGTACTTCAGTGTGGTATTTAACCTGGGCAAAGACAACCTGCACTCACACTGTGGAGAGAAAAACAATCTGTTAGATGTGCAATCTGCTGGGAATGCGACAGTGACACTTCTCTGACACTTCAAACTGAGCAGGAGGATTCAAATATCAAGGTTTGCATGGCTTGTGGGAATTTGCATGTTCCCAGTGGGGAAACATGGATGCAGTATATGGCTGGGCAAGGTGAACAAAATATCTCAACATTTTTTGTTTTTGTAAAGACATAACAAATGGTTTACAAAATACCCAAATAAAAACTCTGTGATTCTAGTGATGATCAAGAACAAATGATACAAGGCGCAAATCTTGGAATCCATCCATCTGTTATCTATGCTGCTTATCCCTTTTAAGGTCACGGGGGGGCTGCAGTCTATCCCAGCTGACATTACACGAAAGGCAGGATACACCCTGGACCTGTCGCCAGCCAAACGTAGGGCCACATAGAGAGACAGACAACCATTCATGCTCACGCTTACTCCCACACCTAAGGTCAATTTCAAATCCCCAATTAACCAGTTGGAGTTAACCTCTGGAGTGTCCAGCAAGAACGCACAAATGTACAGGCCCTGAACCAACAACCCTTTTCCTGTGAGACACGTGCACTACCTGCTGCCCCACCGTGCCACAACTCTTGAAACCTAGCTTAATGCGAATTTAAAGAGGTAATATTTTGTATCATCTTGGGTTCTTAAATTTGCTTTGGTAGGCTGCTAGAGTACAAAAAGTTTGTAAACTGATACCAGAGACGTACCTCCTTTTCTCTCAGTGTGAGACCCTATGTTCAAGCCCCTGTCACTTGTCAAAGTTCATTATGTAAAATTTGACCTTTCTTCCACAACGATGTTCCACAAAAGTCGACATCAATCCAAAACGACGTTCCACAAAAGGCAACATTGATCCGTAAAGATGTTCCACAAAACTCAACATCAGTCAGTCATAAATTAGCCTGTATAGCTTACATCAGTCCTGGCTGCCGTACTTGACAAGTTTGGAGTAAGAGTTTAATAATATAGTCATACTAGTAGCTAAGTAATGCACCCTTATCAAGTTGATGATGCTCAAAAAGTGCATAAAACCTCATTCAAAAGTGTGTTAATCTTTTGTATTCAGTGCTGAGGAGGAGCATAATCCCTTTACAAAATAAAAACAAATGGACAAGATTATTAAAGTTGGTACAAAGATAACAGAAATGTGCAGCATATCTGATCTGACAGAACAACACACACTGAATTTGACAAAAAAGACCACAGCCGACCCTCAGAAATCTCTTTGTTTTGAGATTGACCTGTTAAGCTCAGGATGCAGGTCCAGAATGCCCAGGACGAGGACTAAAAGAGGTATCACATTCTGTGTCCCACTAGGCATCTAGAAGTTAAAAAAGCTCTGATCACTTAAGCATTAACTGCACTTTGAAGACCCTGACACTATACTTTTTTACTGAATAATATATTAAGTTGAAAGCTATGTTTACCTAAAATATTTCCTCAAGATTTTAAAGACACAAGAAATTATTTAATGGATGACACAGGTCTGATAATGCTAACTGCTTGTTTATTGTTGCCATGAGAACACACAGTAATGCATAAAAGGCTGGTTTATGGGTGAGTAAGACCTGCTATGCTGCCTTTAAGTCTCTGTACTTCATTCATGTTTTGTGCTGCTTACCTCTTACACTCTTTGTTAGTCTGTCTCTGAGCAATAGGCTAATATATATACATATTAATGCAACACAATAGATGCTTTCCATGCCCCATATTTGTTTGAAAATATTTTGAAATATCTTAAACTTTAAATATTGCCCATCGTCAGTGCGGTGCAAACAGAGATGTGTGCAGGTGTGGTAACGGCTACATTTCCAGGAAGCACAGCCTGATCTCTGATCTTTATCCCACCCTCATGACGCTATCGGGCACCCAGCACCGCCCAGTGCGTGGCCTGCTGACAGGTGCAGCAGAGGTATGCTGCAGTTTCAGCCCAACCTGTCCAACTGGATCTTTGCGACAGGTGTCCACACACACACACACACATGCACACACACACTGTACACACACTGGAACAGTTGGTAGTTTAATGTCAGGAGAGTATTCTTTTGGGTGATTAATCATGACATGAGCGTTACCAAATAGACAACAGGTGTATGACATTGCAAACAAACTGCATCCCTGTTCAGAAATTAAACATTGTGAGAGCGTGAATCCACACCCACTTGTTATAAGATTATCCTCTGCTGCTACAGAGTATGTATTTTTTATGAAAAAAAAGTATTTTTCAAGGTGATTTAACAGAAACCTATTTTCTGAACTTTGTCTTTGACCAGTCGTTCCACTTGTGTGTGGCTCTTGAAGAATCCATGACGTTAGCATGGTCATCTGCTGTTAACTGTCAGCAGAGCAGAGACGTTGTGATGATAAACAGCAAAACAGCCCTGACCGGCTCCATAGGATTCCAACCATTCCTACCGACAGGACAATGAGGCGGCTGAGACTGCATGGGGCTAATAAACACAGGCTCAGTGGCAGCATGGGTGGAGTGTTCATTCTGTAGGTTAGCTATTTGTTTAGCTTCCTTTGAAGATTTGAAGGAAAGAGGGTGCTCAGACTCTTTGAGAAAGGTGGGGGTTTACAAAAACAGCGTGCTTAAGACAACAAGAACAGCACTGATGGGACACTCCAAGTCTTTGTAATGCGGTCATTCATGAGTTGAAGGTCATATTTACATAAACTAGTATTGAGTCCTCATGTTTCATTTACTATGATTTAGAGGATTACTGTGCTGTTCTTAATAAACTAAATGTCCCAAAAAGGGTGGGTTTTCGCCCTGTGACAGAGTGGATACTTACACCAATGAGTACTGGATAAAACATTAGATTGAAAGACTCAATCTTGCTGTAATTCAAAACACTGTGATCTGCTTTGCTTCTGATATTTAATCCATGCATCCCTAACATGCAGATAATCATAAGGGAAGATTTCAGTTATTGACTTAACCATTAAACACTGAAACCCAAGTGCACAGCTACCTACCAAGAGCAAGAGCTGTGGTCCCTGTTGGCTTCTGCTATGATCATCTTCTACCCTGATGTAAACCTGCACAGCAGACAGACAGCATCTAATAGCTCAGATTGTTTGGCAGAATTTTCATTTAGCTGTTTAGATAAATCGTGCTCAATTTTTTGATGACTGCTAGGTTATGCTCACAATCAAACAACAAGAAACTGTCTAGGTTTCATATACAGATATATCGCTGTATTCTCAGTATATCTGAGATGCTTTATTAGAGATCCTTGCCCCTATACGGTTAACATCTCCACAAGGGTCCAGTCTGCTCTGATTGCTTTCACTGATTTGTGAGTCACTCCACATAATAGCCAGAGGTAATTTCGGCACAAAATAATGACTTAAAATGTATGCACTGCAACTGTGTGATGAGTCAAAGTAGTAAACATCTTTACACGAATTGTTGGCCACACATTTTTGTCCATCTATTGCTCAAGTCCATTTCTGACACAACTTCAGCATATTTGAGTCTAAAAAGACCTTTATCAGTGTTTGTGAAATTTTGAAAAACTGGGGTAATGTGAATATGGAGTTCAGTTTTCCTTACGCTGGTAATAGGAATAACTGTACACAAATTGTTGGCAAACATAAAAGATCACTGTGCTTTTGAAGGTGGAAATCTACTTGGTGGATAATAATGAGACTCCCTGTGGTTTCGTGGTTGAGCAGGAGAGGCTGAATAATAAAACAAACAAATCAATGACGTCATGACAAGCTAGCATGCTGATGGGTGAGTGAGTCAGGTATCTGATGATGATTATCACTGTCACAAGGTTCCATGAACTGTCAACTTAATGGCTTCTTTGTATTTCAATGTTAGGAATAAAACACACCCCAGTGACATGTTTTATAACACCAAGACATATCAGAATGTTCTGCATGTTCTCTTGTAGTATCCAAAATATCACCCAGACTTTTCACTGAGGTAAAAACCTTAATGGATAAACAGGCCTTTTGATAACTGTCTGCAGTGAGCACTAAACCGGTTATAACAAATCAAATGATTTAACTATGTGCAATGGTGTAAATATTCTTGAACTTTTGAATTAGTTTTACTTACATTGATATTGCAGTTTTATTTTTTCTCTTGGTCATATCTTGTCTTTTTTAGTAGATTTTTTAGTTTGGTTATTTTTAGATTGTTATTATTATTTGTTTTTATTAATGGTTATCTCTTTTTGCTATATATATTTGCTTTTACTGCTGTAACAATGCTAATTTCCTTGTTGAGGATCTAATTTATCATATTTTAGTACTAAGCCCAAATAATAGCATACTTAGATACTAAGAAAATGCAACTAGCTAATGCACATGTATTTAATATATGAAAGGATGCCCTACACCTGCTTACTCTACTCACTGTAAGTATTTTCTGTTCCATTTCTGTTCTACTCACTGCAATCAAATTGAAAGGAAAGTCACTGGATGTGCAAAGTATGTGCACATAATACACATAATACAAGGCAAGTAGCCTTCACATCGATTTACATTCTGAACCAGCCTTTACACAGAGCCATAATCAAAGTATGTCATTTACCAGACTTAATCTCAGTTATTGATCACATTCATGTCTGTTAACTGCTACAGCTAATGTATCGTGAGCATTTTCTTGTTGTGTCCTGTCCACAGACTTGATAAAGAGACCAGATGTTTTCTGTTGAGGTGCTGAAGCATGCTAGCTTGCTATTATGCTAAGCTAACTCAGTTTTACAATAGACACACTGCACTGTGTTTACTTTCGTGTCAAACACAGTGCACTGTATAGTGGTCTGGATTTAAAAAGAAGCCCTGAGGCACATAATTTGCCCCCAAGCTTTTTTTTGTAATTGAATAACTGCAATTACTCAAGGTATTGTTTCAGCCCTAAAAGAATTTAAAACAATCTTGGTCAAAGAAATTAAACAGGTTTCTGTTCAGTTAAGTTTCTCGCATGAAGTGTTTTGTGTCTTTCTGATGAAGTTGTGTGGCCTGCACTGGGGTGGGTTGCTACTCCTGATGAACGGTAGGGAGAAGAAGCTCAATAAAATTGGAATGAGAGCAACAAGAGAACTGGACAGTAAAAATGCTATAAAAAAAAAAGCTGAAAAAAAAGAAAAGTTACTTTACAGGGAGACAAGAATTCAACAGCGGCTCTCAGTAACACATGACAGTGCTGAAAATGACTCTCCTTATCACATTCATTCCCACTCCACTCCACTTTTCCAGCTGTTTTCTGTGATAACATTGTTCAAAGTATGTCATTCCTTCTCTGACCCTCCAGAGTCTGTAGACCAACACAATTCAGCCCTTGTTATAAACTCCCTCTCACAACAGCAGTATCTCTGGGCCTTTGTGGAGGAGAAAACTGTCATGTGCACTGCCAAAAAAGAAATAGTCAGCGTGACAGAGAAGGAGTAGTAGTTGTCCAGAGTGACTCAGCAGACAACGAGAGCACGATCCAGCTCCAAACATCCCTTTATCAGCGCATTCACATCAAGAGGAATGAAAATCAACCATCCCTGAAAAGAAACAGCATGTCTGTGAGCACTCACATCCTAAGAGCCCCACAGGGAAATTAGATTTCTTGTCTAATTTATGAGCTTTGGAGTCGGGTAGAGCTCGGGGTCAATTTGGGACGAGTGTGCACCCTGGCAATCTCCTGCATATTCCCGACAATGACTTTTTAACAAATAGGTGATTCTCAATGTGTTTAATAGATTGGAGCGATAAATCAACTGTAAAGGAACTGTCAGCTTAATGGCAGGGTTCACTGAGTGAGAACATCAGTGATAGAGGGAGGGTCTGCAAGAGAGATTGTCTAAACAGGCGTGCTGATGTTGCACATTGCTTTTTTAAATGATGTGGTTGACTTGGCTAAGAGGATGCAATTGCATGAGCAGGTAGTTAGATGAAATCTGTTAGTCAATCAGTGGCCCTCTTTTGCAGGTTAATTTGATTTGATTGCCTTCTGCAGAAATACAAAAACATTGTGCAATTTTACCTCAAGCACATACAGTTATTAAACCACTGAAGTGAAAAGTTAGAGAAAAAAGAAAGCTTAGTGACAAAAATGAAAGCAACAATATGCAACATTTGGGCCCTAAAATGTCTAAATAAATATACTGGAGCAATTTCACTGTGAAGTCCAGTTCAGTTAGGTTTGTGCAGTATGGAATTACATGTGTTATTAATGTCAAAGGAAAGGGAAGGTAAGGCGCCTCTGCAGTGTAAAACACAATTACTTGAATAAAACAATAAATCAGGACAAAAGAACAACAAAATTAAGAAAATAGCACAATAAAATCATAGAAACACAACAAATCAGAAAACAGAAGAAGAATATAAACAAAACATAAAAAGATCCAAATTCAGAAAATTTAGAAAACTACAAATCATAATCACAACCAAGAAATAAAACAACAAAACAGCACATCAAACAATACAACATTTAGTATGAAATCCGAAAAAGGAATAAAGTAAGACAACAATTAAAAGAAAAAAAATAAAGACACAATAGCAAAATAGAAAAATGCATGACAAAAAAAGAAAAAAAAAGTCAAATAAAATCAATTCAGAAATTTCTTAAAAACAAAACAAATAAAAACACAAAATACCTAGACTCAAAAAAATCTAAATACCTCAGAAATTCAGGGTGGATTATTTTGACTTTTCTTTGTTGTGTTTTTAATTTATTGATAAGTGTTTTTTCTACCCTGTGGTCTTACTCTTATCTCTTTATTGTCATCTTATTTTTCAACACTTTGTTTTCCAATTTGTTCAGATGTATTTTAAATTTGCTGTTGTGTTTCCGTAGTTGTTGATGTGTTGTGCTTTTTTTGTGCCTTTGAATTTTTTGTTATGTTTTGCTTGGTTTGATTCACTCAATTTTCTTTGTTTTTATTTGTTGCATTTAATACTTTGTTTTTTATAATTTGATGTAGACTTTTTAATTATTGTTAGGTTTACAAATTTGATGTTGTGTGTTTTTATTTAGGGCAGCGCTGTGGTGCAGCAGGTAGTGCGTGTGCCTCACAGCAAGAAGGTTGCTGGTTTGAACCTAAGTCGGTTGGGGCCTTTCTGTGTGGAGATTGCATGTACTCCCAGTGAATGCATGAGTTCTCCCCGGGCACTCCAGCTTCCTCCCACAGACCAAAAACATGCTCAATAGGGTGACTGGTGACTCTAAATTGCCCTTAGGTGTGCATGTGAGTGTAAGTGGTTGTCTGTCTCTCTATGTGGTCCTGTGGTTGACTGGCAACAAATTCAGGGTGTGCCACGCCTCTTGCCCAGTGACAGTGCCCCTGCAACCAGAAAGGGATGAGCAGTATAGATGATGGAAAGCTGTATTTTTATTTGCTGTTGTGAATGTTTTACTGTTTTTTCTTTGATTTTTGTGTTTGTATTCTATTTTTTTCTGATAGGGTTGTTTCTCAGTTTGTTGTGTCCGTTTCTGATTTGCTGTTATGTTTCTTTTTCTTTTTTTTTATTTTCTAATGTTTTGCTGTTGTGTTGTTGTTTTGCACTCATGGGCCACTGTATTAGGTACAAAAAAAACTGATCCATATATTTGTACTTAAATCCAACCCTCAAGAGTGAAGGTGGTCACACTGCAGATTAAGGGTGCTGATGGCTGTGGCAATACTAGTAAGTTTAGGGTAACCCAAAAAACCCTGTTCTGATCCAAACCAGGGCCATTTGCTAAAAACACAGAATACCAGAACAGTATATTTCAACATGCAGAGTTAGCCTTGTTACCGCTGGACAGTTGCACACGGACAAGACCAGGACCACTGCTCTGTATGTTATAATCTGTCACAAAGAAGAGGAGAATGTGTCTGTCTCATAGAAAGTGTTCATCCCTGCAGCCATCATTCATAACAGAATGCAAAGCTGTGCTAGGCTGTATCTTGATCTGTGTTTTTGTCTAATGTTTAGCACTTTTTACAGGGTGCAAATGAAGTTATTAACTAAACTTAAGTCTAAATTTCAATGCAAAGGAACTGATTCTTGATGTGCAAATCAAACTACAACCTTTAACAAGCGCTTAAGTGTGACAAACAACAGTCCTATTTAATACTGACTTTCAAAGCTTAAGACAAAAGTCAAAATACTGCAGTTATTCTGACAAATATTTCAACAATTGTTCTGAACTCTTTCAATAGGGTTTGGTTCTTGTCCTATTAATTCTGCACTCAAACAGTTTAAAACATGTTCCTGCAGTATTTGCCAAAGTGTGAGCCACACTGAGACCTATAAAATAACTGTCAGTGACACATTGCAGGCACCTGTGAGACCAAAATACGGATCCGGGCTGACTCCAGCTATGTAAACAGAGCATTCCTGATCGGTACAGGGTGCAATGAAGCAGTGCAGTGTGTGTGTGTGTGTGTGTGTGAGAGAGAGAGAGACCGCGAGTGAGCCTGAACTAAAGGAAAAGTATCTGCATGCACTAAGCTTACATCTTTATCCTAAAGGCATGGATCAGGATTTAGCTTTACATGAGAGCATAAACCTTTTTGTGTTTGTAGAGTGATACTAATGGGGGAGTGACGAATGGAGTTCAGACCAAGCCTGCACAATCCAGCTCATTTGACCCAAAATACTGCTAAAAAAAGAAAGAAAATCACATGATGCTCACATGAAAGCTTTGCAAATAGCATGAACAGCGTGCTATGTGCGGTAAACCTCAGCTGTACAAGGCCTTCAATAAGAGCAGCAACGGAGTCAATGTGCTGCCGAGAGGTTATTAGATAAACTCAAAATACAGGCATGATGACGAGGCCTGCAGGGTCTGTGTAAAGTCATAATCCTGTCGTATGGCACAATTTCCATACGGGACTGGGATTAGGCTTGTCGGGGTGGCTACTATTAACAGTGGCACACAGTCCACAGGCATACACAGGTGGTGTTTTTCACTCAGTGATCCTAAAAAAACGTTCAATATTTCTTTACGCCATTTCAGTTACAAAATAATCACTATTATTAATGGAATGGTCTATATTGCTAAAAAGTGCTGAATCTTAATAAAAATGACTGTTACCAAAACCATACCGGTGTCAAAATTGAACAATATGCAGGAGATACCATAGAGATTTTGTGGTTAAAAAGAATTTATTTCCCAGTGTTGGATTACCTGGGGCTTAAATTGCTTGGTATCAGTATGGTTTAATTTTTACAGTTATCAAGTCTCAATTTAAACATCGATTTACATAACAACCCTTGCCCCCCACGATGATTTTTGTTTTCTGAGACCCATGATCATTCATTGAACAATAACTTTAACAGGCAACAATTCAGTGGTGTAGGGCAGTAAAAAAGATTTCGGCAAGATTAAGGTTACCAAAAAACACAAACAGCTGCCCTAGTTTAATAGTGCAACACCCTCTGAAAAGGCTTCGCTTTATAATGTGCATTTTTATGTTTGTGAGGCCTCTGTTCTGCTTCAATTACAGCTACAAAGTCTGAAGTAGCCATCGCCAGAACTTCTTTACAACATTTATGTGAGAAATAGATGTTCTGCTTTAAATATTAAAACTTGAGTTTAAAGCCAAGCTTGTCTGTCTCAAAACATTTGTTCACAGCAGCATGAGGGAGCAATTTAAGTTGGTTACAACAAAAAGTACGTGGTGGTTTTAAAGTCTATATGAGATCAAGGGAGGAAAATAGTAGGCACACCACACAATATAAAAATATAGTCTGACTTGTGCATACCCTAGTGCATCAAAAGCTGTGACTTCCAACACTTACAGTACATCAGGCTGACTGAGTCTTTTTATGTGAAACAGTCCTGAGAAAATATATCAATATCAAACAAACACACACACATTAAAATGGCCATTTATAGCTCTCAAAATAATGGTGATTTTTTTTAATGTTGACATCCAGTTAAAAAATAAAGTGAAGCATTATGGCACATTCATTCTGACAATATTTCATCCAATATAAGGGATGTGCTGTATGGCTCATATGTATAGCCTATAGGGCTGCCCAATTATAACAAAAATCACTGAACTCTCTGATAATAAAACACGGACGACATGTTTTCATCAAATGTATATGATTATAGCACTATCATTTTAATTAAAAAAACACAAAACAAAACATTGGATTAACATTTTAAATTAACAGGACTGGAACAAAGTTTGCCAGATTCTATATGAGCTGCTTCAGGTTCATCAGCTGGTAAGTTAACAGCTGTTCAAGCTGTCAGAGGAAAGAGGTGCAGCCACGAACGCATTCCCACTGCATGATATCAGCTTCAATGGTTTCAACTTGAATCACTTTTTGTATTTCCATAGTTTCCACTTGAATCATAGGTGATTGTATAACCATTATTTCTGATCTGATATGTTCTTCATAAAAAATAGGGCTTCTACTGCACTTAATCCAGTGCTTTAGAGAAATAAATATCCAGTATTATCAAAAGGCGGATTGTAATACTCATGTGAAAATCTGCTCTCAAATTCAAAACTGTACACAGAATAAAAGCAATGCTAGCCTTTCCTATAAAGAGCTATTGAATACATTAGATCACAGAGTTCAGGTGGATAACAACCTCATGAGTCCAAAGTTGTGATGCTATCAACATAAAGAACTTCAAAAAAATGGGACGTGAACATCTGTGACGGCTGCCAACTGTGAGGAGAGAAGATGGACACCAGTGACCTCTTAATTAAGACTCAATCCTTTTCCTGTCTTTGCTAATTAGTCTCTGCTTGTCTAATTAAGATTCTATCAGAAGACTGTCACATTTGCCTCACTGTGCTGGTGAAGTCAAGCATGTACAGTGAATGATGAGAGTTTGGACTCTTTCTGTCAGAGAGAAATGAGGACAAAGTCTTTCTGATGTAAGTGCTCTGACCTTTAAGGTGTTAACAGTGGCCTTTATGGTCCAATCTTAGATGCGTACAGTGGACGAGTGAACACTTCTGACAACACTGTGCTACTGAAATATCAAAGCTGTTGCAAACAAATACACTTGGGAGGGATAAAAACCCAATGTGTACTGCTGTTGTCAAAAATAATAACACATTTGTGCTGTGTGCCATTTTTAAGATGCTCTGGTCAAATATTTCCCCAAACTACTTTTAACTCAGCAGACATTAGAGCATGATTACAGGCTAACTGAGCTTGAAGCTTTCACCAAATGCCAAAGTATTTTGGAACAAAAGGTTGAACATCTTAATAATGCTAAATGCTAAAGACTAATGGGGGTGTAATGGTGGCTTACAATACAATAAAACTAAAAATCAGCACTAAATGAACTATTTGAGGCGTACCCAAGCAAATGCATATTATGTTGGTGACAACAGAACCTCGAAATTAAACATCATTATCGTTATATTTGAAATGTGGGCAATTACTTTGCTTTACAATTCAATTTAGACATCTCTGATGATCTAAAACTCAGATATAAACAAATAAATTACATAAATCATTAGCACCAAAAGCCTCACATAAAACAGCAAGGTTTGGCTGTACTTGTTGTTGGTGACATTCTCTCATTATACTCCTGTAACTGCTGGACTGAAGCAATGAGCTGCATTAACTGACTTAAAACAATTAAAGTGTTTGTTTTTTGACCCTGTATTTACTTGGTAAATACATATTCTGGCTGTTGAACGCAATTTCATAAGCATTTAGCTGGATTTGAAAGTAATCACCCTGGAACTTCCCCTCATGTACATGTTTTTATGAGAAAAAACATGAGAGGAAATAGACATTTTGTTCTGTACTTTTGGAGGACTAGGTTCGAGCCCTTCTTCCATTATCACATATTGATGTGTCCTTGGGTAAGACATGACTGTTCTGGCTAATAATGGTGGACAACTTAAATAGAAACTCAGAACCATCAATGAGTGACCGTCTTCAATCAGTCAATCTGTATTTATATAGTGCCAAATCATAACAAATGTTATCTATGACTGTGAGCGTGGACAGTGTTAAAGAGCTCTGAGTGGTCAGAAAGACTAGAAAAGTCCTATGTAAGCTCAAGTCCATTTACCATTTTAAAGCAGTGTTTAATTTTTTTTTGCTAACACAGTTTCCTCTGGATGTAATTTATTTTGTGTTAAGCATTTCTTTTTAACTTGCAAATAAAGGTAAACTGCTTTTCCTTTTCACGTTGAGGAGGCATAAAAGCTGAAACACTGGACTCTAACAAAAGTGGTAAGGAGATCTTTGGTGATGTAATCATGCAGCCAGTGAACAGCTTCAGGGGTCTCACAAACACAGCTGATGCACAGTCATCCTGCAGTCCTGCACAGTTTGACACGGGGACGTCAGATTGTGGCGATATGCTGTAAGACACAGTGTCACTTGGCTTTTAGCTGCTAACTGGTCATTACGGAGCCCCATCAACACCGAGAGGCCACCTGCAATGTTGATGACACGACCACATCTCCCCTGTCGTCAGAGGAGATTATCGAAGCTATCCGGTATCCTGAGGGGATCCAGCTGAAACACGCGCTTTCTTCATCAAAGCTGCAGCAGAGCTGGTCACCATCACGCAAGCAAATATTTCCAGATGGGAAATCTACAGGAGCAGTGAACTCACCATCTATATAAACATTACTCAACAAGTTATTTTAAGTGACAACACAGGGGGTTCATGTTCAAGCATGTCCCTGCCTTTCTTCTAAGGAATGACTGAACATGAGGCTGCATTGATCAGAATTTCATTGTTTTAAGGTGTATATTTGCATCAATCAGAATGCAGAACTCTTAAGTTATCAAATCAAAAAAATGTGATTATATTATGTCCTAAAAAGTTACAGACTGTCTGTAACAGAGTGTTCAAGTAGTAAACTAGACAGAGTCTTGAGTTCAATGACTGGACTTAAACACCAGGCTGATGCCATCAGATGAAGTTTAAGAAAGCAGTCATTGACACATAAATGACACCTTCCCTGCATCCATTCACCGCACTGGCAGTGCACATCATCCACAGTTATCACAATAGAGGACACAGACACAGAGAAATTATATTATTCACGTGACTAGGAGGATCAGTATGAAGGCAGAGGAGATGTAAGAGAAAACACAGCAGCAGCAGGGAAAAGAAATTTAAGAGTTTTTAAGACAAACTGACAAATCCACAATCATCAACAACAAAAAACATGTTTTATCAAACAAGAGGCGAGAGTAGCAAAAAATAAGTGGTAAAAGTGGTGGTGATGAAAGATTGTTTAAAAAAAATTAAAGAATTAAGTGGAAAAAACATTTGATATGACAAATGTTGCGGTAACAGTTAAGTAATTTGATAAATTTGATGGTGAATTGGTGGTTGATAAAAAGAGAAGCAAAGTTAAACATTTTAATTGTCTAATATTCATCAATTTTTCTTTACAGCGTAAATTTCTTTTATTCATCATTAAAGACAGGAAACACAGGGTGAAAACTATAAAAAATGATGCTAAAACCTGATGTGATGAGAATGTATTTAATTAGAAATGTCAAATCTAAAGCAATAAAATTTACTGTGAACCAACAGATTTTAAAGATCAATTTAAAGAGATGACATAATGATTAAATGATATGCACATCACCTTATTATTGTTAATAAGGTGGTGTTTCTACTTTACAGCATCTAATTTTGTTACTTCTTCCCCACAACTTCTTTAACTTCCATTTGAGGTCATCACTGAACCACTATCGACCTTCCTTCTTCTGAAGTTCTAACTGTGAAGTGATTAAAATAGAGAGAGCATGTCATGGTGAAACAAGTGAATTGAAATGATCAGTATTTAACATTTTCAGCCTCGAGTCTTATCTCTTTGCTAAGTTTGATTATATATGAGGAAGTGGTGCTATAATGTCTGAAAATGTAAAGGAAATAGCTGTTTGAGCAGCATGTACTTATTCACTTTGACACCTACCCCCACATTAGCACTTAAAAGTATTAAAAATAACATTATGGAAGTATTAATTATGCCAGAGAAAGTCTCTTTTACTTTTTAAGGTAATTTCCATTTCAGATTGTTTCATTACAGCTAAAAACTCATCAAAGAACCTTTAAGATACAGATATTAAAAGAACCCTATCATCCATTACCAAGAGTAAATAAGTAAAATACTTTGGGAATAACAAAAAATTCAAAACTTAAGACAGTAAGCACATTTCTTTGTTCTTTCAAAACTTAATCAGCTGATTTTTCTTACCCATAATCCCCCTCACTCTCCCCTTCCAACTACCGCCGCCCACACAGAGCGGTCATTAATGCTTTGCTGTCATCCATAACCGCTGTTAAGTGACCTGCTGGACCATTCTTTTTCTTTGGGGGAGTCAAGCAGGAAGAGGACAGGGTGGGGGTCCCGGTCAGAGAGTCAGCTGCCCCTTAATGAGAGCTGTCACTGTGCCCATATTCAGACCACAATGAGTGTGGAGAGAATAGAAGAGGACTTGAGAGGCGAGAGATAAAGCGAGCGGGCGAGATGAATAGAGAAGGAAAGATGAGGAGGAGGAG
Source organism: Cetoscarus ocellatus (assembly GCA_037902135.1). Lineage (NCBI taxonomy): Eukaryota > Metazoa > Chordata > Actinopteri > Labriformes > Labridae > Cetoscarus > Cetoscarus ocellatus. The sequence continues at coordinate 2,399,627 of JBAMNC010000572.1, forward strand.
GAATAAGGCTGAGTGGGTTCAGTGAGGCATTGTTGTGAGCTGCCACCACATGAGGACCACAGGAGTTATTGTGCATGTGTGTGCGTGCGAATATGCACACACTGCCGCTGACATCACAGACTCGTGCCTAAATCCTCTTAATCGGGGCTAGACTATTCTCTAAACCCTTATATACACTCTTGTTTTGTCTGTGTGTGCACATGAACGTGCGTGTGTAAGCTTCCAAAAGACTTTACATTAATGGGATTTGTGTAAACAGACCCTAAGGCCAAGACCACAATATAATTAAAGGTAAAGAAAAAGGGGGAGCAGACTGGAGAAGAAAGGCCTTTATGTCCTCAGGTAGCCCAAGATAAAGTATAGATTTTCCAGGCAAATCCTTAACTAGAATGATAACATGCTGAGGATTAGTTTAAATAAAAAAGAATTATCTACATTTAAGCCTAAAGCAGTCTTTGACACTCAAGTAACACTATTATGGAAACTTAAGGCTGACGTGGTGCTGGGATGATGTGTTTTTGTAGGCCTACCAGAAAGTTAGCATTGAGCTGGTTCTCTTTGCTAAAAGCATTTGGGATGTTCTTGGATCATTGCTGACAGTAAAGTCTGTGGCAAACAAAAATGTATGAAACTTGCAGGTTTTGGTCATCAAGATACTCTTCATGAATAATCCTAACTAAACAATTTATCAAAGCTTAAACATAACCAAAAAGACTACAAGCTACTACAAGGTTATACTGAAACTAGAACATGGTGGCTGAACTTAGAGGTCCAATATCCTGCAAAATCATTATTCTTTGCTTTTATTGTTTTAGAAGGGGCTTGGGGAGCAGAAGAACATGACACCACTAAACTCTCAGTTCAGGGAGAAATGCACTATGCCTCTTTAAAGTAAATGGCCCCTAAAAGCTCAGTTTTATACTGCCTGTGATTTATTATGTAATCGCTTCACAGCCTCCACCTCCATGTGTGTTTTCTGTTCATCACAGGCAGAGCTGGTCCTCGTGACTGTTGCAATGGAGTATGTATTACTGTCTATTGAAAAAAAAACAGAAATGACTGCAATAGATGCATTTCATGCTGCAGAATCAGACTTGTTAGCACATGTGCAGCACAGACCTTATTCAGGTACCTATCCACTAGGGGTGTAATGATCCATCGATCTGGATCGATACATCGATTGGTTAAGCAATGATCCAATCAAATCGATGGAAACTCAAAACATCGATCAACATCGTCATCTTCAACGCCTTTATTTTGAAATTCTGACCGGATGTTCGTTTCACCGCTTCCGCCCGATAGCGCCTCGTTCTTAAGTTTAAACTTTACAGGGCTCTCAAGTCTCACGTATTCAGCGTATGAGACGCGCACCTTTTCGCTCTCTCACACACCACACCCGGTATTTCTCCTGCATTAGAAATGTACTGTGGAGCGCCCACCGAGTAACACTGCTATATGCTAACGCGTAGCAACACGCTCTTAGCATCACAGAGCTAAACGGGAGCTTGACATGTCAGCCAATCAGAAAATAGCACTGCTGTATCTGCGTAAGATACGGTCGATCTGACAGCAGAGGATGCATGCTGCACACACACGACAGGAGTAATCACACGAGTACAGTAAGTTATCTCATCATTTGATTTTGTAGCCCACTGATTATAAAAATTACTTATTGTATGAAAGGAAAACAGTGAGAGCTTATTCTTATTATTCCTCCACACCTACCATTAAACAGTGAAGCAAAATCTAAAAACACCTGACTACTAATTAACCCAATTTTAATTTTAAACACGATTAGATCATACAGATGGTTATAATCCTCTAAAACCCATCATACCCAAAGGTCAGCACATCGTTTCACATTTCAGTAATAAAACTGTCAAAACTTAGGAATTGCTTTGTATTTCTTTCTTGCTTTAGGTGAAATGTAGCTGATTGTGTTCAATGAGTACATAATATCGTCTTAAATCGATCGAAGGTCCCTGAATCGTATCGAATCGAAATCGAATCGTGGCAGACTTTGTGATATCGGCAAATATCGTATCGTTGTCCAAAGAATCGATATCGTATCGTATCGTCATGAAACTGGTGATTTACACCCCTACTATCCACAAGGCTGTAAAATCCCATACACTTTCAGCCTTGGGGATTGTATGTGCTAAAATGCTAACATACTTCTTTTTAGACTCATTAATGCTCTACTTCATAGTGAAACACCTAACATCGTCATGATAGAGTTTTTCATGCTTTATTTTTTTCCTGCATTTTACAATTTGTTCAGTTCAGTCTGGCTCTAACCAATGAAAGAACAAACACTGCATGTGCAATGTGTGTCGAGCTCTGGCAACAAAACCTTGTCTATATGATGTGATGCATGGGGGCCTTCATAACCAACTGACACAATAAAAAGTTGCCAAGACCCAACACCTTGGTTTGTAACTGCTGCTGGTATTAGCATAAAGCTAGCATATCATTTATTATAAAGACACTGCAGCACAGTAACCATGTGTATAGGCTGAACAACACGGCAGCATGCACCAACCACTCAAAGTTTCACAATAAGCATCACATTTGTGCCACTAACAAACCTAACATCTAACTTCAAGCATCAGGACAAGAGGTGCTGATGGTGGGAAAACACTCAGAAAATCCATCTCACACTCTCTCGCACTTTCTTAAAGTGTCGTGCCTGTGTGTCTGTGACAGGAGCACCATTGCTTGAAAAAGCAAACAGGGGACACGTGGATCTTGCATGAACATTAATCAGTTCTCTGACTACTGAGGCAATTATCAAACAAACTTCCATTAAGGAGACCGTGCTATGCCTTAACTCAGATATTTTTATTCAGTTTTGATGACTGCTCAGTATGTGCACAATTACTGATGTTAAAAAAATTTGTGTTTTTCCCTCTAATCCACCTACATTTTCAGTTGTCTGAGATCCTCTGTTAGAGCTCGATACTTTAAAATCCCTTTCTCCACCTGGACCGAGTCTGCTTTGATTGGCATTTTCTCTGTGGCAGTGGGTCAGTTCAGCATAGCTTGGCGCCATGTTTTCAAACTCTGCATTCATTTAGCTGTCTACGCTCAGCACTAGGCTTGCCAGTCCCACCAGATGAACTGTAACTGCTGACAAACCAATGACAGGATTTACACTGGTAGGTCTTTTTGGAGGGGCAGGGCAACTGTTTCAGGCTGCTACAGCACTGGCACTGTAAAGAGGGGGAGGGGAGGAAGTCCAGATGTGGCAGACTTGTTGGCTTGTGCATAGAAGCTCACAATCACATGAAGGAGATCAAAAACCGGAAAAGTGTAATGTGGGCTCTTTAAAAATAATTCTGCCATCTGACATGGCACATGTGGCACATGCACACACGGCAACAGCAATGGAAAAAAATGTGTTTAGCCCTCATAAGTTTGTTCTCAGTTTTCTTTCAGGTATTGTGTAGCTCCTCCCTCTTGTCTTTAAATGCCATCATGTCAAGTTGTTATTGAGCAGTTATTTATACTCATTCATGGTGACTGGTGAGGTGACACCAATCAGCCTGACATGTCTTTCAGTCAAGTCACTGCATGCTTCATGGCTCTGTGACCCTGTAAACTGGCATTTACCAGAAGAACCAACACCTCAACAACGAAATGAAATGTGAAAAAGACAAAGTTCAGGTGTATAATGGGGTAGCAGCACTTCTTTTTCCTTTTTTCACTTGCTACTGGGTCTAGACTGAGCCATATTAATGATGCCCTCAGCCACCACCAACTCCATCATTTTGCCTCCTTGTCATGCCTGCTCCAGGCAGAACCACTGAATGAAACTCAAGCAGAGCTGACAGAGAGACTCAGCCATGTCAGCCTGTCTGGCATGCAGACCAGCACACACACATGCACACATACCACTGTTTTCTGTGAGCATGTGTATGCTCCCATTCCTGACATAACAAAGGGAAGACAAAACTGCCTACACACAAACATAGACATAATGAGGACTGGCAGTAAGGCTGTGAAATGTCAGATATGTCTAGTGTGACTTCAGGTCAGAGCAAGCATCCTGAACCCTCAGTGGGATTTAAACAAACCCAATTTACAATTTAAAGACAACACTCAAACACAGACTCAATGAGACATGTTTTAGGAATGACTGAACTTTTGGCCCAGTTTATCAACCAACACAGGCAATAGAAAGTAATAGTCAAAGGATATGAGTGAGTGAAAGGAAAAGACTGACTTATACACAGTTTATGATAATAGGTAGAACTGTTATGATGAAGCGTAAACAGTATAGCACCTGTCCCCTACTTTTTGTCAATCCTCTGTTGGAGTGTTAAGGGTACCCATCTGACCCTAACGGTTGGTGTTGGACACACTACAGTCAACCAACTAACAGTATGGCTGAAAACACAACCAAGATCAAGGTTCACTGTACCACTGCACTGACCTCATACACCAAGAAACAGACACTAACCCTTTTCTTAAGGCCTTACGCGAAAGCATCACAACAAAGCACCTCAGGACATTCATATTAGTTCTGTGAGGCCATAACATCTGTGTCAATTCAAGCTGCAATACAGCTTGGATGCACAGGACAGGACGTGTGCCCCCACATAAACCCAAAGGCAAAGACTCTTGCTCTCAGCCCTCCTGCCTCCGACCGAGTCTGCATTTCTCCAATTTTACGCCTATGATACTACCTCTGGATCTGTAGTAAATGTGGGGCCAATTCCACCCCCCTATTTCCATCTCTGGGACATTCATGAATGGGGCTTAAGTGTTAAAGTGGAGGCAAATGTTAAGCCTCTTTGAAATGTGTCAACTTGTCAATCAAAAACAGCCACAGCCCATAATATGCTCATATGCAGAGGTTTTGTACTTAATAAAAGGCAGAAGCACTGGTGGTGAGCTTGATTTCTAGTCATCAAACTACCAAACTGTTTTAAACTCCACTGGTCACATGTACCCATTATCCCCCTATTCTCATTCCTCCCCATACCTCATGATGGTGAAAGTTTCTATGTGTTGTCAAGTTGTCCATCACTTTTAGGTAATAACTTCAGCACTCTTTTTATATCTATTTAAATGCCACTGATGCACAAGTTGAAGCAATTTGGGGGTTAAGTGTTTTGCCCACTTTAGGGTTAAGTGCCTTAAAAATCAGAGGAGCTGAGATCAAGCCGTTGACCTCATGAATAATGAATAATTGACTCTCCTACTGAGCCAATTTCTCTCAAAATAAAGACAAAAAATTAAGTTATCAACAAATTGGATAATACTAATACTCCTTGGATTTCTAACCAGGAGATAAACACCCAAATCACTTTTTTCATAAGGTTGCTCTCAGGCAGTTTACCAAAAATGATGCCGGTCATGTCTCTGGATTGACACCCCTGCTCACTCTCTGTCAGAGAAGTGGTTTGGTGGGGTGGTTCCAGTCCACATGACAGCTCTTCTATTGGCTGATCCATGTGGTTGCATCTAACAGGTTAAACTTACGAATCCATTTTCTTCTTTAAATTTTTCTGATTTTTTTCAGTTCCATATCTACCGTGTTTAAGTGATATTTGTAATGTGTGTTTTGATGACCCTTATGAAAGCCACAAGTCAAAACGTGTTAAATAAAGTTGTTTCCTGAGCTACAAGTGTTGCTGGAGCTCTTTTAAATTCTTCAAGACTCTTTTACTCTCCAAGCACCTTGAAAGTTGTAAAGTTGTGCCAGAACATATGACTTTTGCTAAATATTTCATATGGCTGTTAACATGTTTATCTCCGCTGGGAAAAATGGCATTCTTACTGGGGGCTTAATGGAGCTTGTAGTTGTAGTTTTGTAGCTGTAGTTTTGATTTTCTTTATTTTTCCACCTCTGCATTGGATTGATTTTAACCACTTGTATGAACAGAGTAAGCGGCCTTATGTTGTCTGCTGAGAGAAGTGGGATTCTGGCATTATTTATGCTTGTAAGTTAAATTCTTCACAGATCCAATGTTGCTGTCAAATATTATGAAATTCTGAAAGTTCAGCCTTAATATCCCCAGACTGGTGAAATTCAAGATTTTTCTGGCTACTTCTTAGCTTCTTAAGACTGCCAATAAACCAGAGTCCTTTGCAGTCAATCAGTAACAGCTGCTGCTGCTTGCTATTTGACAGTGTGTAGTTACATGTGTAGGAAGGTGCAAGCCAAAAGTAGGGTGTTGTGTCCAAACTTCTGTTACCAAGGTAGAATTCCAACGAGGAAGTAGATTTTTTTAATCTACTGATCTCTCCCTGAATGGTGAACTTTTTTAAAGGAATGTACATTTTTTTCTTTGGTTTATGAAATATTTTTTAAGGTTGAAATTAGTTTCATTGTATTTACTATCACAAACGAACTATAAGTACGCTGTAGCTAAACTACAGCTAAATGTATTTTAAAGGATCTTGCATAAAACCATGACAAAGATGTTCACCTGCTCAAAGATTGTTTAATGTCTCCAGAGCTGAGCATCATGGTCCCTCAGTTTGTAGATTATGCCAACAGAGCAGTTGGACTGACGGTGTGGGAATAAGAGTGGGCCTTTTGAGTAGATTTGTCAACTCATCCCACATGAGGTAGGTTAACAGTTACCTTAAAGCGAGGCTGCCTGATATTAAGCTTGGGGCTTTCATTTTCCTGTGTGTCCTGACACTCAAATAAGGAGCTCAGCATTTCATGGTCTGACAGATGGAAAAAAAGAAAACGCAGTTATACAACACTGCTGAACAAATCCTGGAGAACTGACCACAGAGAGGAGATAGTGTTGACAGATTTCCTTGGAAGTGTAGTAAGTGCTATAACAGCTATAAATATAGCAGCTGCCGAACACATATATGCAGATGCTTTGATTTACCCAAGGGATTGCAGCCTCAAGCAAAGTCCCTCCTTCACCATCAGAATATTTTTCTCGCTTACCATGCGAATAAACACGGAGATTCACCAACATAAGCCTTTAAAAACATCAGACTGAGATAACCATTATGTTCAGGGATAGGAATACGGAACCAGTTAAACCGACAGAGCAATGTGCAATATCTATGGATGTGTGATTTCAAGCAAATGTGGAAACCTCAACACTTGTTGACACAGCACAACATGAAGTCATCAGGAGCACTATTTGTTTGACAAGTCTGGAAAAGAAAACTTGTGCAGGCCTACTTTTCTGAGACAGAACTTTTGCAGAAATTGATAAGTAAATCCGTAAGAAGAAAAAGCAAAATTGATGATTGTACAGGTATCAATAAAAACCTTATTAATACCCATTCTTGGTCATGTTGTACAAGAAGAAGGAGAATACTCACCTCAAAGGACAAATGTTGTAATCTGTTTTGCTGAGAATTAAATGAAGTGATTAAAATAAGACAGACTGAGGTTCTTATTAGGGCCCGACTGATATTTCGGCCGGCCGATTTTAGCCCTTTTCAAAGGATTCAACATCGGCCAGAGTTTTGCCGATATACCGCCGATATATTCTTAATTTCTCATAAAACAGTAAACACTGTTCGGTGTCCAAGCTGCGCAGAATGATGATGTTGCGAAAGATGGCGGCGCGTTGTTAAAGCGGCTCTGAGCTCTGCTGTGTGTATGGATGATGGAGTGTATGGGGCAAAACTCACCTACAGTCACACAGAGTTGCTGAATGTTGTTTTTGCCTGCAAGTCAGACATAACGACCGACTTTCAGCGGTCGAAAAATAAAAGAGGCTTATGAAAAGAATGTTGTTGCTTTCCTCTCACAATGACCTGTTCACAACTTTTTAAAAGTTGTTCTACCTGAACTATAACCTACCTTCTTATTATTTTCATCAACAAGAAGTACAAGATAAAGGGTGACTCTTTTTGAGGTTTTATAATTAATTTCCCAGAGGTTTAATGCTTTTCATGTTTTTGTACTTGAAAATTCTTCTCTGTTGTAAAGTTAAACAAATACTTAGTGACAAAGTAGTGTAAAATGGTAAAATGTTCTGCCTGTAATTCATATATTCATTGTTGTAAGTGTTTTTGGACCCTTTTTTTTAAAATCCATTTTATATATATATATATTTTTAAATTAATCGGCCAATTAATCGGTAATCGGTATCGGTATCGGCTTCAGACAGGCAGCGATTTAGGTGAAGTTATTTAGGTGGATGACTATAAAGCATTGCTGTAAACTTCTAGAAATACCACACATTATTTCAACAGCCTGTTTAACTGGTATTTTCTGATCTAACAAACTGTTTCACTTGTTCAGATGTTCCATAGCAGCCAACTCTAATCAGAAAATTTAGTGAAGACAGTCTATACTTAAGTGAGTCCTTCGAAAATACACACTCCTGAAATGCGTTTGAGGACACTGGATGAGAGTGTTCTTTAAAAGAAAGCAAAGGAAGCTGTCTCACCACCTCCTCGGCTGAGCTTAACTCCCCATCATAAATTAGATGTCTTTTCTCTTCCTGTGACAGAGTGTGTAACGTTAAGTGCCGAGTGTGACCAATTCACATTCACATTGAATACAACAGCCTACACTTGAGCTAATTAGAAAAGAAAAGACAACATTTCAACAAACAAGGGAAGAGACAGGGCACGTGTGCATATGTAGCTCTTTAGAGGGATTACATAGAGGGCTGCATTAGTGAGACAGCGTTTCATGGTCTATTTAGTTGGTAACTGAGTGCCCCTCCAATGTATTTAAATGCTAAGGCTTAAGCAGAGCACCAACACAACACAAACTCAGATCAAAGTAGGCAAGATGCTTATATAGAGCACATGTGACTTCTATCTCACCCTCCTCCCTTGCTCACTGAGATATAAACACACACCCTGAAATTGAAGCCAGAGATCTTTCCTACAGCCGGGCTACGAGGGAGGAAGAGAAGTCGTTCCACCGCTGTCAGAGAACACAAAGGTGGAGGGAACGGTTTTAGGGCAAGGAGGGGTGTCCAACTTCCTGCTGGGAGAAAGGAAATAAACACTTCCATATGCAATCCCTGCCAGGAGCACACACAAGTGCACACAGGGCTTAGACAAACTGCAGTAACAATGTGTTGTAAATTCAAGCAGGAGGGTTCTAGTTAGTAAACTGCACAGCCGAGTGAAAGGGAGAATATTTCCAGCTTCCATAAATTTATGTTGAGTAAGGCCTCGTTCATCTCACCAGCTCAGCAGTATAACGCAGTTTGGAAAGAATTACACTCCCAGACATATAGTTTCTCAGTTCCTGGTTGGTCTGACAGAGTTGGTTTTACGTGAATGGGACTCAGATTTCCAGAGAATGAGTCTGTGTCTGTGTGTGTGGGTGTGTGGTCACAAGCTGAAAATCCTGTTCATCAAGAAAGTGACATATGCATACCTCACATATGTTCTCCTCCTGGACGCGTGGGTTCTCTCCAGGCACTCTGGCTTCCTCCCACAGACCAAAAACATGCCCAATAGTGACCCTAAATTGCCCATATGTGTGTGAGTGTGAATCAGTGTCTGTCTCTCTATGTGGCCCTGCGATTATCTGGCAAACAGTCCAGGGTGTACCCTGCCTCTTGCCCAATGTCAGCTGGGTAGGCTCCAGCCCCCCAAGACCATGACAGGGATAAGTAGTATAGATAATGCATGGATGGATATTGGTCATATAGCCAATGTACCCCATATATCCCATATATTGGCTGCAATATCTGCAGAAGGTTCAATGGACCATAAAAGTTTTCCTCATAATACCTGAATGTCACTCTTACAAATCAAAGGGATAATTTAATAAATAATAAAATGCTTTTCATGGTTCATGTCTGGTTGTAACACAAATGGACTTTCACAATAAAAGCAACAGGTCAATTTCAGTTAAATTGAGGCTTTATGTTGTCACACATATTGGTAACTGCAATAATAAGTTTGGAAATATCTGCATATCAGATATCAACAAAAATCCAATATTGTGCATCCCTTGTTTTTCCAGTATTCCTTTCATTACAATTACCTTGTTTAGGTAATTGTGAAAAGGCATACTTGTAACTGAAATTGAACCTCATTTAAATATCCAACCATTGATCAAACTACCTTTGAGTTTGTTATTATCCAAGTTGTTGTTCACAATGAGGATCAATCATTTCCTATACATGAACACCCACTCCCCTCAGCAGCCCTTTCACTGAGGAGGCAGAGAGACCCCACCCACTCATGGAAGCTGTTGCTATTAACAGATGACAAGAGCCAATCTTTGTAAAAATGTCCAACCAAAGGAAAACCAACAGACTTTCCAAACTTAATATGACTTTTTGGGGCCAAAACAACAAATAATCAAATCAACTCTGGGATGCATTTCATGACTTGACACAGAATCTTGTCCTCTGCTCTTCCTGCCTCGCAGAGGCCAAGAGTAAATGCAGACTGAAGGGGCAGTGCGTGTGGAGGCTGAGGGATGAAGAAGGTTTCCTTGAAGAGAAACATTACAAACATCCCTTAAACTTTGGCCATGGAAACTTTCATCTTTTTGTCTGCAAGAGCAACACACAAACAAACTTGAGATCACAAAAACTTCCCCAAATATTGATGCCCAGACACAAGAGGCAACATGTCACTAATCTCCTCTCAATCCAGATCCTCTCTGTTATGACTGTGTGTTTGTGTATCACTGTGTGTGTTATCCACAGTGTTATACAGCGATCCTGTCTGCATATGTGGAGCACTGGGTCATCTCCTTATAAAGATTATCCACACAAGTCTGCAGTTTATCAGATTGATGCAACTTACTGTAATGTAAGTTTATATTAGCAAACACAGCATATTTGCACATTTGGCTTTGTTATTACAGCCTATTTGTGTTCCAAGTATTGAACTGAATTAGCATCGGGTCAGTGGCTGCGTGTTTAAAAGGGTAAAGAGTGGGAGTGCATGTCTGTGTTTGTATGTAATAGCCCTAATTACATAATCCAGTTATTTTCCCACAGCCTCTCTATGATCAATACACGGCGAAGTGGACTTATCACGGCTTAGTCCCCCCAGCAGTGCATGGGAAGTGTCCTACTGTGAATATGTGTTTGTATGTTGTACTTTTTCACCGATACCCAAAGCAAACACTACAATCTCTGCAGCGGAACTGGTGAGAGCCGCTTATCAGCTCAGAGAAAAGCTGCTGTTTGTGTGTGAGAGATTGTGTGTGTGCACTAACAGGTCTGAATGGAGCGCTGAAGGTCCCGACCTAAAGCACATCAACACGTCCTATTAAACAGCAGGCAGACCCACGGTGAGTCTCAGAGAGCTGAGACGCTGCAGAAGTACCTCTGCACACTTCCCACTTGATTAAAGTGAGAAAATGGCACAAGCTCCCGGGTAGAATTGGGTCACTCTGATTTTACAGATGGCCCTTGTTGCCAAGCATATTTTCCCAATTAAGGCTGATTAGGGAGGGGGAAATTCCCAGACAGCGTGAATTATTAAAAACTTGAAATGGAATCTGATCATGTGACGTTGTATGCCAATGACACCCGACATCCCCAGATGGATCCTGGAGGGAAAGAAAGCAGAGGGAGCTGAGCGCCCCGAGACTTCTGATTGGTCCGAAGTAGGAGGACAGTTTCCTGCTATTGTCTAAAGTCATTTCAAACTGCAGGGAGAGTTGAGGGTGCAAAATCAACACTGGCAGATGCTACATGAACTGAATTTTTCAGTTCTGGATTCACAGGTATGAGACTTCAAAACTGTAAACAGGAGCGCAAAACAGGGGGCCAGTTGCTCCCTGTTTACAATGTTTCCACATAAAAAAAACTTCTAAGGTCCTGTTCACATAGAAACAAAAAGGTTTTCGTTTTTAAAATGTTCTCTGTAAAGACGGCATCATTTCAACAAATCTGTCCATCCACATGAAAACACTGAAAATACTGTGGTACATATGCCAGGCCTGTAAGTGGCACTGTAACACTGCTACAGACATATACCAAAACCAGAGAGGAAGACAAGGGGCATGCGCATACATCATGAGGCATGTAAAAAAGCACTGGTGTATGCTGTTCTCCATGTCCACTTGCTGCTCACGGTGGTTGTAGAGGAGCAGAAGATTCTGTGGTAAAAGCCAGAACTAGCTCAGTAGCCTCTGCAGCACAAACACAGCACTGTATTCAGCCATTGTTTTTACTGTTGTGAGGGTTTGTGTATGCAGTTTAGTGGTGACGTGGGGCTATGACATCATCATTTCTGAAAATATCTAAACGCATGGCCGGCATTTCAGATCCATTTTGAAAAATGTGAGTTTTTGGGCACCTAAACAGAAGTATCGATGCGAGTGAAACACCTATATGATAAAAAAAAAAAAAAAAACTAGTGCAGAGACGACTAAATTCATTACTTATTATATTACTTAACTTATACAATGAAATACAGAGATGATTTAAAATAGGTAATAAAGATAAAACAATTTAAAATATTTAAACCCATACAATATCACTGTGGAAACAAAGCAAATAAAGTCATAAAAATTGTTAAAATACTACCAAGACAAAAATAAAAATAAAATTATGGGTAGGGTTAGATTTATCCAGAAGAGATGGGTCTTTGGCTGTGACTAGAAAATGTCTTGGGACTGGACAGATCTTACATGGAGGGGGAGGCTGTTCCACAGTGTAGGTGCAGCAACAGCAAAGGCTCAGTCCCCGCTGGTTTTTATGTTTCTATCTGGGGACATCCAAGAGCAGCATGTTAGCTGTCCTGAGAGGTCTAGCTGAAACAACTGCAAGAGGTTAATGAGATAGGAAGGTGCTAATCTATTTAAAACTCCCTCTCTCTCTTTGTGGTACATCAAACATTGCAAGAAGAAGTGTAAAAGTGTAAAAAAAAGAAAAAAGTGTAAAATCTGCTATTACTTTTCTTCAAATGTGGGATCTCTCACTGCTCTAATATCAGGTACGATTTTAAACATGTTTCTGTGTGAGCCAGGCCTTATGTGCTGGAAACACACAAAATCTGCATGTCATGATCTGTTATTCTATTACAAGTCTGTCTGATAAAGTGACATCAGACAGACTTTCATTGTTGATGTTATTGGTTTAGTTTTGGTCAAACAACAAACAAACGGCTGCACAATGTTCTCTTAGTCATGTGACTGACATTGTACGTCCTGCAATGTGACTACTGCACATGTGCACATTTTAAAACTAGGGACACAATATTATCAGTATGGTACCAGTATCAGCAGGTAACTGCTTTAAAAGCTAAATATCCTATGAACAGATACGATATTTAGCCAGTATTTTAGCTTTATATATTTGCATCAAGATTGTGCATCTTAAACTGAGAGTATAAGCTCCCAAAATGGTACAGGCTTTCTGTCAGCAGGTGAGTGAATCAGTATTTTAGCTTTAGATTAACATATACAGCTTGATTTTACAGTTACTGTAATCTAAAAAAAATACTTTCAGCCATTTCTGTTTATAGGTTTCAATATCGGGATTGGCAAAAATAAGTTATAAAATATCAGCATATCGGATAGCTTCAGAAATTCAGTATTGTGAAGTCCTAGTTAAAAGGATGTACTGTTCAGCCTTAATTTCAATCTAGTTTTTAATCGCTAATGTAAAATTGGGCTGCTGGTTATTAATTCAAGGGTCTTTGAGACATTTGGCATCAGGCTAATGTGAATTTGACACAAAGATGACTTGATTTTATTATTTATTTGCAGAATATAAAATATCAACAATAAACTGTGTTGCAATACAGCTACAAATGACTATGATATGATTTAAGGTCCATACAGCATGGCCCTACTTAAAAATAGCTAAAGGTATTTGCAAAGGTACTCAACATATAACTGGTATTTGCTAAAGAAAAGCCATAAAGCCATAAAGTTAAAACATCCAAGTCCATACAAGAGCAAGCAGGAACTAATCAGTGGTATTGGCTCATGTTTGTGCACTCACTTCAGAGCGTGGAGCTGCTCAGGGACTGTAAACAAATCAAACAGAGAGACGGGTTGGCCTCAGGTATACCTCTGGTTATTGTAAGAGCTGCTTCATGTTTTCCATTAGCCTTCATGCTCCCAATTCCAAACAGAAGTTTCAATGTTTGGTTAAGGTTTTTTTTTTTCCTTTTTATCAAATATCTGCAATCTTTCCATGGTGTGCCTTTGTTCAAAGACAGTACTGTAAAAGGTAGAATAATGCATTCATACATGTGAGTGCCAAAGTGACTTCTTTCACTCCTTAACATCATGCAGTGGCACATAATGTGTACTGAGGCTGTATTCTGATGTTAATTTGTGCATAATGTAGCAACCTTTGCTCTGTGCCACTTCTGAACAGGCCTTGCCAATAAAGCTGCCAGCGTATGCAGGTTATAAATATGTGAAATTGTCCTTGAAGAGTTGCTGTTCTTTTGTCTGCCTCTAAAGGAAGTCAGTGTGGCCCGGGCTGGCTCTGAGCATCCCTTCAGCGGTCTGCTTCTCCACGCTGTGAGCCTGTCACGGAGGCTTAGTGTCAAACAGCTCGTCCTCTGCTGAGTCAAGCTGACCATGAGCGAGCCAGACTGGCCACACTGGCCTGATGCTCTGGCTTATGTTAGGCGTCCTGACGCTCCCATCTGGGCTGTAGGTGCTGGAGAAATGCTGACAGTCTAGCCTGTTCTATGATTCAACATGCTGGATAACGCAGAGGCCAAACAGATCCAGGCCCAGTAAGACTTAAATACTGTGTTTCAAAGTATTAAAAATAGGGTGATACAGTTTCACCTGGATACCTGAGGGATACTTTAAAGACTTAAATCTGGTCTAATTAGGTTAGCTTAATCCCCCAATCAGATATATGGCACCTGCTTGATTCTCTCAGGTGTTGAGCCCATTCATCTGGGTTAATTTGATGAGAATGCTGTAAACAAACACAGGCAGCATTGAAGCTCTAGTTGGCTTACTCCAAAGGGAAGGCTAAAAAAATTAAGCGCAAAAGAAGCTGAGTAAACAAGATGCATGATGGTATGCTGTTTCCATGCCTCTGAACACAACAGGTGATATTTTCTCTGTAAATAAAAAGACCTTCACCAAACCCCATTCAAAAATCAGTCAATTTAAGATGGAGGCCTTGCTCAACAGGTGAAACAACAGTGTGTCTACTTCCTGATGTTTGGCACCAGCTCTGCTCTCCCATGAACAGACAATAAACCTAGTAGAACTTATTTCCTAAAAATTCACTGTACGGTAACCAGCAGCTCTCTTCCTGGAATTATACAATCAATGCCAGATTGGCTCATGTGTAAGTTATAGGCTCTACACACAGTCATAACTTTTGTTATATTGTAACACAAGTAAACAGATGTAGTGATTTAAAAGGCCCAGACATGAACAAGCATGCCCCTCCACATTTGGCAAAGAGCTGGGTAAACAAAATATTGTGAGACTTTTGCAGGACTTACATGAATGGAAACTTAATTATTGTATTTTTATTTTTGACCAAGCAAGAGATCATTGTCAAACTGCATTAATAAGCTGGAAATGTTTGGCAATGTTTGGATAAGTGAGTGCTGCACCTAGTTGTCCAATTACAGCCAACTAATATTTACAATTTAGACATCGTCAGAGAAACAGCTTTTGTAGTTTTTAGCTATTCCACATTTGACTTGTATGTGTAAGTATTCAAATTGTGCAAATATGTTGGCAAAGTTTTGAAAAATATGGTTGAACTGCATCACCATTTAAACCTTTTTTTTTTTTTTCAAAAGATGCTAAAATTTGTGAAATTTAGACAGTCAGCATGATATTGCCCTCAATATGTTCTCCAAAAAGGGAGACAAATCTTACTTGATAGCAAGAACAGGTTTGCAAAACTATAATAAAGAAAATGTGATTAAAAATATTTAGAACTAATTTACAGACTGCTTTATTGTCTTGTTGGTTTTTACAATGACAATAAGCTATCAAACTGTATACAGTTTTATCACTAAAACATTACTTAGAGCTGCAAGTTATTTTCCTGATGCTGCAAATTGCACAAAGATCTTTGTAGTGATTGTACAAGCAGGTGATATCGGCAACACTTGAACCTTGACAGTCTCAACCACACATGTAAACGTTACAAACTTATTGGTACAACTTTGAAAGTGTCAGGACATTGCCTTTCAATTTTTGTACTACTTTTGTAATTTTTTCCCCTGGATATGCTTTACTAGAAAATAAAACTGCAGAGTTGCAAGTGTCACCTACTTTTGTAAAACTTACACAGGGTGTTCAAGACTTTGCCTGCAATGTTTCTAACCAAAAGACATCACTGTCTTAATAGCATGAATATTCTTACAATATTATTTTACTGCAAGATAACCAAAAATTGCAACCAGTCTACCTATTGCTGTCAAAATTGCACAACTAAGTTAGCTCTGTGTCCACCCACTTGTGTCCAAAGATTGCCCCAAGTTACACATCTCTTCTAAATGTATTTACAAAAAGTAGATCTAAAATGTCACCAATACTCACAAGCTTTGCTCAGACTGATGTCTAAATTGCACAAATGCAACGGCACATGTAGATGACTCAACGAGGTTTTACTGCTTGTTCTCAAACTTTGAACACTTTGTTCCACAATTAAGTTGGCAATGTGGGAGAAACTAGCCAGGTTTTACTTCTTGTGCCCAAACTTGGACCACATTTTTTGTAATTCTAAAACAATAAGTTTTATTGGCCAAAATGCTGAAGTTACACAAATACATTGGCAACATTGCAAAAACTGAATCATTTGGACATGTTAAGAATCCACTCAGTTAAATTTAACCTATCTGAGCGACTGGGCTTTGTGCAAAGAAATTAGATGTATTATTTTTAAACAATAAAGACCACTGTCTAAATTTCATTAGTTGGCAATATTGTTTTAAAGTGAAATAGTTTATAAATTTGATTTACAAACTACTTTTATTATTATAAACTATTATTATTATATGAATACGATGTATCACTAAACTATAACAAAAGACGCAAGAACTTCTTCTTTTAATGTCTTCAATGCTCACATAAGTTGTCAGTGTTTGGATAGCTGGATGAAAGTGTCGAGGATGGAAGGCCAAACACTGGCAACCTACTGTGTTCATGCTTTTTAATTAGGTTTCAATATTTAACATTCAAATGAGAGGCTTCATCACTGAAGGTAATTATGGAGTATACGTCATCATTGAGGCTCACCTGTGGCCTCTTCACTTTTTCTTGAGGCCCATTGGAGCACGAGGCCCCACAGTTACCTGTATTTGTCTCACAATGGCAGAAGTCGTGGTGAAGTTTGTGTGCCTGTTTCAGCCCTTACCTTGTCTGACAGTTTTCAACCTGACGGCCCCTTTGCAGTTCCTTATCACTGTCTGAACGTCGTACAAAGGTAATCCCGAAATGGAGAGGTTCTCCACTTCCAGCAGCAGTTCCCCTTCATTTAATTTTCCACTTTTATAAACCACAAAGTCCTCGTTAACTTGTCCAATGAGGGCGAACTCCCCATTCTCCGCACCGCCGCGCAGCGACACGTTCAAGTCACCGCGGGCATCCTTGGAGACGACGCACTCGTTTATCCTGGAGGTCCAGTGGTTCTTCTTCACCACGGGTTTCGACATTATTGTGGACAGCTCTGAGCCGACACGGACAAGGCTCTGCCACCGAGATGAGAAACAGTCAGAGCAGCTTTAATGCCGCCTCAAAAAGTAGATTTGTATCCGAGTGAAGCGCTGCAAACTTTCTTCCTCTTCCACAGGAACATGAGTGCCTCTGTCACCGCTCTCCCCGGGGTGACAAATCAAGCCATTCCTGAAGGCTGTGGACACACTCCTGAATAAATGAATATTGCTTTAATTATGTTCTCAACATCCCCGCAGTTTAATCCCTTTACATCGATGTCATCTTACATCTGCCACGGTCCCACTTACGTCCCGTGCCCACTTTAAATCCTCTCCTCTGTTTCTCAGTAAAATAAACTCACTTTAGTTTTGTCTTCCTGGCGATAATGTCTCCTCTTTATCCCTTTTCGTCCTCAAACTTTATTGCTGTAGTCTCCGTCCTCCGCTTGTTTAACCAGGTTCAAGGCGCTCGTGCACTTTGGCTGAATCTCATTTCTACTCTGCCCCTGCTCTCGCGCTGGAGATGTGTTGCTGTTCGTGCTGCGTTCAAGGGCTGTAGGAAACTTCTCACTCGAACAAACCTCGATATACAACATGCGAAGAAACAGGACATAAAGATTTCGTAACACGGTCCGCGTTAAACTGAGTTGAAAATTGAGATGCCGAGTAAGTAGCTGTTTTTAAAACAGTATTTTTCTGAGTGTGACCTTATAATTTATGGTTAAATAGACCAAACAAATGAGTAAATCCAGTGGTTTAATTTAACATGAAAGCAGTGTTTTTACTCCCTGACATAAATTGGTCAAATGCCGTACTTTAAAGCTAACATCTAAATAAAACATTATTACAGATAGAATAATAATGATAATGTTGGGTTTGATTTATTCCATTTTACAGAATTTAATTGAAATTAAGTCTGTATATGTGCACTGTACGTTTTTTCTTAATTGAATGAAATTGAATTGAATGCAGTCAATTATAAATGGGAAGCAGAAAATTAATAAGTAATAAATCAAAGTCACACATATTCCACTTACAATTCATTGCTATCTCAACTCATTATGTATTTCAATTGAACCCTAATAGCCAACATGATAACTCAATAACAAAACTGAGTCTACCCACAAGTTAAATACAGTAATTGTGCTTCCTGGTTACAGGTTTTGTAATATACAGTAAGTGTCGGTATGGAATTTTTGAAAGCATCAGATACATTTTACTTTGAAATTCTGAAGTCAAAGCTAAAATAAAGCTCTTGAAGGCAGCATTATTATAATGAGCGCATGCGTGCTCATAAAAGCAGAAAGGGAGACCTTTGCTAGACCCTGTAAAAGTTTTTGGCCTCTTTTAGTTAAAAGCAGGTTATATGTTGAGTACCTTTGCTGATTTTTATCTAAAGAATAAAACGGAAAATCTTTGAGAGACATCAGGCATTGATTTTATAATACAAGGTTTGATGAAGGATAGAAAAAACTCAGTGAACTCGATTCAATCCACAAACTTCATATGTGGATTCTGACTTAATGTTTATTGCTGATGGCTTAGTCATAGATGCAGCGGTTCCACCTCTCAGCCTGTCTGTCTGGATTCCTACAGTTCAGGTTAGACAGGAGGTACAACTTGTTTTCATGCATGGATGACACCACCTCTTGATGATCAAACACTTTAAGTGGGTGTTTTGGTGTAAGTGATTGTTCCTCCCTGACACAAAAATGTATACAGAATTTATGGGATTCTTTACATTAGTGGTTCTCAAGTGGTCTGGCCTCATGACCTTGTACTACAGCTTCATGAGAATTTGTGATCTGAATTTTCAAACAATTCTGTTTCCCGATTATAAAAATGTCTTAGTTTGGAACAAATATTTGTCTGAACAAGGACAGAGACAATAAATTCCTAAAAGCACATAATCACAGGTTTCCTGAAAAGACATGCATGCATACATTCTATTTTTCTTCATTTCAACAAGTGATAAAAAAACAGGATTTAAGCAGTAAACAGAGTATAATCTGCCTAAAAACAGTACTTGCTATTGCTTTCCCTTGGTTGATTGGTTGGTTGGTTGGGTTGTTGGTTGGTCTGTCATTCATTTGATTGATATTGGTCTCTTGATTGGACGGTTTAGATGGTGGCTGAGTTAGTCAGTTGATTAACCATTAGGTCATTTTGTCACTTGGTTGGTCAGTCAGTCAAAAGTTGGCAGGTTTGTTGGTTGTTTGGTCAGTCAGTTGGTTGGTCAGATTGTGTGTTGGGTCATTGATGGGTAGTTAGTTAGTTGGGTGATTGGTCAGCCAGTTGGTTGGTGAATCAGTTCATTGATTTGTTTATTAGTCGGTTGGTTTGCTGGCTAGTTGGCCAGTAGGTGAATTGGTTGTAGAGTTGGTTGGTTGGTTGGTTGGTCACTGGGTTGATTAGTTCTTCTGCTAGTTGGTCATTTGTTTGGTTGGTGAATCTGTTGGTTGGTTGGTTAGTCTCATTTGGCCAGCTAGGTAGTAAGTCAGTGAATTTGTTTGAGGGTTAGTCAGTTGGTAGGTTAGTTGATTAGGGAGTTGGTTAGTTGATAGGTCTGTTGGATAGTTGGCTTGTCCATCAGTTGGTTGGTTGGTTAGTCGGTGGGTTGGTTAGTTGTTTGGTTTGTTGGTTAGATAGTTATGTAGTAATAAAGTGACACCCAAAGGCAAAGTAGCATTGGTCTTTCTACTAACTATTAAGAGACACAAACAGGGCTGGTGTCGCTCCATTCTAGCACCATTGTTATATCATAAGTATATTTTCAATCAAACATAAAAGGATGGATTTTCTCTTTTCTTTCTTGTTTTTGTCCAGGAATGCATTTTTAGAGTACTGACTGTTTTACAACATGATAAGTTTCACAATGACTTGTTCCAACAATAATTACATGGGTTTATCTTAATTTGTTTCAAGTAAGAAGGAGAGGAAGGGGAAAAATTAAAAAGACAAAGAAAAGACACCAGTCAAAAGATGGTGAAACATGTTCCTTCCTGATCATATCAGTAATAAAAATACAATAATTTAGACAATATAATCAATCAGTTTGACAGGCACTGATCCAAGATATAATATCGTGTACATGGCCAGATGAGATCAGATTGGCTGGGCCTCACACCTTGGGAATGGCAGATGAGCTTTCCCAGCCTAAAAATAACAGTGAAAGTACTCTGTGTCTCAAGGGAGTAAAACCCATTGGCCTGGATGAGACAGGAAATAGTAAGTGCACTTTCAAGCTCAAACATTACAACTTTCATGCACACTCATTGCCGTGCTCAGCCATGAAATGCTTGCATAAGTTGTTTTCAGTTCATCTTAGTTTCCTCAGAGGGAAACCTCTCTCTGCTGGCAATTGATGAACAATAAACATTAATACAGAAAGTACTTAAAACAGAGCACAAGACGCATTTGTCATAAATTATGAAAATCTTCCCTCATCTACAGAGCACCATTAACTAAACAGCACTTCTAACTATCCTATAAAAAATGCAACAACAGAGTTAAGCTATTAAATAGTACAAGATAAAGAAGAGTTTCTTATGCTGTGAGAGTTTCCCTTCAGTGGTGTGAACCCTCTGATAGAAGAGAGCAAGAAATGGAGTGCTGGTTGACCGTGTGGTTTGTTTAGCATGCTGGATGAAAAGTGGGTGCAGTTCTCCAGGCAGGTGGCCTGGTTTCAACCTCTACCCTTGGGTCCTTTGTTGTGTGTTGTTCATCCCTCTCCTAGATCTCATTCCTGAAATGTATATTTTAAAAATAAAGGAATACAACATAAAATGAAGAAGAGAGTAAACATTTTGAAACACACAGCCTCGTTAGGCTTTTTTTTCAAAGGCCTTTTAGATTTGAGGTTTTACAGTATTAGTGGTTCATTTATTTTCTATAGAGCAGTGGCGCTGCAGGTAGTGCACATGCTTCACAGCAAGAAGGTTGCTGGTTCAGTCTCTGTGGCTTTCACAGCCTCTCTGTGTGGAGTGTTAAAGCTGCAGTAGGTAGAAAGCCAGAAAACGGTTGATTTTTGAGTCTCATCTGAGTTAGGTTTAGTTCGTCTCTGCCCTGAGCCCCTCCTACCAGACGAGCTCGTGCACACAGCATTTTTTCGACAGAGTCGCTATGGAGCCGCTGCTGGAATTCACCGGTCCACTTGGCACAATTTTGAGTAATGTCCGAGTCAAGCTTCAACCGTACTCTTTACCAACAGTCTGCAGACGGCTAAACTGTTAGCAGCATTCAACTTACCGGTAGCCATTTGTAATCTACTTTCATGAAATCTAACTACACAACACAACTACCACCGCAACACATTACGACAAATATTACAAGGTTATTCATTTAGCAGCTTATCTGTCCAAGAGAAGAGTGGCCAGCTCCGAATCCAACTTTAGACCTAGGCTATCCCGCAGTTCTCTCCATTTCTGGAAT
The DNA here is from genome assembly GCA_037902135.1 of Cetoscarus ocellatus. Lineage (NCBI taxonomy): Eukaryota > Metazoa > Chordata > Actinopteri > Labriformes > Labridae > Cetoscarus > Cetoscarus ocellatus. The sequence goes on from JBAMNC010000572.1 coordinate 2,421,590, forward strand.
GCTCTGCCGATATTAACACGACTTTTGTTCCTTTTTTGGTCAGCCTCTCTTTTATATTCTTTCTTTTCAAATTCTGTCTTCCTTTTTTTGGGTTGTTTAGCCGTGTAGGCAGTTGTAGCCAATGCTGGAATAGCGATTTTATCTGGTGCACTGTCCGCCATTGCCACTTGCTCTCTCCTTCTGCCTGCTGCACGGGAAAGCGCATATGCAGTAGAACAGCCAATAGGAACGCAGTGGTCTGAGCTGACCTTTGATTGGTTGATGCACATCGTCTCAATACTGATTCTTTAGAGGCTGAACACAGAGCCATGGTGAGGTGCAGAAACCTACTGCTTGTCTCAGACCGCTTGACTTACATTATGCTTGGAGGATATAAAATTTTTACTCAATTATACTAAAACAATGTTGCTAACTGCAGCTTTAATGTTCTCCCTGTGCATGCATGGACTCTCTCCTGGCACTCCAGCTTCCTCCTACAGACCAAAAAGGATTCACAAGGTTTTTATTTGTCAGTTCTTGTATGTGCATGACATACAGAATAATTGAAATTCTGTTTCTCGCTTCCATCTAGGTGACAAGACAAGAGTTTAAATTGAGACAATACAAGGTAGTTTACAGCTTGTTGTAAACATAATCTAAGCACAGTGAGAGGAGTAGGAGGAGCAGTGCAAAAATGTAATAAAGTGCAAAAATAATGACGGCAGTGCAAATTATGATGGCAACAGAAGTAAAAATAGAGCAGTGTAATTTAAATAGTGCAGAGACAGTAGCTTAGATTGGGAGGTATAGCAAAAATTTTGTTCATACCTGAAGTACAAAAATGCAATATGTTATTTACATACTTACAAATGATATAGTGACAGACAGTGCAGCAGTGAGGTTGTTGGAGACAGTCCTTAGCAGGGTCTGAGCGGAGCGGTGTGCATTTCACAGTCCATAGCAGGGGCTGAAGCAGGGGTTTTTGGTGTGGGTGTGGGTGTGTAACAGTCCATAGCAGGGGGCTGAAGCAGGGGTTTTGAGTGTGTATGAGCAGGTACTGAGCAGAGTTCAGTATCCTTACAGCCTGGTGGATGAAGCTGTTTGCCAGCCTGGTGGAGCGGGCCTGGAGGCTCCGGGGCCTTTTCCCTGAGGGCAGCAGACTGAAGAGGGGATGTTACAGGTGGGAGGAGTCACTGGTGATGCTGATGGCTCTGCGGGTGAGGCGGGTGCGGTAAATGTCAAAAACATCCTTATTAGGTTGATTGGTGACTCAAAATTGTCCTGAGGTATTAGTGTGAGCACTAATGGTCGTTTTATTATATCCTTTTTATTTTAGCTATATTGAAATAAAGATTTTTTTTTTTTATCATCAACCAAATTGAGTGCCTCAGACCTTTGAAATACCCCAAAGCTTAGTTGTTTTGGACAAATTCATTGTATTGACAGCTATGAAGTTTCTCCTGGGATGAACCATTAAAACTTAAGTTATCACTTGACTTTTCATGTTGCGCCACCAAAAGATCTGCCTTGTTTTCTTGTCCTTTATGTTGTGTTAGGTCACACAAGTACATGCAGGTATCTACACTCTCTTTAGCCTATGTTGTACTTCAGGTTGAGTGCTTATTAATAAATGAGGGAAATGGAGTGCTAACACACTTGACAAAGCTGGCCAACATAGCAAACATTACATCTGCTGAACATGAGCATTACTTTAAAGCCTTACAATGCAGAGACACTCTTTTCCTTGTTTAAAATATAAAAAACACAGGAATTTTATTAGATTTAATTCATATCAGTTCTTTCTGGAAAAGCTGTCTTCTGTTAACTACATAAGCTTCATTAAATTCTCCAGTTCTCATGTAAGGGTTAATAACAGTTTCACATCAGCCTGAAGTTTTCTATGAATGGTTGCAATGCTGATTTAAAAGAAAAGATGGAGTTTAAGATGGAGAGGCTCTGGCTGACGTGTGTGAGTCTGCATATGTATATGTGCCAGTCACTTCATTTGTGACCTCCAAATGAGGATGAGGTCACCCAGCTCTTCTGCCAGCTTGCTGTCACACAGTGTCACCCAAATTGAATAGACAGAGGCAGATACACAGCCACTGGCCCAAAGAAATCATATTCACTCTCCAACCATCCTTCACTCTCTAATGTGTCAACATTTTTAGTCGGCATGTTGCTTCGTCTTCTATATTTCACTGTGAGATTCTCTGTCTTTCTCTCAATCTCTTGCATGCAAATATTATGTATGTGCAACCAAAGAGCTTACAGACTCGGATATATGTAGTGTTTTGTAAGCAGTATGGACTTTTAAAACCTATATGGACTACATTACAGTTTATTTAACATCCTAAATCACATTTATGTTACACTACACATCAGTGAGATCTAAATAGTAAAATCTCACTGAATATGTGATAAATGACAGTGTTGTTTGTTCAGAGTTTTATTGAAAAGTCAGGGCTTTGTCATGTATTAACGCAGTCTCCATGCATAATCACTGTCTGTCCTTGTGCTGCTATTATGACTTCATATGTAATCAGAGAGACCTGCACAAGAATGGCTTGTTTATATTGACCTATCATTAGCCACAACTTCCATTCATACTTAGTGACATCACCAATCATAATAGAGTGAGCTCAATGTCAAACAGTGACTTGGGCTGAAAGCATCACTGAGCAGGCCCTGGAACCTTTATGCACATTGGGCTTTGGGGCATGTTGGGCATGTGGCACAATCACAGATGTCCTGCTGTAGTGATGTGTTTATCAGATGAAGAGCCGTACAGCCATGAAATTTCAAGTCCTTTTGTTATAACATGTTTTAACAGCATAAACTTAGTTTTAATTAATTTAGTGATGTCAAGCAGGTCTCTGAGTTTTAACCATAGATGAGGTAATGACAAATTCAAGAGAATAGTCACCCCAAAAATAGTCTTTGATAACACTATATGGTTTGAGGACAACTGAAGCATGAACAGTATGTTCGACTGACTGAAAATCACTGTTTTATGGACAGACATCCAACCTTAATAAGCCACCAGACATGTCCTTGTACATGAGCTGAAAGACATTTATTCTGCGATGTGTCTTGTGGATAAAATTTAAATTTCTTCTGAACTACAGTGACCATAATATAAAATGAAGCCCCTGTAATTGCTACTTGTGCTTCAAATTTAGATAAGAAATACAGAATAGAGAACTTCTTGTTTATTTTACAATATGAGTCCAAGAGGCTCCTTTTGTAGGCCCTGGCATTACACAGTTGTCTACAAATTTTAAAGTAATTGATTTATAATAATATTTTAGTTGCCATTACTGACAGCTGCACTTAGATCTCTCTGGTATGTCACTTTGATAGTCCTCTATTTAAGGTGGCTTTAATGATTTGCACTGTTATCGTCCATCTATTGACGTTCATGTAAATATGTGTAATGGCAATATAAGCTCCATTTGGGGTTAATTTGTTTACATGCTCTTTCATAAAAATTGTAATCATTGTGTTGGTCAGACCAAATCCAAACTTTTATGGTGCATTATTTGAGCTCAGAAATCAGTATATGCAAGTTGCAAATTAGACGTGCCCCTTGATGCAGGAATACCGACATTGCTGGTCATTTTTTCAGTTAGCCCAGGTTTAATCTCGTAATTGGACATCAAGGCTCCCAGGTAAATGGATTGCATTACTTAGGGGCTTGACAGAAAAAATTTGAGTATCACCAATCCAGTGGATCAACCAGCATCTTATTTTTACCAAAAGTATAGTGTGAAGTAAGCATGTAATGTAAGGAGCCAAAACGAAATGAGGAAAGCCAATTGCTCAGTAGTTAAGTTTACACATTTGTTGTATAGAGGCTGTTGTCCTTGAATGGACAGCTTAGTTCCAAATTCAGCCTGTGGCTCCTTTCTCACAGTCTCCATCTCTTTGAAATATTTCATTCTAGCCTCTGTCCTTGTCTGTCAAAAAATAAAAAAAATAAATAAATAAAAAATAAAACTCCAAAACATCTTTTAGTTCTTTTTAGCAAGGTCAACAGGGACATATCACAGTTGACCTGGCATGCTGGATTGAGAGTTTCACATATCTACAGGACATATTTACTCATATAGCTGGGCAATAGCCCATAGAAAGTAAGTGGTAAATGGACACTTTCTAGTCTCTTTGACTACTCAAAGAAGCTTTACACCACAGGTCACATCTACACTATCACTCTCACAATCCCTCACTGATGGTTCAGTGTTTCCATGTTAGTTCTTCATCAGTATCAGCAACACATTCACACCCTTTCATATCCTTTAATATGCCACTGACACAGTGGGAGCAACTTAGGGTTAAATGTCTTGTTCTGCTGGTGTCGCAGTCTGTTAGTGTACTTGGTTACTATTCGGGAGGTTGCAGGTCCGAACCCAGCTCAGGGTGTCACATGGCAATGTGTCCTTGGGCAAGACACTTAACTTCAGTGTCAGTGGCGTGTAAATGAGTGACTGTGAGAATGAATGGGTATGAATGGGTAGATGTGACCTGAGGTGTAAAGCTGCTCTGAGTAGTCAAAAGACTAGAAAAGAGCCATATAAGCTCAAGTCCAATTACCATTCACCATTGCCATGTGACACTCAGAGCTGGGCTCAAACCAGAAACCTTGTGATTACTGACAGAGAGCACTATTAGACTATGTTGATGATGCCCAAAAGTATGTGTGGGTGACTGGATGATCTTTCTGTCAGTCACCTTCATTACAGGCATATCAGCAGGCGCTGCTTTGGAGGAACAAAGTACACAACCTGAGCCAGTTAATGAATCAATCTCTTTCTGAAACCTTTTAGGAAAGGGGTGTTAAACGTGTTGTTCTTTGTTCTTCATTAAATGAAGAAATGTTGTCATGATTTGGTAAAACCTCCACTATAGCAGGCAGCATCCATGTTAATTTTTTCACGAATAGCCATTGTTTACAGCCTTGTTGTCAGTTCTTGCAGTAGTCACACTCACAGCTCCTTCCACTCTCTCCTCAGAGGACATTAACTGTTCAGTGCTTCTTCAGACCGAGCTCAGTTGTTCAAACTTAAAGCTTTGCAATAGGAATCTGCCTGATTACAGACGTTGAATCTGATGAGTGCAGTTGCACTGTGACCTGCTGAGAAGGGTGCATATCAAACCCTACAGTAGCAGCAGCAGACATGCTTGAATCAACAAACTGTTTTAATCTTTTGGCATATATGATGTGAAAAGGACATAAGTCGCAATAGACTGCCTAATAACTCTGTGTTCACAGAAATCCTCATTTAAAAACATTGTCTTTCCAATGGACACATGTGAATGCACGAGCTGTGAACAGAACCCAAACCTTTTGGTTCAGAAAAGGCAGTCTTTACCACTGATGTACAGCCCCTTCAAATAGTGTCAGGATTGAGATTAAACTTTCAATTTCAAATGTGTGTGGGAGTTTTGATGTCATATCTAATGAAGAAAATGTGAATCAAAACATTTATTTATTCTGAATTTTATTAGCTGTGTGATCAGGATGCTGGGATACTCTTTTAAGATGGCAAGAATGGCAAACACTGACCTTGGCAAACACCAGCATGCTGATATTATTACTCTGAGGATGTTTTTATGCCAGATCAATGGTGAGATCAAGAACACATAATGTCATTTTGGATTTCATGAAAGTCTATTGTTCAGCAAGTAACAAGTTCATCTACCAATATCAAGAATTAGTCATTTCAGGGCTGTGGAGAGGAAATAGGATAGTACATGATGGAAACCATTCTGACAGAGAGAAATAAAGAAAGGCAGGATCAGGGGGTGAATTAAGCTACAGATGTAGAGACTGTTCTGTTTGCTCCATTTCCTGAACTTCACAGAGCATCATGTCTCAATGCTTTACTCTGTCTGGTAATATCCACAGTTCCTCTGCTGATATTCCACATCTCAAATTCTGATGTTTCTACTATCCTTGCAGACTTGTTGTATTTTGAATGACAGTGTAAATATTTCAATGAACTGCATTTTTCTTTTTTATTCTCTGAAACTCTGATGGATGGATGAAGCCACAAAACTGGAGGGATTTTTTAGGCATGGTACTTCATAACTGATGTATGAGAGTAGACGGTTAGGAGCAGATATTTCATCATAGTCCACATCAAGAGAAACAGAATCTGGATGTGTTAGAGGGCCTGCACACATATAAATGTGTGTCATGCAACCTGCAGGCCATGTATGACCTCATATTATCTGTGGCGTGACACTGCATTGATGCACCAATTCACACATCCGAAAAGCAAGATGTGCATCCAAATAAGCCATTAAACCGTACAAACATAGTGTAACAAAGGAATTTTTCCCTCATGTTATGTTCACTGACCCATAACTTATTAGTGCTTATCACTTTACACATGCAGGCTCTGTAAATGAGGAGGTCATTTTTCTGCTTTAGATAATCTGCTTTACCTCTGCACCCTGATAATGCCTCATTCTTCATAATATCCACAAAGTATGAGAGGGAGGGAGGGAGATAGGGAAAAAGAGTGAAATCCTTCTTTTAACTAAAGCAGTGCTGCTGCAGAGCTCAGAGTTGCCCTGGAAGATTAGGGATGAATGGTTCAGTATAAAAAGGCCATCAGATTATGTGACCAGGCAGCTGAGAGCTGCCACATTGCTGCCAATGAAGGGGAGGGGTTTCATAAAAAAGACTAATGAAGAGATGTAGTAGGGACTCTTTTAAGCTCCACTGTACCAAACTGTTGCTAAATTGAATTTTTCACTCTCAATGAAGCATCAGGAAGAGAAACTAGAGCTCCTGAGCTGATAACAGTGACAGGAGAAATACTAAATGGATTACAAACATAATTCAGGAAGTTTAGGTGCCCAAATATAAATCTGCACATTCTTAAAGCTGACTGTGATGCAAGGTACTGAATCATTCAGTGAACCTGCATCATACAAATGCCCCTTCTCTTTATTACAGCACAGAAATGATATCTCAACCTGCACTTATCATTTCACCTTGCACACTATCTCAAAATGCTGATCTTCATGCAGACAGTTTGTCTTTTCAGGGGCAAGCATGTTTCTGTTTTCAAATGATAATCAGTATGACTTGTCATTGTCATAGCGGCTTCTGTTTATTCAAGTTTTGTAATTTTACCTCTTTCTGTATGCTCTTTGAAACCAAAATAATCGCACATGGCCCAAAGGGTCTTAAGGCCAAAAAGCAGGCACATTTGACCCATAAATCCGATTAATTTTGATCGTATGGCCCTTGGAACATGAAAGTAAGCAAGTAAGCCTTATAATATGCTTTCAGCTCGCCAGGCTTCAAATTTGCAGTTGTTATTGTGTCCCAGCAGATGGCACAATTTTGCCATTTTACACCCCAGAGTTCAAGTTTAACACACCTGGATTAAGTTTTCACCAGTTTGTTCATATAGGAGGTGTTAATCACTAACAAGCTCTATGATTTTTTTAACAGTAAATTAAAAGCCTAAACCCGTTCCCTGCAGGGAAAAAACACTTATTTTGGTGTTTTTTGGGGGTTGGGGGGTAGTTGGGAGGCTTAAGATATTGGTTATTCCCTTGTACTAAATGCAAGGAAGGACTAATTTTTGGGATCAACAAATTCCATAACATGTCATTAATTATCAACAAAACTGATTTCAGTGCATTTCTACTCATTGTGCTGTGTCTAAATCCCTTTTCTGAACTCCCAAGTGCATGTTTTTACTCTGGGCCAACTTAAAGTCAGGTCATCTTCGGGAAAATAGTGAAACTACAAATGTGAAGCTCTGACTATAACAGACATATTTTTAAGCTGCAGCTTGCAAATGATCAAAATCACAGTTATAATGTGTTAAAAAGTGGCAGCTTTTTGCCTTAATGGGTTCAATGTGATCATTTTGATTATGCAGAGAACTGAAGATCTTTTATAAAAGATAATTTTTGCAAAAAGGCATAAAAACAAATTTCACATCTCTGCCATATAAAAGATAACATATAGATTACTGATAGAGAATTGTACTTAAACAAAAACACGCATGTCCACACAAAGAGCCAATGAGAGTTCAGGTTTAGTTGGACAAAAGTGTCAATAGAGATTCAGTCTTAAGAAAGGCTTGTTGACAGATTCATTTGAAATTACTCATTTTGAGACTTTCTTTGACATGTCTCATCCCAATACAATTCACTGTAGTCTGTAGAACCCTCAAATGTCTGACATATGGGTCATTGACTCAGAATCTCCCTCTAAAGCCCCTCTCCTCCTGCCAGCAGGGTCCCAGAGAGGATCATCTCTTTTTCTGGATTGGAGGAGTGGAGCCGAGTATTTGTTTGAATCTGCATTTTCAGAGCATCTGGGAGTGGACTTATTGTATTCAGATGAAGGCTGGTTGACATTGTCTCTTCAGATAGCAAATTAGACTTTTTACTTGTTGACCTGGTTCTCCTGGTGTCTACAAGCATGCAGCTGCTTGATAATTTGAGATACACCCCCTGTTTGCTAAAATGATAAGACTTCATTTAAGTTTTTTTTTTGCAAACACAGATGAATCATGCCACTAAATTCATTATGAAAATGTCATCATTTTCTTCATACCAAATCAGCCCATAATGATAAGTTTGAAAACAGTTCACAGTGGACGGGCTATTACAATCTGGGGCTGTACCAATAATAAAAAAAATTGTTCTAAGGTTCGACTAGAGGGGCAGGAGGCTACAAGTATATAATGACAACAGCTTAAGCTCAGTCTATTTACCTGTTACCTGTTGTACCATCTTCTGCACTCCAATTACAAAAGGCTTTTATTTTTACCTTGATACCAGAGCTAAGTGGAAGTAAACATCTTCTTAATTTGAGTGAAAAAGAACGGATTGGGGGTTTTAAAAGAGAATGCAAGACATGCAACTTTCCTTGAGAATTTCAGGAGTCTTGAAGGATTTTTTGTACATGTATAAAAACAGCTAAAGACATTGAACAATTTATATCAAGCTATGTTTAGAAAGTACCACCATGGCTTGGCTAATAGAATCACTTAAAATTAGACCAAATACATACAAGATAAATACCACCCAAACATGACAAAGGTGATATTATGTACACAACCTAAAGGTTAACATTGACTTCGTTTTCATTGGACTACTGAGTCAAAGTTTTCGGCACTGTCCTTTGACTCGTCCATCAGTCTCACTGATACCTCTGATCTTACCCTCTGAGCTGTTTCTCATGATCCCTTTTTTTCTCCCATCACAATGTCAGATTTTCATCCTTAATGTGATCATCAAAATCAAGAAGACCCTGAAAAAGAAACAAAACGAAGAAGGAAAAAGTAGAGGGAGAGATGATGATGATACATGGTGATTAGTTGGGTATGACTTGGTGAGGTCACGTGCCCCATGTTAAAGCATGACTGAATAATTCAAAGCAACACAAGTACACAATATCTGAACAGAGCAGGCCTTTTTCCTCCTGCTCTGCTACTGACTCCCACGCCAGCATGCTGCCTGCAATAAAACAGAAGCGAGTCATGTGGACGTTTTAGGGTTAGAGCCCAGCTGTATGAGCTGATGATGTTCTCTGCTTGACATTTGCCGTGTTCTCTTACATGTTTTAATGAGAAACTTGTAAAGAAGAAAACCATATACTGCAGCATTTAAAAAGGTTTTTATAATTGGCACTGCTTTGGTCTTGCGTGACCCATTTTAAGCACAATAAATTACACAATAAGAAGCATGAAATAATAAAATTCTAACTGTCAGGATTGTGTATTGGACAGTTTGCAGTATTCACAGATGGATAGTTCCTGTTCTCTGTGCTCTCTTACTCTTGCCAAGAGCAAATGCTTTCGTTTCCTCTTGATCTCATATGTGACTATTTGAAGATGTTTGTCCAGGCCACATGAGATGATATTCACTTTCTTCCAGCCTCTTGCTACTGACATAATGATTGCATGACTCTAAGTATCACAGCTTGAGAGGATCGGACATAGAGAATCAAGAAAAGAGCACCACAGCAGCATATCCTGCTACCACTGCTCTGATATATAATACAGCAAAATATTCAAGATTCTCTAGATGTTTTACACAAAAAGTACCGTACAATGATTTACAGGTCTTTGAATGTAAGGATAAGGAGGCAAATTTTAGAGATAAAAGTAAGTAAAAGAAATTGCAGAAGTATGGGAGTTTGTCCTAAAAGTTCTCATTTGATTTCCTAAAGTTTGAAGATTTATAAGTGTATTTCTTTAAAAATAAATATGGCAACTAGAGACCCAAGGTCTACATGTAGCCCCTCTCTCCACTCAATGTGTCCCCAAGCCAAAATTAGCATAATTAATATTACAAAAATCGATAGAAATCAGGTTAAAAATCTGTAATGGGGGAAAATAATCTTTGCTGCCGATACAAAATGTGAACTTGAATTGCTCTGCCAAGGCTTTTCCAAAATTGTCAAGTATGAATTATTGTCAAAAATGCGGAAAACTGCTTAACCTCACACTGTTAATAAATCCTTTAAAAATTCCTGGATGCACATCCAGATTTGGAATAACACCAAAATCTGATCACTTGCCCCTTGTCCCATTATCAACCTATCCCTTAAAATGTCTTCCAAATCTGCTAAAGACTTAGTGAGTTATTAGCGAAAATGTATGAAACTGCCCCGTCTTGCAATGTTAACAAATTAGTTCCTGTATCCACATCCCAAACTGAATCATCTCCAAAATCTAATATATTGGTCCTTGACCTTTTCCGGACCTTTCCTAAAACCTTAATCAAAATCTCTTCATAATTTGTTATGCTATCCTGCTGACAAACCAAAGGCTGGCAAAAACATAACATACTTAGCAGAGGTAAAAATGGCTGTCAACAAAACATGAAAATGCAAATATTTATATGTTAATCTTTGTTTTCTTGTATGTACAGTATGTTCTGATTTTTTCTAAGACATTGATTGTTTTCATTTGAATTATTGTCTTTTACTTTTCTAGGAGGTTACTTAATGTTCTTAAAAATACTGAAATGTAAAAAGAGTATACTTCAATAACTAGCAGATACTCAATTCATCAAATTTAAAATGTGGCTTATATTACTTTCTTTTTTCTGTTTTTTAAATATTTAATTATTATTAGAATTTGTTGGTTTTGAGATTATTTTATTTGACACATCTTTTTGCCTCTATGTTAGATCCTTTCTAAACCTAAACAACCAACAGAGGATGTGCTGTCTGGGAAAGACACTGCCCTAAGTGACAAGGGGAGAAAGCTGACTACAGCATGGATGGTTGGTTTTAAAATCATTCAATCAATTTAGCTGTAAATGGTAACATTAGAACAATCTCTCTTTTGATGGTTATTATTGCTAATACCACCATTACAATAACCTTTACAATCACATGAAGAGGAGGACCCTTCTGAGAATTAGATGCTGCATTTCAAGGACTAACCTGTCATAAATCTATATTCAGCAGAAATGAACATGATAAGGAATTACTTATGGTATGGGCATCCATAAATGTATCACTATCAAGAGTTATCTTTTAGCGCATTTGTCTCTATCAAATGTTAGCCATGTTAAAGTTAGCCTGTGCTGTGTGGATACAATAATCTTCAAAAAGACAAGGGGCATCTTAATCTACTTGCTAATTCTCCATACTGAGCATGGTTGTGTATAGATCCTATATACCTTGCTTGAGTGATCATGAACCATGAGATCATCTTGGGAATTAGACCCAGGCAAGGTGCCCATGCTGAGAATGTTGTTAATTTGAAGGAATCAGATGGCCCAGGTTCCTGGTCTAAAAACACTTTGTGGTTGTTTGTAACTGCAAGAATATTTTGATATACATTTAGGGTTTCTATCGAACAATCTGATTGGAACAATTAACATTTTAGACACTGAAGATATTGTTTCTCATTTGGCCTGAATGCATGGATTAAAATAAGGGTCTTGTAACTGTAGAGTTAAAATATTCTAAATATATCTCTTTACTTAGTGAAAATGTGTGGCACTGAGGCTTATACAAGAGCCCTTTTGAGATTTTAGAGCCTCAAAACAAACAGAAATTTCTGATCTTGTGGTTTGAGTTCTGTCCTCATTGCAAAGATGTTGCGGTGTACATAAGGCGTTGTCCCTGACATCACTGTTAGGTGTGTTTACAAGTTCAGCAAATGGAGGCTTTCAGTGACACCCATTATTATCATTATCTTTGTTGTCTATTGTCTTTTTTCCATGAGTTTTGCTGTAAAAAATAGTCTGTGCTCACTGAAGTACCTGCCATGATGTCATAGGGCGGCAAAACAAAGCAGCCTCTGTGTCCAGGTGCTCCTTTGTTTGCTTGACCTGGCTGGGTTGTTGGCATGAGGCAAGTCCAGAGCACACAATGAGGGGAGGGGGCAGGAGGGGACCAGCAGCCTTGAAAAATTCCTCATCACATCAGGCATGACTTCATTCCCTCTGCTGCTCTGTTTGGATTTGATGAGAACTTGCCACAAAATCTCAGCATTTATTAGCATTTACTTTGTTATATTTAGATTTTACTCCATTTTTCTGCATCATGTTTGTATCTTTTATCATATTTCTTCTAAAACGTTGTGCCTATGTGACAACTCTGTTCATTCTGAGACTTTTTATTATTGGATTTTTGGACTCCTGTGCTCCTCCTCTGGTGGTGTGTGTGTTTTTCTCTGCTTCATGTTCACAGATTGGGCGTGGTTACCTGCCGCTGCAATCTTACACCTGGTTCTCATTCACCTCAGGTGCTACTTAAGCTCTGCTTTGACTCATCTCCAGCGGCAGATGATTCCCCCAGCTCCCTGTCTGCCTCCACGAGCCCCACTTCACACGCCCAATCTCCAAGATCACTGTCGCACTCTCTGGACCTCTCCGTCACCTCAGCCCACACCCTCCCAGGATTCACCTTTACTTCCCTGGACCCTGGATTCCCTCCTCCTTCCCCTCAGCTTCTCTTCAATAAACATTTATTGTAACACCCCCTTTAATCAGTCTCTGCTTTTGGGTCCACTCCTCACAATCGGAAAAAACATTCCCTCACATATAGTTATTGATTTGGGATACTTTTTTTTTTATCATTGCTAATTCTATTCTAAATATATTCATTTATTTTAAACAGTAAAGCTTCACTGTGAAACCTGATGACTAAAAAAATTAAGCGAACATCCATCCATCCTTTATCTGTACTGCTTACCCTTTTCGGGTCACTTTTTACATGACTAACAAAGACTGTATCAACTGATGTAATGGTGTTGCAGGTCAATTTGTGTTGATATTCTACATAAACATATACTTATGAGCTGCTTGCTAGCCAGTGGTGGCAATTCATATTTGCATATGTTTATGTCTCCAGTAATGCAGTGTTTTGCCTCCATACATCACAATGACATATGCTGGTCAAGGGTCTTAAGGCTGTGTATGTATCTGACCATAGCCCTAGTGACATCACCCATTGGTTTCTGAAATGACTTTTTAAGAAGCTGCCATATTTTAGGTTACACTTAGTGAGAGACTACTTCGTAAATAAGGAAGCAACAATAATTATTCAGATCTGCAACTTTATGGCAGAGAGCAAATAAACACAAGATGATAATGTATCTTCACAACCCTGCTGTGGGCAGTGTGGACTTTTTCCTTTGAAGATTCTAACATCACAAGGCAATCCATGGAAAAATGGGACCAGCGTAAGCTAGAGGTTGCAGGATACATTCATATACCATACTGCTGTAGGGCATGTAGGGAGACTTCTTTGATTGTTACTGTTCACATAACTACTACTCTTGTTAGTTTAATGCGGCTTTGTCCACAATCAGAGAATCATTTTTATCTCCCCATAGTGCTGAAGTAGATGGACTGACTTTTCAGGCATGGTCACAGCTGAAAACATTTGTTCTGGGTTAAGAGGGCTTTTCATAAACTGGCCTGATTTCAGAGCCTGTTCACAAAGCAGTTCTGCCTGAGTGCTTATTTAAGTCTTGTGCAGGAAGCATGTGAACTGTTCTGTTAGTGTGCAGGTGGTTCCCCTCCATCTAACTCAAGCAGAAAGGAGCCGCTCCATCAAACAGCGAACAAAGAGCTTTGTTCTACAGCCCTGGAAAACTGATATCATAAAGCTACATCTGTTCTGTGCTCTGAAAAAGCCCCAATGTTTGATTTATCAAGCGTGCTGCATGTTGGAGGGCTGATCACAATCTGAGGGATACTGATACTGGTTGTGTGTTTGATGGCTATTAACATAAAATAGAGTTAGTCATTTTATCAGGATGCTGTAAAAGCAATAGATGAAGAATATGGAAATGCAGAGATCCAGAGTTTGTGGTTTGTGTGCTCTCTTTCACTCCAAGGCAGATCATTTATTCTCAGACAAAAACATGAAAATGACCTCTTACAGCACAGCTGACACAAAGCAGAACAGTAAAAGAACTTCTGTTTCACACCAGCACAAACTCTGGAGTTTTACTCTCAGGAACTTCTTTTCAGGGAACTAAATGGTAGAATGGACTTGAGCTTGGACTTGAGCACCTTTTTAGCCTTTCTGAGCACTCAAAGTGCTTTTAAAGCAAGCCACACCCACCCATTATCGCTCAAATTTACTCACTAAAAGCTGAAGTTTCTATGTACAGTATGTCATCCCTCAGTATCAGTGAACACATCACCATCTTTTTTTACTCATTTTCTCGCAAAAAATTTAGCAGTTGGAGCAATGTTGGATTAAGTGTCTTGTTCAAGGATGTGTGTGAGCCAAAGCTGGGCTCAAACCCTCAATATCTAACTAAAGGTGGAGCTACTCTCCAGACAAAGCCACCAATGTCCCTACTGAACAGTTCCTTTGGCCCATTGCTGTCCATGTTTCCACAGCAGGCTGAGAAGTTTCTGCAAATCATGCAATGGGCATATGGAAAAGCATTAAATATGAAGTGTACTAAACTGCCTGCTCAGAAGGTGGTGGAAGGACACAAAGGCCTTTCAAGATAATGGTCCTAAAAAATAGAGATACTCCTCACTATGGGAACAAACATTGAAAAACATATCAGAGAGAATTCCAAACCATTATCACTGGAGAAAAGATGGTCGTTCTCCTGAGTGATGGAACAACAGCTAACCTCACAGCTAAATATGTGTGTGCATGTCACGGCCAGAGGAACACACACGCCCTGTGAGAGCTACACACACATTTTTAAGCATTGGCTTTATTTTTCACCCCTTGAGGTTAACACTTGGACCAGCACTGCGGGCCCCTCTGCCCTAAAGCTCCTGAACCTTTGAAAAGCACTACCCCAGGAGCAGAGACTTTTCAGGGGATCTATTAATTACCTGGGATATAAATCTAAACCCTGATTATTTCTATTACAAACACACAGAGACTCTCAAACACTGTCATCTTTAAAAATTCAGTCCATTTAATGTTCAACATGAGACAACTCAACAACTATTTGCCAAAAGATACACACAGTAAATAATTGATTAGATAGAGAGCATAAACAGGGGAGATGATGAATAAATCCATAACATGCTCCACTCGCAGCCAGCTGACCAGCCTGCAGCAGCGTGTGGCATTAACCTCTTCAGTCTGCAGGCAGAACAGAGCACAGCTTTGTGCCTGAGATTCTGGTTACGTACAAAGGGAACACGCATGAAAAAATGTAGTAGTTGCCATGAGTTCACTGTCTGGGGCAGTGTGTTTGTTGTTGTTTTTCATAATCATGGAGCCATATCTTGAGGCAAAAAGTGAGACATCTGTATTTACATTGTATATTTCATACAGTAATGTTATTCACATGCTTTGCACACACCAAAAGAATATTCACATGCAAAATCATTGAATATTCCAAGAATAAAAGCAATTGATTCAGCTATTATTGGCTGTGTTTACAATGGGAGTTGTTCAAATAAATTCCTTTCATAAATGTAGGCAGTTTCTGATTGTTGTGAGTCATGTGAAGACACTTGAGTATTTTTGACCTCTGTTTCATAATGGTGGTCACTTAGGGTCATGTGGCATATCTGGGGCATGGTAAGAGCTACATATAGACAGCCTATTTGACTTATTTTTGTATTATCAGTAAATCAGTGAATGGGAGAGACATTATGTAATTCTTCACAATTATTTTTCTTGAAGGCATATTAAAATTAACCTATTAATCATTTTGGTAAGTTGTCAGCAGACTGAGCTGGAGCTTCACCAGTCTCATCCATATTTAGCTGGTTGTGCCAGTGTAATGTCTTACCTTCTGTGTGAATGGCATAATGGCGCCAGCATTGAAGTCACAGTGGCATTGCAGGGGTGGGAAAAGATCATTGATGCTTCTATCTGTGTGCATATCTAAATGGAAATGGAAAATGGACTTGACTGGATACCTAAACGGAGGTTTCCATTTGATAACCTCAGTGATGTTGTGGCTCTTGCTGACCATCAGTCATCACATATGGGCCGGGAGGGAAGTGAGGGGCCTTGAGCTGTTGAAGACGGCAGTGCTGTGTCAACTAGGGCCATGTAGGGGTTTGGGCAACTTATCAGTTGTTGGGGCATAATCGAGATCACGGACTCTTTAAACAAAAATATCTCTGGATTGTTTCATACTGGTCTTCTGAGAGCTTTTTACATCACAGGTTATATTTGTACATTCATAGTAATGCACTGATGACTCACAAAATGTTCTATTTGTCCACACTTTTCCCATTTAATGTGTCTTTAGCACCGCACCACAATATAAAATTATTCTCTGGGAAACTTAGATAACGCTAGTAGAACTAAATCAATAAGTGCATATTCATGTTGCTTTGCTTAATTTCTAATCAAAAGGGGCTAAAGTTAAACCATTTAATTGAAGGGGTTATATGTTATACAACTCTGCATGTAGAATAAAAACACTGAATTGATGACATTTTCAAAGAACAAAAACTAGTGCATTTTTATGGCATTTAGAAGACCATTAGAAAACTGATCATTTTGTTTGCTTTGAACTGCATAGTTATAGTTATATAGTTTGTTATACAGTTATATAGTTATAGTTTGGAAAACTATGGTAACTTTTGTTTTTACTCAACAAACATTTTATCAAATGTGTCTCCATTTAATAAAATCACCATACATTGTAAGGTCAGTCAATACTAAAATATGGCACTACAGCTTAACTTTACATTGGACCGTTTCACCCCCATGTCTTCCCACTTCCCTCCATACTTGCAGCCATAGAGAGTATGGATTTTGTTCCAACAGAAAAGTCACTGACTTTTTCTTTCATAAGGGTTGGATCAATGCAAAATCATCTTGTTAGTCAACCTTATTGCATATACTGTTCCCATCTAGGTCTTCACATCAGTAGAAGTCTGCTTTTTCTTTAATCCACTCTGTGACTGAAACCTTTGCAGAACTCCACCAGATGTATGGAGAGAGTGAGCGAAATTGTCCCCCTGAGGGAGTGGCTGTGGGCCAGTAGGGTGAGGGCCGCAGGACTTGGGAGTGCTGGGCTGCTACCATGCTCCAGTTATGTATGTAAAGACTGTATAAAGTTTCACATAGACAGACAGGGAAGTAGCCTGGGAGAACATTCAAGTGCGAGAAAGTCAGCAGTCAGGAAGAGGACAATAATTCATAACAGAGCTGCAACAAAAGAGGCCCTCTAAAAGTGTTGACTTTAAAGCATATCATTTATCCACACAGTCAAGGTATACCAGTGGATGAATATAAATGCACATAAAGACAGCATGAAAAGTTTAGACATGTAGTTTAAAATGGAAATGGTGCATGTAATGACAGTACTTTTGGAATATACTGTGCACATATAGAAGAGCCTCTAAGGAACTTTTTAAGGTTTTGTCGCCACTGTATGCCTTTTTGATTTGCATTAAAAAATGACCATAGTGGTTGAGTTCCATAAAGAACTAAATATAAAGTAGTTTGAAGTACCTCACACCTTGTCATCAGGGTAAATATCTTCTTGTTGCAGGTTCTGGGTGTTGTAGATCAAAAGCAGTCACTGTAACAACAGATATCTTGACATACAGTAATCATGCCAATGACTCTAGCTTTCACGACCCCTTTTTCTTTTAAAGAGGTTGTCTGGTATAAGATTTTCTCCCAAATCACTTAAATGGTCTGAAAATAATTTGCTAATAAAGGCAGTGTGTTCAAGATAGTCCAATGAAAATTTTTTTATGAAAAATATGTTTAAATCCCACAAGGATTCGAAATGGAATAGATTATTTGTCATTTATTTTGATTCTTTGAAATGTCAAAAATTCAGTTTCTTTTTCATGCTAACAATATTAATTTATTGTTCATCAACTTTTTGTCATTTTCATCATAATAGAAATGTTTGAAGCTTTAAACTTCCTTACAATTGTAAAGCCTAAAATACACAACATATTCATTTAAATGAAAACCTGAACAAAGACATATTTGTTTCAGAACCCGTTCATCTTCAGCATTTTCTGCTCGAGCGGTTGACTCCATACTTTTACAGTAACACTTAGCTAGTTGGAAAAACATAAAGCAAAGCTTCATAAGATGTCGGCTGTTATACACAAGTCAAATAAATACATACTGACAGTGAACCTGTCTTTTACATTAATATAAGCACTAACTCTTAACTTTATTCAGGCAATAATTTAAAGAATGTTATAACAACATAAATCACTATAACTGCTGCAACACTGCATTTGCTGCTATTGATCTGAACAAAAATGTCTGTATTTTGCTTTAATGAGTGTTGCCATCGATGCTGATTGAAATTAATATTTTACACACTCCTACAAAAATACTGTATCTTGTGGCACATTTATACTCTTAACTCTTTTATCAGTATTTTAAACTGCATTTTTGTATTTACCTCCATATATTAACACTGCATGAATGCCACCAACATACGTGTGAATCCACTTTAACATAACTGTGACATCTACTCCAAATGATCTTATATATTACTTTTCAATGAGTAATGAGTATTAAGTAATTAATAAGTAATTTTAAATAAATTTCTCAACACATGACACAACATGTAATCTTGTAGAGCTCAAAAAACAGTTACACAGTGACATGCACATGACATATGCTTCCTTGTAAAAGAACTTTCAAACTGATAACTACAACACTTACACTCTAGCTTCATCAGAACATGTACATGCAACCTCTGGAAAAATAAGTAAGTCAGTCAGTAAAGAATGTGCAGCTCTGCCTGTTTTTTAAGGACTCCGTTAGTCTCTGTACTGAGCTGTATCGTCTGCTCCGTTACTGTGCTGTGCTGCATTCACTGTCCTCAGCAGGAAACTGCCTCACTCAGAGCTTGACTCTCTGCCACGGGCTCTGAAGCTGCAGGTCTTCAGTGGTCTTCAGCCGTGATCCAATGTGGCAGCACTGCCTACTGCACTGACTCAGACTGTGTGTGTTTGTGCACTCAGATAAAAGGAGAGGGTGGTGTGTAATTTATCACATACACAGGGAGAGAGAGGGATCAGCTAGGGGGGTTGCTTTAATATAAACATGCATAGACAGGATGTGTTTGTCTGTGTGAGTGAAGGAGGCTGCTGCGTGTTTGAGTCAGGTCAAAGGTCATTTGTGAGTGAGTGTGTGTGTTATCACTATGGGGTAAGATGACATTTGGATGTCTTTTCTTGGAGGAATGACACACTTTCTGCCATTTGTGGGACGCTTTTGGGTTAAATCTGTGGGAATGAATCAATTCTGAGCAGAGCAGAGGGGTGTGTGACCATTTACTGAAGAAAATCAACGCTTTCATGCAACCAGTCTTTAAATTAAATAATAAAGGTTTTAACAACACTTTGTGACATTTCCTCTATTTCTTACCTTCACTCTCATAAATTACAGTTGTTTGTGGTTGCTTCAGATTAACATTTAAACAAAGTTTGAAGGTATCACATATAACAAAAAGGCTAGACAGATGGACACACTTATAGACCAACAACCAGAAAATATCATACCTCCAGTTCTGGCTGTGGATGGTGCAGAGACATAAAAATAAAGCTAATGCCTCAAATGAAAGAACAGCAGTTCCTTCAGTGACTATGATTGGTTATAAGTCCATATTTACACAGTCAGTTCAACACATTTTTAGTTTTGTCATTAGCTTATTAATATTGTTGGCACATTGTGAGCATTTGAATCCCTTTTGTAATACACCTAATTTGTATATATAAGACCACATGTTATATCATGGCTGTAGCTACAGCATCTATCTGGATGCTTAGGGCTTGCAGGAGCAGTTAGCTTATATCTTTTTGTGTTTTGTCACCCTGTGTAACATTTTTGGCGTCTGTCAGTTCAAAATAATGAGGCCAGAAAAAGTTGTTGCTATGAGACTTTAAAGGAAAGTCTCCAAAGTAAATTTGTACCTGTGCAGGAATTATTCTGACATGACCCCAGGCCCTATGTTTGGCCTCTCATCACAAGTAGAGGAAACTGCTTTTTTTGATGAAAATGTAGGATGCATGGTTTTTATATCATTTATACTTGAAAACAAAATGGGCAAGAATGAACAATGTTTGTACTATGGCTTTTTCTAAAATGAACTATAGATGTGTCAGTTTAAAAGAAAGGGTTTATTTTAAAAATAAACCAGCTCTGTCCCTCTCGTTCCTTTAGAGGTTATTCTGGTGTCTTAACAAAGCCTGAAACTATATTTCTGTATCAGCCTCATTACTTTCAAAAATTAGTTCATTTTATAGCTTGCAGCTGTTTTCTTTCTTGCATGAAGAGCAATAAAATTCACACAGACATTTAAACTTGGACGACTCAAAATGCCTTTTACTCCACAGGCTACATTAACTCGTTCATACCCGATCACAGCAACACACTGATGGTGAAGGTTGTAATGAAAAGTCCATCAGTATTCCCTTATTGCATTTGTATACATGCACACCTCTATGATGCATCAGCATCATCAGTTCAGTGTTTGCCCAAGGACACAAACATGTGGACTGCAGGTGCTGGGGATAAAATTTCACTTTTTCTGGAAAGGAGACCAACTCTACTACTGATCCACAGCTGCTTCTTTCATTTTTGGTGTCCAGTACTAAACAACTGTTAATGACCATAAAAGAGTTAAAAGGCATCTAACTACAAATTTATTTTAGCTTCCCTGTGCTTTAGATCAAGTGTGTTAAAGTACATTCTGACCCCCTTTAGAAGAAGATATTTTCAAATACTGACCCCCTTTCAAGAAATATCTTTATTCTTCAAGATGTTTTTTATTTTAATAATCAAACATAAAAATTAAGTTTCAACAATTTTAGATATCTATCAAAAGGGACTGTATCTTGTTGAAATACAAAGAAAAATAAAAATACTAGCCTGTCTCAACACAGCAGACATTTATTCCAATGCAAATCCCATTTCTGACCTGGTATATAGCCAATCAGAGTTTAGGATTTCAGATTAGTACATGCGCTGTCTTAACAGATTTAAAGGGAGTAGAGGTCACCTTTATGGCTACACTCCTGGTCCAGGAAACCTATGCCTAACTTTAATTATGCCATGCTCCATGCTCCAGTACCATGGGAAAGAGTGAGCTGTACTCAGACAACTCACAGTCTTACTCTTAGTTTTGAGTTAGTGTCCATGAACTTAATTTTCAACTTGTTATTGATCAGTTTAATGAATGGAAAATAGTAATCAGTGTCTTAAAAGTGAAGTAACTTTTGGTACTTCTTGATAAATTTAGTTACCATATTACTTAGTTGTGGAGTAATGATAAAAAACTTACACTTACACATTTTTTGAGCCAACAATGGATTTAAAGGGGCTAACCCATCATTACAGAAAAAAACACATTGTAATACTGTAATAACAAATGTAATTAAGTGATGATTTTGAAAACATTAGGAAATTACCCCCATCACAGGAAAACAAAGAAAAAAAAACATGTTTTTCCATGTAGGGCCTCAACAAAGAAACTGAGTTGCTCATCCACTCATATTGCACTTATGTCAAATAAATGACTCAGTGTTTAACTTCTTTTTATCAGTATACCTATGCTCCTCAGGCTGCCCACACACTAAAAGACTTGATGTTAGATTTTTGCCCAATCTGCCCAACATATTAGGGATAGAGGGAAGCGGTTACGATTCCAGGCTTGTCACAGGTGTCACTTTTTCCAAATAATCCTTGATTGTGTGCTGTCAATTAGACCTTTGCACTGCTCCAGTCTCAAGGTGGAAATATCCGTTGTTAATCATAACTCCAGGTCAAGCTGCCTACGACATCATATACACAAAATCCAATGAGAGCAAGAATATCCAGTTGTAGCTGCAGATCATGCAGCATCGTCAACTTAGGTTGCTTTCACGTATAACATTCAACTGCCTCAGCTCGGTTTAAAGGTGAAGTTGCAACATTCTCTTGGTTTGGTTTTCCTTCATGCTGCACTCAATCAGGCAGACCCAAGCTTGACAGATACTATGTAATATGGACAAAGCCACTAATTGGGGCTGTAGCTGCAGTCTTTGTTCCGCATCCCCCCTAATTTTTTGAGTAATAACATTGTTCAGGTCAAAGGGGCTTTGACAAATCCTGAGCTGTAAATAAAATATAACTGCAACAGGTAGCCCTGGCATTTTAACCTGATCATGTGTTTTGCTGTGAACTCTGGATAAGTCCTCAGGAAAGTCTACAGATATGCAGACTTACTGAAAGTGCATAATTTGCAGCAGAAAAGTCCCCATCAGAGCCCTCATAGACCTCAGGATTTCACACATTTACACCACGCAATCACACATTAACCAGGAATGCCCCTAAAGTCTGTGAATCCATAAGTGCACTCTTTTGGTCTGGGCCTGTGATTCAGCCTAGAGGGTAGACATCTCATCTTTACATTCAGACACAAAACAGGAACAAACTGCACAAAGCTGACTGGAGAAGTTGAGGGTTCAAGGTGATTACAAAAGATCGTCACGGGCTACTTTTTAGTGATGCTTTGACTGCAAGTTTCAGGAGCAGGTCCGCACCTCTGCCTGTGCTCCTATAAATTCAAACCTGACTGTTTCCTCCATTTGTTTCTTTTACACACCACTCCCTCCCACCCCTTTTTCTATTTTGTCTTTCTGTCTTTTAGGGTCTTAAAAGGGTGGTTCCTCAAGCCCAGGATCTACGGTGGATCCCCCTAACCTGGCACACCACGTAGACCATTCAATATATTTTAACAGTCCATCTGGGAAGCCCATAGGAGGTGTTTGGTGAGGGCAGAACCTTTCAGAGCATATTCAGCAGGTGATTGGACGACTGTTCCTTCAACCAACATCTATTATGGGCCAGTCGTATAATGTTATGGGTAGGAGCTTCTGCTTCAGAACGTGAGCCACTTCGTAAAACAAACTCTTGTCAAAACATGACAGAAGTGGAGCGTAAGAAACCTTACTATAGAGAAGTTTGTGGTGTTGGTACTTGCTTTTCATTTAATAAAGAAATGTGATCATGATCTGATCAAGCTGCTACTAAATCTGTTAGCATTTATGCTAATCCCTGTATGAGCAGTCACTTCCTGCTGTCATCTTGCTTGTAGCTCGTTCCTCTTCCTGCTCCAAAGGACTCTGATTGGACCGTGCTGCTTTGGGCTGGTCACAATCGTTGTAGATTGGAGCTTGACAAGATGGATCTCCCTCATTACAGACAATAAATCAGGCAGGTCCAGCTGCCTTGGAAGGTTAGGATCCCCCAAAAAGTTTCCTAAAATCGTCACTGACTACATGTTTCATTTCAGAATTCAAATTAATCTGCTAACGTGCTGAAAAATAGTCCAAATCAGTCAAAATACTGCAGTGCAACATGAAACCTTTTATGGTGAGTATTATTTTATCCCAAACAGAACAGGTCCCGACTTTGTGCTGCTTTATTGTGAAGCTGCAGACAAAACAGCAGTTTCACTGATACCTTTGCACTTCGTCCCCTGCTGCTGCAGCTTACTTGTATCGATCTCCATAAACATGCTCATAAACCACTGCTAACACCTCTTGGCCCTGAAGCTCACACCGTGTCACTGGGGGCAGAGAGATTATGTGTTTAATCTAATAACCTCTTGGCAGCATCCCTCTTATTTCAACCACTCTCTTTTTCTCTCTGTCTGTTGCTGTAGATGAGTGGTCAGTAGTCACATCACCAGAATGCATCTGTTCTGATTGAGTGCTTTTGTTTGGACCACTTTTACCCCATCCTGTTTCTATAAGTATTAAAGTCTAACATATGTCTATGGACAAATAAATGCTCTTAGTGCCATTATTGACATTAATCCCTCTTGCACGCACCAGCACACTCACTAACATGAAAACTTCACTCTGCCCTTGAGTGAAGAAGGTTGGGTGGAGGAAGACAAATAACAGAAATGTAATGGATGTGTGCAAACAGATAGTGTGCCAGAGTGGTATGTCACCATGAATTTTTGTCATGGAGGTGCTATAAGGTAGAAAGATGTGAGTGTGTGTTTTGTCATATTATGGCCTCAGCATGTAGACATTTTCTGGAAATATGTGCTTATTTCTTTGTAGTGTTCACCCTTTTACAAAAATTATCAAAAAACGGGATTCAGATATGTTAATGAGTTCTATAAGTCCCATTTATTCTGCAAGAAAAACAACCAAAATAAAGATGGCACATATATGTGAGGGAGAGGAGTGGGAGGCGATTAAGCAGCTGATATCCCCAGAGTAAGAAGAAACTCGTGGTAAATGAGATCCCTGAGGAGGGAGTATATGGTGTGAGACAGGTCATCTTTGTGGATGCACCGTGCAGAGCAATTCCTCAGTGGTTTGGAAACAATTTTAATTCAAAGGGTCCAACAGTGTAGTGTATAAATTTATGGTCAGGGGACTGTATGGGAGAATGCTGGGCAGTTCTACTCTAATAAACATGAATACACCATGTTTCCTGTGGTGATTAAAACATGTCACACCACGGAAGTAAAATACAGATAATAATTTGTACCAGATATTTTCATGAAGTAGCTGCTGTGAGGACATTTAAGCCATTTCAATGTGTTATATCATGGACAGCAGTTTATCATATTAGCAAGAAAAATATTCTCTTTTAAAGCATATATTTAAAATGGAATTAATTGGTTAGTTTTTTAATGAAAACAGGAATTAATGAGTTGCAATCTCCAATTCCAATGACGCTGGGATGTTGTGTAAAACATGAATGAAACCAGAATACAGTGATTTGCAAATCCTTTATCTGTGTTTAATTGAATAAACTACAACTGCATTAAAAAAAACCCATTTTGTAAAGGACATTACCACGTGGGCTCAGGAATACTTTGGAAAACCATTGTCAGTTAACAGAGTTATCCTGGAGAAACCCCTTTTCTCAATAAATTTGAATTTGAATTTGAATTTGAATTTGAATTTGAATTTGAATTTGAATTTGAATTTGGAATTTGGAATTTGATTTTGGAATTTGAATTTGGAATTTGGAATTTGATTTTGGAATTTGAATTTGGAATTTGAATTTGAATTTGGAATTTGAATAGTTCATCGCTACATCTACATGTGAAAGTTAAATCTCTACCAAAGCCATGAAGCAACAACACCCAGAAACACCTCTGGGTCCACTGGGCCCGAGTTCATCTGAGATGGACTAATGCAAGACAAATAAACCTGCAAAGCTTCAACAATTAGAGTCCTCAGTTCCCAAACACATATTGAGTGTTGTTTAAGGGAAAGGGTGATTTAAACATTCCCCTGTCCCAACTTTTTTGGAATGTGTTGCAGACATCAAACTGAAAATGACTGATAATTTGTGAAACAAACAATACATTTTATCAGTTTAAACATCAATCAATCAAATAAATGATGAATGAGTTTTATGCTCTATTGTAAAGTGTCTTGAGACAACACTTGTTATGAATTGGCGCTATACAAATAAAGATTGATTGATTGATGAGATTGAAATATAGATCAAAAAGAAATTGAGAATCATTTTATTCTGTTTTTAATTACATTTCAAACAACATCCCAACTTGATTGGAATTTGGATTTGCATGTCATTTCATTCATTTGCATTTTATAAGCCAGTAATAAACAGTAGATACTCTACTTTGGTGTGTGCCTCTTCTAATGAAAATGATCTTCTCAGCCTGCCCCACTCTGACTGTGTCAACATGCGTATCTGATATAGATTAAAAAGTATTTGCAAATCACTGTTTTCTGTTCTTATTTACATTTTACATAATGTCCCAACTTCATTGGAATTGGGGTTTGTACAATGACTTATTGTTTACATTTGGATGACTTCTTATTTGATGGAGCAGCAGCTGATTTCTGTTAAGTGAATAATAGCTGTTGCAAACCAATGTTAGTGAT
This sequence comes from Cetoscarus ocellatus, assembly GCA_037902135.1. Classification (NCBI taxonomy): domain Eukaryota; kingdom Metazoa; phylum Chordata; class Actinopteri; order Labriformes; family Labridae; genus Cetoscarus; species Cetoscarus ocellatus. The sequence continues at coordinate 2,447,876 of JBAMNC010000572.1, forward strand.
TTCACCAGAGTAAGAATAAAATACCTTAGAAAAACAAACCCTTATGTTTCTTAACCCTTTAAGGCTTTTTCCTTCACACATCCACAGAGGGTGTGGATGTCTAATAAGTTATTGTGGCAGTTGATGATTTTCATCTCACATTTCACATTTCATCTCACATTTCCCTATCATCGTACATTAGCTGATAAAAACTGATTGAGTCCTCATGAATGTCTCTTCATTGCGTTTTTTAAAACCAATGGCTCTCTGATCCTACTTTATTCTGAGTTATACTACTGCAGACACAACATGTTTGTTTGTCAACTGCCACTCCCTTTTCCCCCGAAGGCAGATCTGTGACTATACTGTGTTGCACAGCACTGAGACATGGTACAAAAAAGATTGGGGGCCAGTGTACTAGAGAAAAAAGTTACTGACACACTTTTTTCTTTTCAGGGATTATGATTGTCCATATATTTAATCAGGTAGACCAACACAATGTTACTGTTTAGACATCGACTGAAAAAAGTGCATTGTCCAAATTGTCTGCTTTATGCTGTTAACAGTGAAACCTTTGTAAAAACTGATCTCAAGCAGGGCTCTGTAGCAGGTTTTGAAACTGGTGGCCTTGTTATGAGGTCTGTTATGTGGAGGAATCCCACTGAGGACAACCCTTCACTGAGCAGATCATTCATTTTTGCAAACTCCAAGAACCAATTGGACTGTTTAAAGCAAAAAGTGTGTCACTTAAAACTTTCTCATGCTCTCTCACCATATGGTTCACTCCTTTGATTTGAAGGGCTTTAGCTGGTTAAGTTTGCATCAGTGGCTAATGAGACTGTACAAGAAAGAGCTGGTAAAGCTTTACGTCTGGGAGAACAATATAGCTAATCTTATTAAACAACTTCTATGGTAAATATATGCAGTGAGCCTCCCTCCAATGATTCACATTGTAATCTCGTCAAAGGGCCAGGACAAAGCGGAGAATGTGGTCCTCTTTCAGCAGCCTGTCAAGCTGAATTGTCAAAAACAGACCCACAGTTTCCACTTGAGAGGGTGCTGTTGGGGTAAGTTGTTCTCAAAATAACAGAACTTACTCCAAAAATAAGGCAGCACCACAGCCAGTGAACTGCTGAGTTTTCTTTTCAGGAAGTGGATTTGGGATATTAGTGTATGATCACTCCCATGTGCTGTGCGCGGAGTCCAGGCAGAAAGTAGCACTCTTATTTTTTAATATAGTTTGGGTTTTTAAAGTGGGGTTGCTAGAAGCCCATGACACTAGTAAATATGAGTGCCAATAAAGGAACTTGTGAGCTTTGTCCCTGGGGGAAGATATCAGGGGGCAGATGGTAGCCGGTACATAGCAGTACACGGTGCCACTGAAAGCTTCATAATCAACCCACTCATAGGTTAAAATGTATATGTCCAGTTGGCTGGACAATATGCTACAGTAAGATGTATCCCTCTGCCAGCAACTCCCCTCATTAGTCCAGGTCAGAGTGCTGCAGGCTGCATCAGGGTCAGGTAGTGGTCACTGGAGCAACTCTACCTGGATATTACAAACATGAGTCACTCCTATATTTATCACAGATGCATAAGAAAGCAAAAGTAATGGCCAAAATTCAGATTTCATCATATTTCGCCCTGTGCCGTGGGCCTTAATTTATCTTGTTGTTTTAAGTATGGACATCAGGTCTCACCTCTCTACAGTGTTGTGTTTGCAATGCCCATTTTACCGATCAGGGCTACAACACATGATAGCAGCTTGAAGGCTCGCTGAAATTGAAGAGCTCAGATGAAAAGGTCCAAGAGAAGCCTCACTAAGTCACACTGGTGACAGCAATGAGCCTCTGAGTTTGCAAACATTTGCTCACTATTCATGCATCTGTACCATCAGGTAACTTGTGATCCATCCTGCTCAGTTTACAGAGCCGTTCTCCATCCCTCTTTCTACCTGTGACTCAATCTGCAATAGTTCTTCCTCTGTGTACTCCGGTTTATGAGGATATCCTATTGTTCCCACAACTAACAGCACATTGTCATTACTAGAGTCATTTTTAGTCCAGTTTTAGAGAAGTTAGTGTTTTTTTTGTTGTTTTGTTGTTAACCCCAACATACAAAAGTTCTAAACACAGGAGGCTTTGTTGAGGAAAAGTTAAACACTGCAAAGAAACTTACTGTAGCATATTGTCCAGCCAAAGTTGTTCTTTGAGTAGTTTTAACCTATAATGGCCCTTTTCCATCAGCACGTCTTAGCCCTACTCTACTCGGCTTGGCTTTCCCCGACTCTACCTCTCTCTACTCTACTGGCATTATGCTGCTTTTCCACCAGCCCGGTTACCTGCCCAGCGGGAGCGGGATCGCCATAAAACAGCTGGGCGACACTGTGCTCATGTCATTTTGAGCACGACACAACAATCAAAACAATGGAGGACTTGGAGGCAGTAGTATACATGCTGCTTGATCAGTGGCTTTTTGTCACAAACCTAATGAAAGAGGGAAGCAGAAGAAGGCTGCAGGTGGCGAGAAGAAATACCGAGGATGACAGCAATTGAGCTGCAAAGAAAAGATGTATGAGGGTAAGCTAATGGTAGCTACCGCTAGCATGTTAGCTAGCTTGTCGCGCTCATGACTCATCGGTGATGACATTCTCTGACCAATCAGTAGTCGCGGGTCGGTCGACGTCACCTTTTAGTATGGACTCAGCTCGCTTAGAACCAGAGCAGAGTAGGTCCTAAAAACTGGTTTGTTTTAGGAGGTACCGTGCTGGTGGAAACGCAACGCAAACCGGGTAGAGCCGAGTAGAGTAGAGTAGAGTAGGGCTAAGGCATACTGGTGGAAAAGGGCTATAAGTGGGTTAACTGTGACGCTTTCAGTGGCTCCATGTACTGCTATGTACTGGCTAACGTCTTCCTCCTGATATTTTCCTCCAGAGACAAGGCTGGCAAGTTCCTTTACTGGCACTTATATTTACAAGTGCCACGGGCTTCTTGCAACCCCTCTTCAAAAAATTCAAAAACAACCCTTTAATTTGATGTAATGATGTAGATGTGTTTTTACCATTGGCATCAGTCCGAGCTGATCTGATATTCAAAGGTCATCCTTTCAAAATAAAACACCCTTTGGTCTTTGCTATTAAAAAAGTAATGAAACTATTGACTATATTTGTTTTGTGGCCATGTGGTCAAGAACCTCTGCAAAACTATCAAGTCAGAATTTTAATTTTCCCAGTTCTTCACTGTCCCTGGTGAAATCACTGCGCAGTGACAGTAAGTCATCGTCACTGACTCCTGTTTGAAGAAGGATGTACAAATGACAAAAGCATCAGCACCCGCAATGAAGTCTTTGGCTTTCACTGAGGTTTATACAGCAGCAACAATACGGATTCATTTCAGTCTGAGGCTTTTATCAGTCAAAGACCATCTGATGGTTTCATCATTTGGAGAAAGAATTTTTTTTCAGGTCAGCACCAACACCAAATAAACTGTTTTTTGAGTTGAGTGTCTGGCTTCCTTAAAGTCTTGTTGTAGAATGTACAAAATAGTGCAAAGTGGACCCTTGACCAATTTTGAATCACATATGTACAGTTAAAAGTTCAAATCCTTTGCAAAATATACTTTTATGTATTCTTTAACATAGAAATATGTGTCCACTGGCTGTCTTTAACCGTCACCCTAAGCATGACAAACAATTCTTTTCTGTTGCTTGAACCACCTTTTAAAAAAAAATCAACACTCAAACACTCTTTTGTCTCTTTCTGAGTGCTAGTAGGCTAACTTAGTTTAAAGTGGGTACAAAGCTTGCAGCTGAATCTCAAACTCCACATCTTTCTTCTTATAAGAAAAGAAGGGTTTGAAAAAGAGTTCATTCTCTGCAGGGCACAAGCCTTACAGAAGTTCAGAGATCACTTTATATTCCCCAAAAGTCCCTGAACACTGCTTTACATACAGCTTACAATCACAAAAACCACCTTTTCACCCAAAAATAAGAATAAAGGAGTTATATGCAAGGAATAAAGTCCTTTGGGTCCAACATTTCACTTCTGCGACATGAAAGTATCAGGGCTCTAAGACACCACTTCAGTATGTAAGCATTTAAACTGACTCTGTCTCACTTTGGAGCCAGTCGTTGGACGTCTCTGTCATACCAGTAAAAAGATCAGTTTCTCGCATATCCATTCATCTCTTCCTCTCTGTGTCTCTTTTTCTGAGTCTCTGGGCAGGTAAAAAATAATCCTCATATCCAGCCTATTAGTCACAGAGGATTAGACCCCTGGCAGCGACAAGGTGAGATGGGAGGTGAGCAGAGAAAGAGAAACACAGATTAAATGCCTATCCTGCGGTATTATGAGGTAATGTTCAAGGGCCTGGAGGAGAAGTGTCATCCATGAAAGTACTGTGTAGAGATACAGAGATACACTTTAATCAGACAGAATATTTCCCAGTTTTTCACTCCACATGCCAGCGGAAACATTAATTCTCCATGTGCATGGGAATAACCCTTCACTGCATGATGTTGTGCATGTTTTATTTATATCTGTATGCACGTCAACAGAATCTGTCTGCATGTGTAGCAGGGTAAACAAATCCATCCTGGTCCTGTGCAGCCTCCCTGATGTATCACAGGATGACTTTATTATCCTTGTGGATAAAAATCTTCCCAACCTCCAACCCTTTGAGAAGCTCATCTAAAAGTCAGGACTCATTTATCAGCATTTGATCTAATTAAACAACCTGGAGCAGGGCTGAAAGCAAAGAACGGCCATTATCTGACTACAGGGGCTGCATAAAGTAAAATAATCGCACCTATCCTTCACAACTTTCAGCCAACTTTCTCACTTCTCCTGCAGCAGCTGGTGAAGAATTTGATCTTGTTTTTATTTCTTTTTTTATTGCTCTGCTGCAACATTTTCCATCCCCTTTCTCCTTTCAAAACATTCACTTTATTCCATACTCTCCAGAAAATTTTGACATTATTGGCTTGTTAAAGTTTCATAGATTCTCACTCCTCAGCTTCTCTGTAAGGTCTCTGAAGGATTTATATAAGGTGTGTATTTTGTACTACTTCAGCTTTTTCTTAACTTTGTGCAATCAGGTCAGTGTTTTGACTTTTAGGGAGGTTTTAAAGGTCCCATATTTTGCTTCTTTTCTGCAGTTTAACACGGATCCTTAATGTCTTCATGAAACGTTAGTAGCATGCTTTGGTCTAAAAAGCCTATGAATAAAGCACTGCTGCATTCTTTCCTTGCTCACATAACCCCTCTGTTCAGAATGGCTGGTTTTGAGAGTGGTCGCCTTAATATGCTAGTGAGCCAGAGCAGAGCAGCGTATATACAGTCAATTCCCAATAGACCTGCAGCTTAACTTGAGCGAAGCGGGCGCTCCAACCACGTGCCACTTACAGTCATGAACACACATGAACCGTTAATTCATGCTGGTTGCCAGATAACAGTGAATGTTCCCCCAAACATCACAGGCTAACGCACAACATGCTAACTGCAGTGGGACAGCCGCAACTTAGCCTACCTTCTAGGCTAATGTTAGCACATACAGTGGGACCTGGGGTGGGTAAAGGACAGATTATATTCAGCCAACTGTTAAACTTCTCTTCCTGAACACACAAACGAACCACAAATTCGTGCCATTTAACAGATAACAGCGCTCTGGTTTTCCCCAAACATCACAGACTAATGCACAACATGCTAACTGCGGCCTCGTCACCGCAGTGACACAGCCACGACTTAGCCTACCTTCCAGGCTAACGTTAGCAGAAACAGAGGGGTAATGGGGTGAGTAAAGGACTGATTATATTCAGCCAACCGTTAAACTCCTCTTGACTAATGTAGGAATGTTTATACTTTAAAGTTTATCCTTCAGACTTTCAACAAGTAACGTTAACATTGACGAACATGTGAAGTTACCTCTGGTTTATTCCACCCAGCTGTTAGCATTAGCTCATAGCAATGAGCAAAACAAATACTACACAGCATTAAAATACTCACATTTCCATCATCAGGTTTGGCGACGGATTGTTGGTACTGAGCTTGGATTCAGAAAAGGTCTAGTTCCCAGTCCTGTGTTAAACTGACTGAAGTTGAAGAAGCAGTCAGGCGTGAAGTGTCTGGCACACACATACAGGTTTTAGCCGACTGTAGCTGCTCATTCCCTTCAAAAATAAAACTAATCCACTGGGCCCTTTGGTCCTCCAAGGCTGGCAGCCTATGTAAAGATAAATGTGGCTGTTTACAGCCAACAACAGAGCGATGATAGCTTGTAAGCTTAGACATGCTGAATGCCAATCTCTCACTAAGAATGTAAACTATATGGCTGCACTTTGCACAGGACAACAAAGAAAAATAAAGTTTATCTGGCATCGCGGCAGCGCTGCGCGGGGGAATATGTGACGTGAGTTGGTTAGTCCCAGATAAACTTTACTTTTCCGAAAAGTTAATGCACTCAAAAAATTTCTAGGTAGCGCACTCTTAAACTGTGGTATTATTTTTTGATGGGAGTTCTTGTAGGCCGAGAAAATACCCTTTGTTTTTGGTACATCCCTTCCCTGGTTCTACTGGGTCTGCGTCACAAACTTTTACAAATTCTGGCTTACTGAGGGAGAGGAGAGAACTTTCTACTGCATCTAATGTACTTAGTGGCCATATGGAGCTCATACAACCCCACTTCAATAAAACTGAACTATCCCTTTGATATTGCTTGTGATAAGGATAAAGGAAACCTGTCTTTATCAAATTTATGTACATTAATATGGCTTCACACAACGAAGCCCCAAAATGCAGGGGGTGCACATGACCCTTTAACATTAACCAAATCTGCTTTACCTTAAGTCTTCAAGGACTTGAAAAGAAGATTTTGTGTTTTAAGTCACAATGTGGAGATCAAATAAGAAAAGCTATTGGGAAAGTGATGTCTCTGGGAGGACTTTTGTCCCCTCCCCTGCTCTGACTAAATGATTTTCTTATGTCAGACAGTAGATGGTAGCACAACAAAAGAGTGGCCGTTTCAAACAGGTGCATGTGGACATGAAGCAGATTAGTCTGAGTTGTCAGGTCTGTTACATGCTTTGACCACGTGTGCAAATACTGGACAGTGAAAGTCCAGTGGTTGGTCAAGAGAAATGGATGAGGTGCTTTTTGTTGGTAACAGTTTCACATTTTTAAATGTTTAGAGGCATGTTTTTGACAAAATTTGAGGGCACAGTGTCTTTTTCCCTTGCATGCATAAAATGTATGGGGAGCAGACATTTGTGATAAGTTTAGTCTCTAGCAGTGTTTTTGAGATATTGTGTAGTGTGTCATAATCAGAAATCAGTCTGAGAAATCACATGACTCCAACAGAGAGTCTAGCATGTTTAATTTTTGTCATGCCTCCTATGATCTGTTCTTCCACGTCAGAGACATGGACCAGTGACAGCACAGGGAGCTCTGCATGTGTGACCATCACAGATGTAAACAAACCTAGGCTGATGCCTCGAGAGCTGCTTGAGAGCTACGAGACGAAACTGAGGAAAACACATCACATCCCATCACATTGTTCCTGAGATATCCTGCTCACAAGCAAAGGGATGCCAATAAAACCCACTGAGTCTGACCTTTCACCTTTGAAATGGATTCTGTTATTTTTTTCAAGCAGAAGTTTCAAGAAAGTCCCTCAAAGTGCTCTTTATCTTTCGTTAGCATGCATGGTAAGAATGAGAGGCTACATAATCTTGACCTTTGACCTACAGAACTACCATCAGTTCATCCTTGAGCCATAGACAACATTCATGAGAATTTTATTGAAAACCCCTGTAACATTCATGAGATACAATATTTACAATCCAGGGGAGAATGTGAACTCTTGTCCTTTGACCCTCAAAATCATATCCCTCAAAAATATTCAGTCATTTATCAGTGGTAGTACCTGCTTTTTTCCCACATCTTCCTTCCACCAGTTGTGCTCAAGCATCCCACTTCAGCCCTGAATAAATGTTTATTTAAAGATCACTTTTGTGCCTGGATACATAATTCTGTTTTTACCTTTTTGACATGGAATGGCTGAAACATAAATCCCCTCTGTTATCAGTAAAGTATTAATACATCCAGCGAAGTTGACATATGTGACAGTTGTCCAACACAAACAGTCGGACAGAAAGAAGTAATGTCCCCAGTCCTGGCTGTCACAGACGAGACGATTGTGCCACTATTAAACATAGCCCCATAAAGTTATTATCTATGTGAGACCTGCCCCATACAAGGCAAAAGAAGATCCCAATTTTGAGACCAGGGGTTGCCAGTCAAATATTTAAAAAAGTTGTGGTCTCTACCTGGTCAAGAGATGGAAATCAAGGGGCAAATTTATTGCGGATGTGATGTTTTAAGAATATATTCTTAAATTATGTTCAGCAGAGAAAGTGAAAGTGCAGCTCTCTAATTGCTCTGTATACATCTAAAACTTTATTTATTTATTTTCTTATTGATTTATTTTGGTGGATTTATAGTTTGATATTATGTGCAGTTGCAGTGTAGCCTGGTGTGAAAATTGTTTGACCGCCTCCTCTTTTGAGGTTGTCACAGTGGACCAGAAAGACATGAGTCCCCTCTGCTGGGAAGAGCAGGTATTGCAATATAAACAGAGGAACATGCACAGACACAATATATTAAAAACAAACGTGAAAATATGCATAAGCCCTGAAGAGATGTCTCTCTCTAGTGTGACTTGTCCGTGTGCATATTTTGTCATTATTATGCATAATGTTTACCCTGCCATCAACAGTTTTTAATATGTTTGGTTTGTTTATACCCAACAACAGAGTATATTCAGTGATCATTGAATGCACCACAGACTCATTTTAAGGAGGCCTGCAGGCATCTGAGAGCATTACCATTAGAATTGTGATGGCATCAGTGTCCTTAGATGAGAGACAATGAGGATACCAATTAGGACAGAAAGACTCATGGCACTGAGCAAAAAGAGATAGTATTGGAGGAAATGTTCTGATGGAGCGTAATTAGCCATGTTTACTGCGAGCTATTAGTGCTAATTTGTGATGCTTGCAAACAGGCTGTTAAAGGTAATGGGGTCTTGTCTTGTTCAGTGGAGTTAATAATTGCAGTGTCATGTAATCACAGTCTAACCAACTGTATCTTGACCTGAAGTTATTGCTCTATTTAATGAGAATCAATAATGTGAATAAAATATATATCATTAATGATGCCCTGGTGCTATTTCACTGTGAAATGAATTATTGAAATCATTTCCTGACACAATACAATTACCAAAGTAGCTGACAACAGGAGCATCATAGTGCATTCAAGTATATGTATCATTTTAATGCCCACTCCGGATGAGGCAGTCTGCTTGTTGTTTCACGATGGGAACACTTTCTTTCTCATATTGTTTTTTAATAACAGACCACAGCCTCTGTGAAAGAAAAGAGACTGACATATGACACTGATCTCATGATTTGACTGTAAATCTATAGGATTATTGGGCAGGGATTCTTGGGATATGGGATAAAACAGGTTTCCATTTTCAAAAAATAAAAAATTAACTTTTTCAAAATCTATGAATACATCTTTGTTAGATGGTGTTTTGGCTATCCAATCCTGTTTTGTTTCAACTTCCCAGTTAAACACTGCCAACACCATCAGGCACATAAATGTAGTAGTACATTTGTTCAAAAATTATTTTCACACAAATATTTTCTCTGTTGAGTTTTCCTAATTCCCCAATAATGCACACGTCTTTCATTTTTCAACACATTTAATGGGTGTTATTAAAATCATGTTGATAAATCACATTTGTCTTTAACCTTAAAACTTAATAGTAGCATTTTTAAGCATAAAAAATACACATAAACATTAGAAATGCTTTAGTCTCTAAAGAAATCTTATTCAAGGAATCAAACATTCTCTTTTCTTGAAAAATACTAGAAAATCACTGACGGAGTGGACAAGTCATTGACGGAGTTGACATATTAAACTTTGAGAAACAAGAAATGTATCAAAAAAATGGAAAAATGTCATTCAAAGTCTCTTTTGAATTCTCACAAAGTCTCATACTATATCAATTTATCATCAGTTAAAAAAAACACAAAAACAATTCTTACTGACAGAGTTATTCGACTTCATGGCATCTGGCTATTGTGAACATCTCATCATAGTTTGAGTTTAAACACCAGGTAAAAGATGATTCAGGTGTTCTTCTTTAATGAAATCCATGACCTCAGGAGAAATGTCCCTATATTGCCAAAAGTGTTCACTCACCCATCCAAAACACTGAATTCAGGCGTTTCAGTCACTTCCATGGCGACTTGTGTATAAAATCAAGCACCTGGGCATGCAGAGTGCTTCTACAAACATTTGTGAAAGAATTTGGTCGCTCTCAGAGCTCAGTGAATTCCAGCGTGGTACCATGATAGGAGGCCACCTGTGCAATAAGTCCAGTCGTGAAATTTCCTCAATACTAAATATTCCACAGTCAACTGTTTGTGGTGTTACAACAAGTGGAAGTGATTAGGAACAACAGCAGCTCCGCTACAAAGTGGTAGGCCACAAGAAAACACAGAGAGGGTCAGCGGATGCTGAGGTTTATAGCGCACAAAGGTTTTCAACATTCTGCAGAGTCAACAGCTACAGACCTCAAAACTTCATGAGGCCTTCAGATCAGCTGAGGAACAGTGCGTAGGGAGCTTCATAGAATGGGTTTCCATGGCTGAGCAGCTGCACCTAAGCCTCACATAACCAAGTGCAATGCAAAGCATCAGATGCAGTGGTGTGAAGCACGCTGCCACTGGACTCTAGGGCAGTGGAGACGTGTTCTCTGGAGCAACGAGTCACACCTCTCTGTCTGGCAAAGACTGAATTAAGAATGAGATGTCACTCCAGTTCATATGTGTGTGAAGACAGATGAGCAAACACATTTGGCAATATACGTAGTATATTTTCCTGGTGCTGCTTATACAGACTGGTGAAAATGGCTCACCCACCTTAACCAGATCATCTGTAAGTAGCACAAGGCAGACATCTGGACGTTTTTGTTTTTGTTGGAGATTGACATTTGGCCCATGGGGATGAAAAAAAAAAAATACATTTCAGGGTGGGGTATCTTCAGTTAAATTAAAGATAAATTTTAGCTGTCAGGCGCACTACTAGCGTTATGTTGTACCAAAAGTTCTCATTCCTTGTTCTATTCACAGCATGCAAAGGTCTGATACAACAGGGCTGTGGATGGAATAATGCAGGAGTATCACACAAGTTGAACATATTGCAGTAGGCTAATACATCACAACAAGTTTGACTTGGACACTTGGAACTTTAATAGTATTAGAATACATAGGAATTGATATTGATAAGTATAAACTTCATTAAAATGCTGAAGTTGAGCAATAAAGTAGCATTAGTCAACACCGTCAGAGAAGGTGTCAGCACTGTCAGACGCAAATTCTGATAGTGTTGACGTCTGACAAGATGGCACATTCTCCTGATATCACACATTTTACTCACAGGAGCCATCTTGTTTATCATCTGTTGATCATGAACTAAATTATCTATATAAATTAAGGCTATATTACAGAAAATTGCCCTCAGATGTTGACTTTTAGTCACTTTGGTGTTGACACACTATGGCTGTGACATGTGCGCGATGGTAAATAGATAGATAGATAGATAGGAAATACCAAGAATTATTAAAAACTTACCAAAGCTGAAATGTTCACATGTCATCAGGGAGACCAAAAGGGAGGGAAAGGGGTCCTTTCAGTTATAACTGCCCTAAATTATGCTTGATTTTATTCCAAATTAAAAAGCCTCTGATGGTGTTGAAGAAAACTCTGGACACATGTCTATTTGAGCAAGAAGTATATTAAAAGCATTTGAAAGAGGATTTTCTTTATTTATTCAGAAATAATAACTAATATTTTCTTCTAATTTTCTAGTTTGATTTAATGTTACTTTTTTTGATATTTTAAGGTATTGGAGTGAGATGAGACCTGATTCTGGACATGGTGTTTTTTCAGCCCTGGTCTTATATCATGTCATTTAGAATAAAAAAAAAAAAGTAAGACAATATCAAAACAAACTTTCTTGTGCTACCTTTGTCTTTTTTAAGATTTTGATTACTTTTTTGAAACATTGTTCTGCATATTTTAGCAAAAAAACTGTGTTGTATGGCACGGACACATTTTGTCCTGTGTCCCAAGAATCACTGTGGGTCAAATGTGGAGTACGAGACCCTAATAAATTTGAAAATCCACTTGGATCAAAAGAACTTTTCTAACATGTTGAAATGTTGAAATGTTCTTTTATTGGATTTTTTTTATCTCACAAATGCTGTTTCTGTTTGGGCTCTAGATATTCTTAAGTCATTTTCTTGGTGTCATTTTCTATGTCTGGGATGTGAGATATGCGAAAACACTACTGCTGCTTTACTATGTTGATAATTTTGTCATTAAAAAAATATGTGTATATATAAAATTTGTCCTTCATTTCTGTGGAAATTTCTCTGGCCACTGCATTCAATGGTTGCTACATTATCAACACAGAATATGACTTATCCTTTTCTTTGCAGTTTTTTTTGCCACATTATTTAATTAAGATCAGAAATGCATTACTGACAAAAATGGAGATCTTTAAAAACGCAAGAGAGAGAGAGAGATCTGCAAAACACATTTGGCAGAAAAAGTTTTTAGATGTTGTGGTACACTGCAGGGCAAAAGGGTTGATAAATTGTAAATGCACTGTGGAGGCTTTCCACCTTTATTTTTCATCAACTACAGCTATTCATCCTGTGTCTTTTAAGCCCAGCATGAAAAATCAATGTAGATAACATTGCGGCAGACTCTGAGCTCAATTGTCCAGGATTGCACGGGAAAAAGAGAAGTTGCAACATTCAATTCCCTGTTACACAGAAGCACCAACCTGACTGCAATATTAATATTTGTCTGAGATTAATGACCAGGTGTGACCCACTGAAGCGGCTGTCTTATTTTTTACGCTTGTCTGACCAGAAACAGAATCAAAATGCAAGGAGTGACTGACATCTAATGACGCCTATGCTGTTCAGGAGCTGCAGGAATATCGATAGAACAATTAGAAAGATGCAAACCATGCAACTGTTCAAAACTCAAGTCTTTGTCAGTGTATTTGCCTTATTCTTTATCAAAAGTATTTCAAAATATTTCAGCCAGGAGGGACTTGAATATAAGGAAAACAAATATTTATTGTACGTTTAGTTTTTAGTTTAGTTTGGTGCGCAGTCTCTTTGGTTTTAAGTTTATCTTTGGCAGCTACAATCCATTATAATATCTCCATGTACTTCGAAGGGTAGTGAAGCCAACAGCAGGATAAGATAACCCACTTTCTACAGTATGGACACTTGTGGTTGGTAATGTGGGATATAGAATGAGATTGATCCTGTTTCTGGCTGGATTCTACCATGATGTCTTAGGGGAAGTGAAGTAAACAGCAGATGTGATGCCCCCTTGTCAGGTTTAAATGATGGTTCTAGGCAATGTTGGGATGCAGAATGAGAATAATTCTGGTTAGCTAACCTGTCATGACTCTGTAGTGGGTCACTGGATTTCTACACTATGCAAACGTAAATTTTAGCCTGTGGACTTGTCTGAGTTTTTGTTAGAAATGTCTAATCATTTTTCAGTTTGGTTGGACTGAAATATGAAGGAACAATTATTCAGTTAACACGTATGGAGGAAAGAATTATTTAAAGCCTCTTTGGTGATTAGACTTCATCATGAACTCTTCATATTCTTTAAGGGGTAGTGAGGTCAACAGCTGTGTAGATAACCCCCATTGTGAGGTCTAGATGATGATGGTAGGTAATAGTGGGATATAGAATGAGAACCATTTTTATAACGTAACATGTCATGAGTCACCAGTGGATCAGTGGGTTGCTACACTACAAAAACTAAACTATAGTCAGTGCACTTATCTTTTTTTAATATTTAATCATACTTCATCCATAAGAGTCCTATGATAATAGGATTATAATAATAATAATAATAATAATAATAACAGATTAATGCACAGTGCTTTTGCTGATTAGATTTTATCATCATGTCTTCATATACTCTGCGAGTCAGTGAGGCCAACAGAAAGATAGGATACACCCTTGTGAAGTCTAGATAATGGTGGTAGTAAAGGTGGGATTCAGAATGACAATCATAATTATAGGCTAACATGTCATGACTTTATAATAGGTTAGTGGGATGCCACACTACAAAAATGCAACTCTTAGCCAACCTACTTGTTGAATTTCTTGTCTAACCATATTTTGGTCAGTGATAAAGAGGAAAAGGTCCATCCAGATTATAATCAGTGCAAAGTTCAAAAGTTAGCATCTATGATGGTATAGCGGTGTGTTAGTACCCATGGCATGGGTAACTTGCATATCTGTGGGGGCTCAATTAAAGGCTGAAAGGTTCATACAAGTTTCGGAGCAACATATACTGCCATCCAAGTGATGCTTTTTTCAGGGACACCCCTGCTTTTCAGCAAGGCAATACTAAGCCATATTCTGCATGTGTTATGGTAGTGTGGCTTTGTAGGAAGAGTACAAAGACCTGTGTCCTACTGAAAATCTGTGCCCGATTATAGAGCCTAAAATATTACAACAGAGATCCAGGACTGCTGAGCAACTGAATTTGTATAACAAGCAAGAATGAAAGTAATTCGACGTACAAAGCTTCAGCAACTAGTGACCTCAGTCCCAAACACTTATTGAGTGTTGTTAAAGGGAAAGGTGTTGTGTCACAGTGGTAAACATGCCCCTGTCTCTGTTTTATTTTATTTTTTTGAATGTGTTGCAGGCATCAACTTCAACAAAATTGGCAAAAACCCCCAAAACAAAACAAAACAAAACAAAAAAACAATAACCACACCACAGCAGCAGTTTCAACAATCCAAAAGATTGAGTCAGTTTTGTGCTGATGGTCTTGTTTGCTTTTGTAGGTCATAAAGAGGAGTCAGTGTTAACGTTAACTGCAATCAGGGTCGGGAACTAAAAGCAGCCTTACAGTTACCCTCTTCCCCAAAGACCCATACATTACACCTTTTGTCTTGGTACAACCCCTTGGCTGCTCAGAATTAATCAAAATGTAAAGCAGCAATTTAAAAGAATCAAAAATTTGGCTCTGCAAATGACACCTGTGCTGCCTCAGTTTATACTGATGGAGGCAATCACAGCAGAGATGTATTGTAAAATTAACATGCTAATGGCTTATTACCACACAATCAGGCTCACTGGTCCCTATAGACTTCCTCTCCTTTCACAGGCCTGATGGGAACGTTCCCATGTGCTGAAGGTGGAAATAACCAATATATATGTGTGACAACTGATAAATTGGAAGAACATTAATAATGAATGGAGGGTTAATGAAGCCTCATAATGTTTAGAATACACAACCATTTTAACCTATTTTATGTCATTAATTTCACAATGAAAACGTATTCCACTATATAAGATTTGTTTTGTTTTCTTTGTAAAAAGTAATTTCTGTAAATTGAAGAAAATCATACATTACATCAGGAGCGGACAACCAAAGGCCGAGGGACCTCATGCAGCCCCCCACCTCACTCAGTGCAAACCTTCGAAGCAATCTTAACAATCAGTATGTTCTAAAATGGTGTGGAAACATCTGAAAAAGTGCCTTAAAGAAAATGAATTTGTGTTATCACAACAAAACCATTTAACAGACTGAAAGAGTTAAAACATGAAGAATGAAACAAAACGCAAAGCTTTGTTTTCTGGTATGTGTTTGGTTCCTTGGAATTTTATTTATTTATTATTTTTGAAGAACTTAAATGAAGAAGTGCCATATGTAAAATGCCAGGAAGACATAAGAGCAATTGTTTACTACAAAACATTTTTTAAAAAAGCTTGTATTATTTTGACTCTTTCTTTAGCGCGACAAATTAATGATTATTATTTGTATTTTAGCTGAAAATGTAACATTTGTTTTGAAGAAAACAATTAAAGTTAAATATATGCTGCCCTCTTTTAACTGCTGGTGATCATGATTTTCCAATGAAGTGTAACTCTCAGTTTGCAAGAATCTCTTATTGATAGTGTGCATATTATCAAGTTGGCCCACTTGGAAACAAAGTTGCTCATCGCGAATGAAAATTACTATGTGACATGAAAAAGTACACACTCCAATTCCTAAAGAATTGAGACGCTGCGTAAATGCCAGTGAAAACAGTAAAAAAAAAAACATTCTTACCAACCCATACTCAGCTAAGACCCGAGATGTTTGATTTCAGCACTTTAACTGTTTTTAATTTGTGCATAATTTTGTGTTAATAAAAGATGAATCTACACTTAAGTCCTCCTTAAATAATATGTAAAGTCTCAGGTTTGAAATGGTTCATGAAAATTCAGATTTCTTAAATAGCCTTTTGTACTTAAAATTTAATCCTTTAAATTTTGACCAATTGTTCATTTTGTGCGTACTCCCTCTTTTCACAGCAGCAAAATCCATTCAGTATATACAGCCTCACCTTCAAGATGGACACAACAGGTATGAGAAAGCATTTATCAATGCAAACCAGGCTTTAGATGTTCTCAATGCATTAGACAGATTGTTTTTTTTTAGTTTCCCTTTACATGTTTTTTCTCCTTTGCGAAGCAGGTCTAAAACAAGTTGTGTAAGGAAGAAATGCTGTTTTTGTATAACTTACTGTCATTTTAAAAAGACTCTGCAGCATGTGTTTTATATAACTTGTGGTTTTGAAGGACAGTTTTAGTTACACAGTGATCACGATGACTTTCGGGTAAAATTGATAAACTTTTTTATTCTTTGAAAATATACACAGATTTTTAGATCTGATGCCCTCACCATGGTCCAAAAACAGTCAGGTGCATGTTTATTAATGTGTTTTATCACATTGGTCAACCTGATTGGTTCCTCCAACAAGTTCCTGCAAATTTCATGGGATTGGAGACACATTTTTGAGGAAGTAATAAAAATATGGGAATTCCTTCCCATTCTCGCACAATGAACATCTTTAGTTGTTACAGAGTTTCTGTAGCAGGGACGTCCCTGAAAATGGCATTGTTTAGATGTAAGCATATATATCTCTAAAACTGGAATACAAGGCAGCCCATAAGGGGGATAGAGGGAAGATCTTCCTGGGGCTATGCTTCATAGGAGGGCCCATAAATGTTAAAAATGGTTAATCCTAAATTCAAGCAGTCATAACCAAACTTTACTTTTAACTCAATTACTCACAATTCCTATCAAACAAACAAAAATCCACATTTACGTATGTGTGCTTCAGAAAAATGTAGCCTGTTTCAAAATGTAACCCCCTTTTTGTTACTGTGATACTATGTTATTAAACTTTTACACAGTATTATCATTTTGCCAGATCAATTGGATTTAACTTTATAGCCCACAATGTTGGACTGTGCATTTCTATTTGATGATGAGAAGCAAAGTTTGGATGGCATCAAATAGGTGAACGAAAAGAGGGAACCAATGAGAGGGTCAAGCTGTTTGAAGCCATACCAAGGAGGTAATTGTTGGCCAATGGTAGACACTAGCGCGTCTGATCCGGCGCACAGCTTTACATAACTAGAAAGTCCCCCACTGGGTCTTTTAGGGGTCCAGCCATTTCTTTGTGTGGCCCTGCCTGTATGTGCCTCTCAGTATTATGTGGCCTTCGCAAATGTGCCAGTTACCGCCCACACCATCACAAATGCTGCCTTTTGTTTTGATAACAGTCTGGATGGTCCTTTGCTCTGCAGCCCAGAGGACTTGATGGACTCATTTAAAAACATACATTCTGAAATGGGGACTTGTCAGACCCCATCATACCCTTTCTCTTCAGGTCAGTCCATCTTATTTGAGCATGGGCCCAGAGAAGTGACCAGTACTTTTGGATGTTGTTGATGTATGGATTAACTTGTGTATGTAGATGCAGCAACGTGCTACGTGAACTTACAAGTCTGTCCAAGCCCAGGTTGTAATATCATCACAGACTGTTTTTTTAATGCAGTGCCATATGATGGATGTAATGTTGGTTTTAATCATTGCCCCTGATGTTACAAGTTTACATCCACATTCTCTAAATCAAATGTCAAACTGAAGCCGTGAGCGCCAAATCTGGCCCGCGATATGACTAAATATGACTCACAAGATAAATTCATGTCTATTATTTATGGCCCTAAATCACACTCCCACCATTTATAGTACAAATCCCAAAATGCACTGCAACAGATGCCATGCAGTACCTGTGCACCAAATCCTCCTCCCATTGATGTAATATCATTTTGATCAGTGGTCAGCAGATGAATGCATTGGTGCTTTTACAGTGACTTTTAAGCTTGTCTGATTATAAATGTGCTGTTTAAAAGTTATGAATGGATTTTGATATTACTTTCAGGTAATGTTTGTCATGGCACAAGGAAGGCGTGGTTAGATTTTGGTGATCCAAATCCACATGTGGATCCAGGAATTCTTTTCAAGGATTTAACATTGCAGGTGACTGGACAATCTCTTCGTCAATCACATTCATCACAGGCCAATCAGATAATGTAGTAGGCTAGAGAATCTGCAGCAGTGTAAAGTACAGAGCTTGAGCCACTTCGCAAAACAAACTCTCGGCTAAACATGTCGGAAGTGGAGCAAAAATATTCTTCCTATAGAGAAGTTTGTAGTGTTTTTTTTTATTTTTCATTTAATTAAGAAATATGGTCCAGATCTGATAAAACTGCTACTGAAGCTGTGGCAGCTGAATCTCTATACGAGCAGTCACTTCCTTCTGTTATCTTGCTCATAGCTCCCACCTCTTCCTGCTCCATATGATGCTGATTGGGCCGTCCTCCTTTGTGCCGCTCACAGTAGTTGTAGATTGGAGCTTGGCAAAATGGACCTGCCAGATTACAGACATTACATCAAGCACATCCATCAGCACTGCAAGATTAGAAATTTCCGTATTTATCACACAGACTTGAAAACCTCACAGCATTACTACAATCAAATTAGCCTTTGCGGCGCATTCCATTTATACCCAATCACAGTGCTATCATTGGATGACCATGTGTCCTCTTTTGCCCGGACATGTCCTCCTTTTTGGTTGTAAAATTATGTCTGGGGGGATTTTATAAAATTCCCTAAAATGCTCAGATTTTGCTCAGCTTGTTCTACAGATGAAGCTGTCGCTGGTGACAGAAAAACACATGCATGATTTAAACTACCGTAACTCCTCGAGTATCCACGCTATCCAAATAATTCCAGATGAAAGCTGAGAAGTGGTAACATTACGGTAAAGGCTGGATTGTCTGAGGGGGAGGGGCAGGAAGTCAGCTGACTGAGTCGGAGAGCAGAGAGAGGATTCACAGACAAACATGTGAGTCTTTAATTGGTGGTTTATGCATATTTTCTGTGTAAATAATGTAAAAATATTGTAAGTAATACCATTTGAATCATTCTGAAGTGTTTTCTTGCTGTTCTTTTGCTGTATTTTTGCCTTGTTATGCCGTATTCTTACCTAGTTCATCTTTTCTATCACTGTCTTTTTTTTATCATTGTTGGTGTTTTATGGATTTCATAAATAGTTAAATAATATAATAATATAAATAATATTAAATAATACTACTAATAATATGACATAATACTAATAAATAATATAAAATAGGATGAGTTTCTGTTTTGTCTTCTCTAAAATGTTGTACATGTTCATGTAGAATTGTTTATAAAGAAGAACCTGTTGTAAATCCAATCTGTTTTTTTTTCTTTTCTTTTAATTACACACTGTTTTAAGCATTTACAACTTAATAATGATTAATACTTGCTAAAATGTTCTATTTTTACATGAAAAAAGGTGCAAAGGTGCGTAATTTACTTTAAAGGGCAATTTTATTTATTGACAAAAAACACCAGGTGGTCATTTATATTTATAGTGGTAAAAGGGTTAATATTTATAATAAAGCCCTCCACTTGACTACTGGCATTATTCCAATGTACCTACCTGTCAAGATATTGAGCATGCATGTCCCATGCATCATGACACAACACATGCTGCTGAGGGTCCTCTTTTTGGGTTTTAGAGTATGGTCACCCTATGCTATCACCTATTATCTGAGGAATGCTTCATTTTTTGTGTGTATATGCATACTACAGCTCTTTTAGCCTTGCCTCTATCCCAGCTCATTTTGGATCATGTTGCAGGCATGAAATTCATAATGATTGTCTATCAGCCTCTCCCAAAAGAAGAAGTTTGAACATTAAATATGTTGTCTTGGTGCCTTCAAGGCTGAAAATGATTTGCAAACCACTGTTTTCTGTTTGTTTTATTTAAATTTGACATGCTATCTCAAGTCTTTTGGAACTTTGGTTTGTACAATTAGTCGAGCTTTTGGCCACTAGATGGCACTCTAACACTGCAGAAGAGCAGCCCTAAGCTGTCCAGATGTTATTCAAATGTAAAGGTTAGCTTTTCCCTTGGCTCCCACTCTTTGCTGTTTTGAAGGTCATCATTTGCAAGCAGAGGATGGTCTGATGTAACATTTGTGTTGCTGAATCATAATTGTGGTCTGCGACAGAGTGTGAAGTTGATCATTATCACAGTTTGGATGATACTCTCATTTCTAGTCCCTCAAAAAGGAGGCAAATGTCCATGCAGATGTTTTCACTGTGTCATATTCGCCATCATGCTCTGATGAAAGGCCTCAAACATGACAAACATTATTCACATTCATGGGAACAATTTGTCAGATATCTCCTGTGACTTAAAGCGTCAAAAGTGTCAGTGTGTGGCATTGATGCTAGATTGAATCAGCTCATGGAGGGATGAATCAAATGTCAGAGTGACAGGGAGCATGTGAGAGCAGATCCATATTTCTATTACAGAACAGATAGGACTGAATTACCAAGCATGTTTGTGCATATTTTTTACTGTAATGCAGCTCCTCTGTCTTCATTGACCTACAGAGGAAGTGACAGAGAGGCCCTGCATCGAGTCCACACAACGGCACACACACTATCCCTGTTCTCCTATTTGATGTTCATGTCGTGAATCGATCCATACAAGGCAAATATATCTGTACATGCTTTGGCCAACAGAGCCACAGCAAGGCTTTTCATTCAGGCTGAAACAGGGGACAGGAGTTATTGATCTGCCTGCAGCTGCCTGGAGAGAGCGACTACCAACAAAGATGAAATCTACTGGTTCACATCTGGTCCCCGTGCTGCACAGGCTTTTAGAACAGTGTGCAAAATCGGTGTGCCACACATGCTCAACAGGTAGAAAAAGCCCAATATTGACTGGATGAAAATTGATCAGGAGCCATCAGTGCTGTGGAGATATGAGTTACAGCTCTGAGGAAGGTGGAGTTTAAGAAAGGGATTGGTAATTGTCTCAGATGTACAATTTCCCACACAAGATGATCACTGATATTCTGAGAAAAAGAACTAACACAGTGATCTAACAGAAAAACATAAACATGGCTAGTACTGAATGACATAGTTTTATTTTATTAATTTTTATTTAACCTTAATTTAAAGGATAAGTTCGGTTTCTACAGCTTTTACATAGTTTATAGAATGAAGTAGAACAATATACTCACCCAGAAGGCTTTCCTGATCCAAACAGTGCTTCGGGAGATATTTAGATCCAAAATCGAGCGGCGGACATCCGTATAAATGGTAGCAGACGGGGCATGTATAGCCGCTCCTTAAACTGCATTAATTGTCCAAAAACTCATTAGTTTCACCAACATTTCATCATGGTCCGCTCGCGCTACTGCTCAACGACAGTCCGGTGTCACTCCACCCATGTTTTTGTGACTGTGCTGACCTCTGAACTGAAAAGTTTCTTTCCGGTTGCGCGCATGCGCAGTACGGCTCATTGTTTCATCGGCGAGCGGTGGCTACACAATAACTTTCTTCTTCCAGTTTTGTGCAATATGCACAAATATCTATCGGATGAAGATGTTGTGGACGAGAACTTTGAATATGATGGGTGTCCTTACAGTTTCGAGAAAGAGTATACAGATGAGGAGCTCATCGAAAGGAGGACGCGGAGGCAAGAAACTTTTCAGTTCAGAGGTCAGCACAGTCACATAAACATGGATGGAGTGACACCGGACTGTCGTGGAGGAGTAGCGCGAGCGGACCATGATGAAATGTTGGTGAAACTAATGAGTTTTTGGACGATTAATGCAGTTTCAGGAGCGGCGCTATAGATGCCCTGTCTGCGACCATTATACGGATGTCCGCTGCTCAATTTTGGATCTAAATATCTCCCGAAGCACTGTTTGAATCAGGAAAGCCTTCTGGGTGAGTATATTGTTCTACTTCATTCTATAAACTATGTGAAAGCTGTAGAAACCGAACTTATCCTTTAACCAGATAAGTCCCATTGAGATCAGGATCTCATTCACAACGGCAACCTGGTGAAGAGGTCAGCAGAACATGTCATAATAAATACAAGTTCAAGAGAAAATTATATTAGTAAATCACAACAATAAATATGGAAACTATTCTATAGTTTAAAGGAATAGTTTGAGATTTTTGAAGTGGTGTTGTACGAGGTACATGGCTTAAGCTGAAACATTGGCCACAGTGACAGGTATCAGCTCTGCATTTGTACAGAGAAAAAAATCAGCATGGCAGCTAGGGCTACAACTTGCTGCAAATGATGCCACCATCTGTAGTTTATAGAATTTCAGGTGGAAACCAGTGTAGAAAAACAAGGAAGGGTGATTGCACACCATATACAGAACATTTACAATGACTTACTCTTCCACCACTTTGTTTCCAGCTTTGTTTTGTCCCAACATCTGTAAACAGCACAGCCAGTGGCATACTTTTGCCAGCAGTGTCAAATTATCATAGCCTGCAGACTAACCAAGAGGAAACAACAGAAACCAGACTACATAAATTGGACATTTTTGCAGGAAAACATGACAGCCACATGCTTATGGCATTTGGTAATACTTGTATGAGCTGGAGAGCACACAGGAAAAACTTATGTTGGTGGAGAGTCAACAGGTCTGAAAGAAAAATGGAGGAAACTGCCATGAGAACTGAAGAAGTCCACATTACCCGTCGATTCTGGTGTGAAAATCATTAGGCCATGTTATCAAATTAAGTAAAATGAGAGTGTGACTACAAACAATCACTTCAGGATGTTTCAGGATCAGGTAATACAAACTGCCTTTCTACATGCCTCTGCAGTGTGCAGCTGTGGTATAATAAGCATTTATATTTGTATGGACCACAGTCATAGTTTTTTAGATTAGATTAGATTAGATTAGATTAGATAGAACTTTATAAATCATTTTGGGAAAATCCCTCAGGAAATAAGAATTGATATACTCAAAGTAAAAAACAGATTAGATGAATGAAAGTTTTTCTTCAAAGTAAGTATTTGGCCTAAACTAATTTTAATGATGAGTTTACTTGATGAAAATACTCCGTTCATTCGTTGTTGGGGTAAACTGAGCTTGACAAAATGACACACTTTATCAAAACT
Source organism: Cetoscarus ocellatus (assembly GCA_037902135.1). Classification (NCBI taxonomy): domain Eukaryota; kingdom Metazoa; phylum Chordata; class Actinopteri; order Labriformes; family Labridae; genus Cetoscarus; species Cetoscarus ocellatus. Next base: position 2,471,346 of record JBAMNC010000572.1, read on the forward strand.
ACTGTGGTTGGTCAATAGTGTAATCTTTGTAAATTTAGCTAATCTTTATTTTGGATGTAGTAATAATAGTGTGCTTTGCAAAATTAAAGTCAGACCTTGTTAATATCAGTACCGTGCTAGCAGAGGGACTTGTTTACCCAAACACACACTGTCATACACTAAATCTTCCAAAGCTGAAACAGCAAAACCTCAAGGAACTGTCCTGGAGCCCATCCTTTTCAGTTTTTGTATTAACCACCTGCCAGACATCTGACCTGGAGTTGGTCTTCAGATGTAAGCTGATGACATAGTTGTCCATGTGTCTGGAAAGATTTGTGGCATTGTTGCAGATGGAAAAACTACAAAGCTTTCTAAAAGTAGCAGGATCACGTCATTGTCAATGCTTCTTTATCTTATATAATAATATAACAATCATTTTCTGTACCAGGATGTACAAGGGCATATATGTGTTTCATTATTACTGTAAAAATCAGCACTGATATTGTGTGTTTGTTTGAGACTTTAAGCCCTGTTTAGAAATGTGATAAAGTGCAGACTTGTGCGCACATACACTTGTGCTACTCAGGGTTTGCTTTTTCTTTTGAAAGAAAACTTTTCAAACTGTCTCCTTGTTAACTACAGCAGGTCTTTACTCTTGTATTTACTAGACATCATTATTTACTTCAGTTCAACAGGCAACACAGAGATCCTGTCGTCTCACTGAGCAAACACGATAAACAATTAGTGATATTGTCACAGCCAAGTGTGCACAGAAGGCTTAAAATTCACTCTGTTATGCATGGCAGAGCTGCACAGTGTTGCAAGATGCTTTGCAAAACACTAAAGTCACACTGAGGCATCAGCCATGAGAAGGCAACAAGGTTTGGCAGGAATATCTGTCACTGCAGACACAAAGACAGGCGGGTGTTAGTAGAGTCAATGAGGTGTGAGTGACACAATTCACCTCACAATGTTCAATAAGGGAAAAGATGCATCTTTGATCACCGAGAAGAGAGAAAAAGTGAAAGGAATCCATATTATTTCTATCAAAATGCTCTGATCACAACAGCTGTGCTTAAAAAGTCTTTCCTCACAGTTTTCTGTGGGGGAGAAAGTCATAAAAAAGACCAAAAGTAGTGAAATACTCTGATGTAAAGCAATGAAACTTGGTGACGTGATTTTTAAGAAGGCATAGGATGCTGAAATTAAACAGGTTGCTCCTCCGATGATTCATTGTGCAGGTCCATGTAAGATATTTTTGTTTTGGTGCTTTTACCTTCTCTTCAGCACAAAGGCTGTGACAAATGCAAGTGTCATCTGAGAACAAAAACCAAGGCAGGGAAAGGCCAGTCAGCTGATGTCATAGAAGGGAGTAAGTCAGCCACACTAGCTGTGATAAAAAAGGTGCTGGATATCCTTACAACTAGTTTTGTCAAGGTCCTTTCAGTGAGGTGACTGGATGTTGTTTTCTTTTTTTAAAACCAGAGGGGAAATGCCCAATGATAAATGAAGGACCAGGGCCTACATGAGGCAGTTAAGGTTGATATTGTTGTCACTCTGCTCAATGTGGTACAGTACTTCCAAGGTCAATAAGTGCTGTACATGTTTTTGGACAACAAATTATAATTCAAGTTAACATTTGTGCATACATGGTAAACTAATCCCTTTTACTCATTTAATATTTAGGATCGTGTGATTAGCTCTTAAACAACAACACTCGTCATGCTTCGTTTTAATCATTTTTAGAAAATGCATCATTCAAGTAATAACCATGCGTTATTGGTTGACAGGAAGAACTTAACCATGTGTCATGGGTTGTTTAAAACTAAAAATCACAAAGCAATTATTTTTTTAAATAAAGCTTGTACAACTAAGCCAAACTAAAGCTAAATCATAAAGCAAGTCAAGTCAAGTCAAGTCAAGTCAAGTCAAAGTTCATTTGTAGAGCACGTTTAAAAAAACAATCTCGGTTGACCAAAGTGCTGTACAGGGGTACAATATAATCATGCATACACTTAAAGGTGCCGTTGGTAGGGTTTTGCTAGCCAATGCTAATTTTTTTTGTGTTCCATTTAGATCAAATGTTGGAATATCCATTGAGATCCCTTTATGGGAGTAGTATAATTGCACTAGTGCAAGATCTCGAGGGGCAGCGCTTCGTCCTTCAACGTGATTGGTTGTAAAGCTCTTCGTTCCCGTGAACGCGCATGAGGGAGAAGAACAACAACAACAGATCTCGTACAATGGTGGACAGCAATAATCCAGCGAGCATCGGGAAAGTGCCGATTCCACATATGCCCCAGGCAGCTTCCACCAAAAAGACAAGGACTGTGGAAACGCTTACCGAAAAGTGAGAGTACAAGAAGGAGGAGGACTGTGCGTGAACGAAAACAAGAATCAATGTCAGCGTTGTGTGTGAGAGGTGGAGGACCCTTCAAGATCTCAAGGGTTTCAAATCCAGATTTTTCAGATGCAGAGCTAGCTACGTTTCTGTTGGACAGGTAAGCTATTTTTTTTCCTCTTATGTTGTTTCACAACATGCAATGTATTACTCGATTTTACAATATAAAACAAACAAATATGTTTAGATTCCCTCTTAGACGCGTACCTTATTAGCATGTACTTTATACGTGAAAGCCCAGCCTGTTTCCCCCATGGGGCTTTGTAACCTCAGTATCAGACATTGTCGCATTGTGTTGCTCGTTGTTGAGAAGCATTTCGGTAAAAAGCTCACTGTACTGGAGTGTTTTGATACCGGCGGGCACAATGTCGTGTTCGCGGGCATATTTTTGTGGGAGGGGCTAAACTCGCGTGTGGGAGTGATCTTAGAGAAAACAGGACGGGAGGGGCTGTGCTGGTTTTCTAATCGCCATCTTAGCTGGCTGTGTGCCAAAATCTTACCAGCGGCACCTTTAATAATAAAAACAGTAATGATAAAAGAAACAGAAATGGAATAAAAATGAACACAATATTAAAAACGCATAGGCCTATATAAAATAGAAAAAAAATAGGCAAAGCTTTAAGTAAAGCTAAGTGATGTTGTCTCTGCCTTTTTCTCAAACAATGACCAACCATTACACATTTGTAGCCTTGGGAGACCAAATAGGCCATCCATCCATTATCTATACTATCCCTCTTGGGGTCATGGGGGCTGGAGCCTATCCCAGCTGACATTGGGCGAAGGGCAGGGGGAAACCCTGAACTGGTCTCCAGCTGATTGCAGGGCCTCAGAGTGAGACGGACAATCATTCATACTCACATTCACACCTAAGGGCAATTTGGAGTCACTAATCAACCTAATGAGCATATTTTGGTCCGAGGGAGGAAGTCTGAGCGCCCAGAGAGAACCCACACATGCACAAGAAGAACATGCAAACTCCACACAGGACCTGACCGACAGGGGGATTGAACCAACAACTTTCTTGCTGTGAGGCACGTGCACCACCTGCTGTGCCACCGTGCCCCAAATAGCCCATATTTTTAAAAATAAATAATAACTTGTTAGAAAATGAGATTAAAAAAAGGCCCACAACTGAAAAACTCTAACTGAATTGTGATTAGGCTACTATCCTGCAAAACAGCATAACAATGAAGTTATGTGTTATGTGATATGTGAGTATATCAATTCCTATGTCTCTGTGCACCAGAGAGATATAAAGTTTGGCCTTTTGTAACAATATCACAAACATCATTGTGTAGCAAAGCTGATATGTAACCTATAACTAAATTATCAGAGCTTCACATGTAATATTCAAAGCTTTATCCTCAGTGATTATTTCAGAGGCTAAAGCAGGTCCTGACGGCTGATGCCTCTGTTGTGGCCGCTGCCTCCGGACAGCTCCAACACAGAGCTGATTACACACGTCCCAACCAATCGAAGGCCATCACAGTTCAACCTGCGTGACAGCCCTCTGCTAAGCTCACCTGCCCTCACTGAGACAATGACAACAGAATCCATCAGCCTGCATTGTGGCCAAATTGATCGTCGCGATCAATATCAACCAGTGAATCCATTGGCACTGGTGCTGCTGCAGCTGCAGAGGAGGAGGAGGCATGAGGAAGAATGCTTTGCCTTGTCTGTGATCCATCCATCTTTGGGCAGAAGGTAGGCATGGGATCAATATGCTACAGGCAGCTCATATTTCACCACCAGGCCCAGACGGGATGAGAGGGCAGAGGGGGAGAAAGGGGAAGGAGTAGATGGGATAAAGACTTGGCTTTGCTGGGCTCTTGGGGTTCAATAGAGGGAGAAGATATCAAGGTGCAGAAACAGGTGAGATGAATGCAGCAAAGGTGAGAGAGGTTTTGGGTGTGACGTAGGAGTCAATAGTGCAGCGGAGGCTTACACACTACGTGGATGGCAGTGCAGCCTGACAGCTTGTCGATTCAGTGAATTTATAATGAATGTTCTTTTATTCTCTCTAACCTTTCTTTTCTCCTTTATCTCACCTCCCTCCTTTCCCTTCTCCTGTCACCTCCCTGCTCTCTCTGTTTCTCCCTCCCTGTCACAGACCCATGTAGCCTATCATCCTGAGAGTAAAAAACAGAGTTATATGAAAGGTGCTTAGTCCCATTTTCCCTCTGCTCCTGCTGTTGCGGTGTCCTAATGATGCAAATGTTAGGCAGGCTAATGAGCAAGAGCTATGTTTGCCATGAAGTTTACCACGCTGCTCGACCATCCTGTCTCATGAATAATACCGCTGTGACACACTCAAGATGTGTGTTCCTCTCAGCTCACAAATAATGACCATTACAGATGGCGCTTCCTCAAGGAAAAAAGACATTTGTTGGTTCCTAACGGTGTCCAAAGCAACGTCTGGGCCTTTAAAATGAAGGTAATGTAAATTCATCTGAAGATAAGCAACCTGTCCCATCTGAAATGACACAAATAGTGCAAAAAACACACACATAGGCAGAAAATATGTCCTAAAAGTTAAGTTTTGGCCCTTGCACATTTTCTCACCTGTGCTTTCTCATGACTTTTTGACCCTGGAGTTCATTCTGGCTGTCAGAAAACACACATGCTTTAAAAGAAAGCGCAACCACCAGTTGTCGGCTCTGTGTTATTACAATAACACTTATGGCTGCTTGCATTGCTCTCCCTCCCCGCCTCATGCCTTAATCCACCATGATTTTGCCCTTCAGTGTTTCAAAGACAGCCTGCAGGCGAGAATTGCCCTTTGCTGACTTGCGGCTGACAGTGAATAAGTTCCCTCTCTCGTCTCCTCCCTTTTATCTCTGAGATCATACTCGGAGTGGGTCAAGATCAATGGTGCTCTCCACAAATCTGCCCAGACTCCGGGTGCTTCTCATTGACCTTACACATGGGGTAACTGAGCACTCCTGCTCACATCCAGCCAGCTTAAACATTCACTTCTATGGATAAATTAGCCTACCCCCTCACAGGGCTCTCATCAAAAAGACAAAGACGGTGTTAGTGCAGACCACTTTCTGTTCTATTAACATTCTTGGTCGCCCACTTTGAGCTTTACCTCTGATACGTTTATCAGGCTGAAGTCAGTTGAGGAAACATAAGGTGAAGTGGTTTGTAAGTTTAAAAAGGTAAAAAGTACTTCATCACAGAGTGGTGCAGTAATGAGTTTTAAAACCTGGAAGGGGGATAACATTTGTATCACAGGTCCCTCATCTCGAAGTCTGTGGGAGATTTCCACTAGTTTTCAGTGTGATGCCCAAAATTAGGTCTCTGGCCTTAACATATTATAAAGGGATATTTCAGAAGTTTTTAGGCTGGGTTGTATGAGGTACTTGACAATAGTAAGTGAAGTGACTGAAAGGGCTCCCAGCAAGTCTACCTTCAAATGGAATGAGCTGAGGCTGCCGGTAAGGTACACTGTTGTTGGTGGGTACAGTTATTTTGCATCATTGTGTGAGTTTTATGTAAAAAACAGCCACAAAACTATGTTGTAGCAGCATTTCTTTTACCCCAGGAAGTCTCTGTGTTTGTCACTATTTTACGATGCAGCAAATGGCAATGTGGTCTTCCGCTCGTGCACATTGACCCCACAGACATTTTTTTCTCTTCCTTTCCACCCGCTGAACCTCGTTCTGAAGAATTTCTCGTTCTGTATACTCGGTATCATAAAGGTAACCCAGAGCATCCTCAGTAAAATGAATGTCATTGTCACTTGAGTCATAATCACTCATATTTGTTTTAGTATTGTTTTTCGCTGCCTTTGTTTTGTCTTCCTGAGTTCATTAAGGGAAACTGCAGATCTTCAGAATCAGTGCACACTGACGGAAGAGCATATAGCCATTTGCCTCATTGTAAAATAGTGCCAATCACAGAGACTTCCTGGAAGAAAAATAAAACACTCTGAAATCTTTCACCCCTTTGTACATTCAACCCAACAAAGTTTTATGGCTATATGTAAAACTCACACAGTTACCTGAAAAAAAAACAACATACCCATCAACAGCAGTCTATTTTACTGGTCGTCTGAGCTCATTCTCCTTAAAGGTACAGCACTGCTGGGAGCCCTTTCAGCTACTTCACTGACTACTGTTAACTACCCCCTTAAAGTGTTTTTTTAAAACATAAAATACATGTGGAAGTGCACCACTTGTATATTTAAAACTTTTTGACACCTTGTAAAGGATGATTTCTTAGAAATATCTAGAAACACAGGGTACTTGTGCTATAATGAAAGGATGAGCACTCACTGAAGAGAGGCCCAACACCTCGCTTATATCCCAATACACCACCAAAGAGTTACAAAATCTATCGCATGGCCCTTTAATGCCATGGTGTTAAATATTTTGACTCACCCATTCTCCATCAATGCGAGATGATACTGAGATCATCAGATGAGGACCTCCAATCTTAAATGTTTCCTCCAACTAACCCTCATAACACCTCTAAGAGGCTGGCCAGTGAACTCTGGCATCCCAGATCCAGAGACTTGTGACTTTCATAACTTTACCAGATATATATGTATGTATGTGTATGTGTATATGTATAGATATATATATATATATAAATATATATATATAAACTATTTCCAGTTGATGGGGAGTACATAACCCACTCCCTGCTGCCATTTGGTAAACAATAAGAAAGCAAGTCATTGGTGAAACATTGACTTTTACCACCAATGGCCCCATCTCTGGCAGAGGCAGGATAGCTGGATCTACTGTTATGAAAGGCTGAAAGGCCATGGTTTAGGGCTTGAGGTGGAGCTGTCAAACTGCAGAGGCCAATCATATGACAACGCCAGTAATATGTCTGGGAAATACAATGAATTGCAAACACAACTGAAGAAAAGGAATCCATTTATGCATTATTTGCTGTGCGCAGCTCACTCTCTGAATTTGGCAGTAGTCAACACCATAGAGGCCAGCAGCCAAGATGTTGGAAATTATTTTGATTTATTACAGTCCCTGTACACTCTTTGTTCCTCCTCTACAACCCGATCGGGGAAAGTTCTTTGCAACACCGATGGCATAAGTTTGACACTAAAATCTCTTTAAAGTACACGATGGAGTTGCCATCGTGTACACGTGCAGATGCCACCAAAGCTTTACAGAAAAGTTACCGATAGATAAGGGATGCACTTGCAAATATTGCTGAGTCAACAGATGAGAAATATACACCAAATTGGACTATCTAGAAAATGCGTTACTGGCCCATTTCTGGGATGCAATACTTGACAGATTTCAAGCCACCAGCCTACATTTACAAAAAAGTGATGTCAACATTTCAACAGCAGTAACACTTCTGCAGTCTTTTCGTACTTTTATTGCTACACAGAGACACCAATTTGAGACATATGGAAAAGCAACACTGAACACAACAGGTGTGTGCCAAAACTTAAGGTGTGAAAACTTAAAGTCTGCCTACAAAGACTTGAGGGATGTACTTGGAATAATATTCATGCCAGAAACAACAAGCACCAGTGAGATCACAAAACAAGCAGACACTTTAATCAGTGCATATCCATCAGACTTAAACAGCGATTTTGCCAGTGAGCTCATACTGTTCAGATCATTTATGTGTGAAGAGGAAAGATCCCCATCAAAATGCTGAACACCACGTTGGAACTGGACCTGCAATCTGCTTTTCCAAATATATGTGTTGCCCTCAGGATGTTTCTCACTTTGCTGCTGACAAATTATGCAGGAGAGCGTTCATTTTCCCATATGGCATGGATTAAAAATGAACTGAGGACAAAAATTATTATTATTAAACGTCTGAACCCTTTATCAATATTGGCTGTTGAGTCAGACCTCATCAGAAACCTAGACTTTAATGATGTGGTGGAGGAGTTTTCAAGAAGAAAGGCAAGAAAGAAGACCATTGTGTAAGGTAGGCTTTGTCCCACTCATGCACACTGGTAGAGTACCTTAATTTTCTAAAAGTGATCATCTAAATCATACAAATGTATTTATGGAGATGGTGACATGTGCTTGTACTTTTTTGTGTGACAGGGCCAGTGGTTCCCACGCTTTTACTGCCTAAGTATTCTAAATATTTTCCCCCTTTCCCCTCAATATTTTTAAAAATACATGGCTATACATCTACGAGGTTTATCAGAAAAGTTCCAAGACTGGTGTCACAAAAGATTTATTTAGAATCCAAACTACAAACTGCAAGTTTTCCCCTTCAAAGTAATCCCCCTGGAGTCTAATGCACTTCCCTATCCTTCTCTGCCATGCTTTCATGCACTCCTGGAAGGATTCTTAGCTTCACAGCCTTTTTGATGTCGCTCACGTCTTCAAAATGGGTCCCCTTGATGACCCCCTTGAGCTTGGGGAACAGGAAAAAATCACACGGAGCCAGGTCTGGTGAGTAGGGAGGTTGCTCCAGCACGGCGATGTTCTTCTCGCCCAGGAACCGTCGGATGCTCAGGGCATTGTGAGCAGGCGCGTTGTCATGGTGAAGCAGCCACGACTTGTCCTGCCACAACTCTCACCTCTTCTCGTTCACTAAATGAAGCCAATGCTGCAGTATCTCTTTGTAGACATGCTGGTTGATCGTCTGGCCCTGTGGCCAGAAGTCGCAGTTGATGAACATGAATAAATCTTTGTGACACCAGTCCTGGAACTTTTCTGACAGACCTCGAATATATATATTTAAAACTCTATTGCACATTATTTTCTTAAACCTTAAACTTGCAACATATAGAAATAATGTGTCAGTGTCTAATATCAAACTGAAAAACAGCATCCCACATTTAAACTTAAAGAGGAAAGAGACACACCATGCAGATCCCAAATCTTTGGCCCATAACAGCATTAGAGCTTTAAATAAACTCAGTAAGTTGACCAACTCCTCAGCATTCAATAATGTCATAAAATTGTTCTCTAGAAGGTTTATACTTTTAGACTGGCTCATTTCTTTACTGGTATGGGCTTAGTTTGTGTGAAAGATCCTCTTAAATTCAGGTTGCAGCTTTTAAAGAGCCACTCTTAGTTTGGAGCGTTGATCTATTTTGTCTTGATTGAGGAACCTGCAGAAAAAAAATCAACCTAACACAGGTAGGAAGTGGCTGAATATGGAGTGTAGCCAGGGCTAACCTACCAGAAAGTGGGTACTTCTTTTCCACTTTGTTTTGCTAGCAGTGTGTGCAATATTTACTACTGATAATGTTACTGCTACCTAAGGAAAGTATTACTGCAAACATCAGTAAATCCTGTGCAACAGATCAGGCACAGGTATTATCTTTGGGGTTGTGATCAACAGCTGCAGTGCCAGATCACAACCTGAACCTTTGTGTGCAAATCTTGTGTTAACTGCAGGTTTTCCCACAGGCTGCAATTCATACAGTAATCTGTAACAGTCCAACATATATATGGTGGAGAAGGCGATTGTGTATGGCAGGTTGGCAACTGGGGGGCCTCCAAGACTTAAGGCCCAGGGGCCTCATGCATTCTAAATCTGGGCCTGATTAAAGGCAATACAATAGAGGTTAAGATATGCTTGATAATTTACACAGAAAAAAACACCCCTGACTCATGTACAGGTAAAAACCCCAAAAAACCTAATGCCTCCTGCCCGGGCAGCCAGCGCAGAAGCATAAACAGACCTTAGCAGTAGAAGATGAAAAAGCTGTTCTCTGCAGTCCATGAAGTGCCTCACTGAGACAATAAAAGTGTGAGATGCAGAGGCTAAGTGATGCTGTTGCCGTCCGCAGGCACAATTCAGATCAAGACAGCAGCCCGGTGCAGATCCAGCTGGGGCTCACATCCAAAGGGATTCCAGTGAGACCCACTTCAACAAGATGGATGACGGGCACAGAGCTTCAAACTGGGCGCACTCAGCCCAGACATCATTGGGTCCGGGCTGAATAAAGAGGTGGCGGCCCCTCTCCTGCTCTTCTTTAATAGGAGGCGCTGCCTGGCTGACAGCAGCCCATAAATAACCCAGTCGGCGTGTCACTGGAAAAGAACAAACTCACCTGATCTCACTCACTCAGCAGGATCAGGAGGGAGAGAGGTGAGACAAAAGGGGTAAAGTTGTGAAATGGTAATAAAAGCATGTGAGAATGAAGGTCATGTAAGATTCTTGGTTCTCATATAAATTATGTTTTTCCCCAATCGGTTAAAAATATGTTGCATCACTTCATGGAATATTTTTGGCCAAGTTGAAAGCTTAAGTTAATTTGTGAAAAGCATTACACCAAATTACAAAAATAACAAAAGTTAATCCTCTATTGATTATTAGAAGGGAAATTTATGTGTTAAAACTGCACAGGGCGTAGGGGTGTGGACTAGTGAGAGTGCCAAATTACAAAAAAAATATATAAAAGAAAAAGCAAATAAAAGTGGAAATATGAAGATGAATAAATAAAATAAAAAAAATTAATAATGTTGCTACATAAAACAATATTAATCAAAAAAATGAATCAATAAAAGAAAAGGATAATAAAAGTTTAAATGTAAAGACAAATTAATAAAATAATTTTTAGAAATGTGCTTATAAATAAAATAAATAATGTGGCTATATAAAGCTATATTAATCAAAAAATAAATCCAGAAAAGACATGGCTAATAAAAGTAGAAATATAAGGGCAAATTAAAAAAAATATGACAAAATGTACTTATAAAAAAAATAAAAATAATGTGGCTGTATAAAGCAATATTAATAAAAAAAAAAATCTATTGAAGAAAAGGCTTGTAAAAGTAGAAATATAAAGAGAAATAAAATAATTAAAACATGTGCTTTTATAAAGCACGTTAATTGTACGTTATGATCAGTACATTGCCATTGCTTTTTAGATGCACTATATTGTGACTTTAACTGCACACATTAAACGCCACATTGTCATAGTTTTAACTGCTTACTTTTTTTTTCTTCTTTTCATTTTAAATTATTTTATTTATTTGTCTTATATTTCTACTTTTTGAGGCCTTTTTTTTAATAAATTAGTTTTTTTATTAATATTGCTTTATATAGCCACATTATTTATTTCTCATTTTATTTATAAGCGCATTTCGTCTTATTTTTTTTTTTAATTTGTCTTTATATTTGTACTTTTATTTGCCTTGTCTTTTCTGGATATGTTGTTTTGACTAGTAGTGCTTTATATAGCCACATTATTCATTTTTGTTTTTAATTTATAAGCACATTTCTTTTAATTTTAAAATATCTTTTCATTTTTTTGTCTTTATATTTCAACTTTTATTATCATTTTCTTTCATGGATTCATTTTTTGATTAATATTGTTTTATATAGCAACATTATTTTTTTTAATTTTATTTATTCATCTTTATATTTCAGCTTTGATTTGCTTTTTCTTTTATCCATTTATTTTTGTAATTTGGCGCTCTCACTACTCCATAGTCTATTTATGTGAAATAAAGTGACATATTGTGCAGTAAATTAGCTTTGAATGAATTTCCTGTTGAATGAAATATATTAAAGTATTCTGCAGTAAATGACAGTTTAATAAACATCTCATTTGATGAAGTAAACAAAATATTATGCATTACATGACAAGTGAATAAATGTCCAGTTGGATGCAATAAGTAGTTGGATGAAATAAAGGGACATATTGTGCAGTAAATGACGTGTAAATAAATATCTGGTTAGATAAAGTAAAGTGACATATCCCTCAGTAAACCACAAGTGAATAAATAAAATAAATAAAGTTTAAAAGAAACAAATACCTCTTATTCTTCATACAAAATCATTCTGTTATTTGACTACTTGTTCAGTACTCAAGTCATGTCTTTTTATGATTATGAAATTTAGAAGAAAAGGATTTTCCCTTTGTATGAGCAACACTGAAAGGCACTGGTGAATACTCCTAACATTTGTTTTTATCCATAACAGTGCACAGTTATAACAAACAGTAGGCGACCAAAACTAAAAGTTCTTTGAATCATATATTTTATTGTAATATAATTTTAAATACTAAAGCAAAAAAAATATCAAATTATAAGATTCAAAGCGTGAAGTATTAGGGCAATAAAGCCAGTAAATCATAGATTTTCCAGACCTGTACTCCATCCAGATGCGTTGTACGTCATGCACTATGCGTAATGACGTCATGCGGAAGCAGCTCAAACAAAGATGGCAGCGTCCTTGACAGGCATGTTTTGATTCCTTCAGAGTGCAGAACATGCCAAACAGTCGCATCTTCACGAGCTGCAGGGTCGACAAAAGGTGATTTTAAGAGCGGAAGATGGAGAGGCGAGAGTTTTTCGCGTCCCTTGTGGTAAGATCGAAAATTCGTGCAAAATCCTTGCGATCTTTAGTATTGTCATTCCTAATCTGTATATTGAATGTTTGTTAAAAGAAATTTGCCGTACACAGACCTAAGTAACATAGGCGTCTAAGTCCTTGGCACAACTGTTCTTCGTCGTCATACAAGCACTTAAGGAAAGGGGAACATATCTTAACATGTCAGAGGAAAAGTTTAATATTACAACAGGCAACTCTTGGTTGAATTTCTAAAACCAAATTTGTATATATTTTTTTTACCTTGACGACTAATGCGTCCTCTAGAAAGCAGAAGACGTTTCTCCATCTATAAAACGATAACGCGTGGATTGTTTGGCATTCTGTGAGTGAGCGTAGCGAGTTTTTAAACATACATCACAAATAAACAAGATCAGCATTTTTAGACTGGAATTAGAGCGAGTTTTACAGAGAAAGAGATCCTGAAATGGTTCTGTTCAGTCAATCATTTGTTTTCCATGATAGTTGGCATATTTGTGAGAAGTAATGATTCTCTGTGCTTGTATGAGCCAGGAGGAGGCGGGGCAGCTTTCTCTGAACAAGTTATATTTCAGCCAAAGAAGAAATGGCTGTAATGTTGCTAGATTTTACAAAACACTTAACAAAAAGCAGAATGGAAAGACTGCTGTTTGCTCGGTTTGGAAACCCTCTGAACCCTTATGTCTCTGAACTGTAAAGTGACAGTAATGATACACACAAAGGTAAAGGGTTTCACACAAAAGTTCAGCACATCTCATGCTTAGTATTTGCTTACAGAACTGGGGTGTAAGATTCACCTGGATATTTTTATTGTAAATAAATAACAAAAAACAATGTCAGTTTAAAGTAAAATCTGCACGCGCTAACTGCCAAATGTCACAAAAATTATTGCATCATTAAACACATTTGAAGAAAAATCAAATAAGAACGTCTTAGGGCAAAATAACAAGAAAGGTGTTAGAGTATTTTCATTGTAAGCCACTTAAGCCTCTAAAATGCAGAGTTCTCATGGGACTCTTAGAAAGTATTTTGTTATGCTAGGGCTGGGCAATTAATGGAGATTCAGTTAAAGTTACAATTTCTGCCCTCTGCAATCAGGAAAATTCAATTACCAAGACTAAGAGTTTACTGTGTCATATGACATGTTTCACAATTTTTTTTCATCCATCATTTCTCTAGGTTTTTGTACTTTTCACTTATGTTTTCATTAATGCTTGTTCTTTCCTGTTCAGAATGTTCATTTCAGAGTATTTAAGTTCGGTGTTCATGTTGTGCATATGATAAAAACCGGTGTGTTATCATGCTTTATAATCAAGATCCGAATATCTATCAGAATGATTGGGATTATGATTTTTGCCATAATGGAGCAGCCCTATGTTATGCTGGTTTTATTTAATAACCAAGCCCAACAGTGGTCACTCTGGATGATGAGAGTGTGAAAAGCATGAAAAGCTTCTGTTTAACTCACAATGATAATGCATGATCACATATTAATCAGTACCTGAAGTCAGACATTGCAAATGTAATTGGAAATCAAATTTTGCTTCTGCAAAAAAGAAAAAAAAAGATACTTAAGATATGAAACAGTGTTAACAAGTATTTAGAGTTAATGAATCGACTCAACACGATTGTGGTTTTTATAAAGTATTTAAAAGTTTAACAAATATTATAAAGTATTTGAGTTTATTGCTTGATTTAACTTTTCAAAACATCATAATGACTGTCTGTTTAAATTCATCTGATGGTCATTTTCCTAAACAGGCTATGAACAGATAATGTAACCATATAGCAACTTGGTAAGATAAAAAAAATCTTAGCTCTTATTATTTCAACACAGAATTCAACATAGTGTAAATAGTTTCAACAAGCAGGACTCTTGGTTATCGGAATTTTTCTTAGGCTGAAAGTCAAAAAGCATGACAATTTGGTTTATTTGGTACTCAATGCTGTTGCATTTAGAGCTTTAAAAATGTTCTAATCAAAACTAACTTTGGCATTATTTATGGACTTTAAAAATTTCAAAACGTGGTGTCTTTCAATTTATACACGTAATTGCTCATTCTGTTAACTGCAAAAGTCTTTGAGGTATTGGAATTTTTGAAGTTATTTAATTTGCATTTTTAGACAGAAATTAAAGCAAATGAAATACTGTGAAATTTAATTAAAAATAACTCAAAAGTTGTAGAGTTGTAATGGTACATGACTACAAATCCTAAGGCACACCTGGACTTGTCTCAAGGCACACCAGTGTGCTGGAGCACACCGTTTGAGAACCACTGTTCTAAATTATGGTATAATAATGACAAGGAGTCAACTATTCAGCTTTGCTAATTACAGTCAGTGCATATGACTTTGTCACTTATGTTATCAATTAGAAACTGAAGTTTCAACAGAGTCTTTTATATATGGTGAAGGTCTTGAAAAGTTCTTCAAATGGAGATTTAATACAGAGCTTACTTCAAATTAGTCCTGTGTGTGATGGACAGAATCACATCTTAAAAGCTCAATACTAAAACTTGAAGCATTGTAGGCATGTTGTGTTGCAGTGCCTTCAGTCAGTCACAGTTGTTTTAAGTTAAAGGCTGAATAATCTCCTACTCCTGGTGTACACAGTGTGTCTCACCAAATAAAGTCTCACAGAGTATTTGTCTCTTCAGGCAGGAGGTTGTGCAGGGATGTGTGTGGATCTGACCCTCTTCCCCCTGGACACCATTAAGACAAGACTGCAGAGTCAGCAGGGCTTCTACAAGGCAGGGGGCTTCAGGGGCATCTATGCTGGAGTCCCATCTGCTGCTGTTGGCTCCTTCCCCAACGGTATGACACTCATTGTGATGACCGGAAACATGTTGTTTTGGAGCTTTCAGCGGAATTATTGTTTTTTTTTTTGTTTATGTTCTTTTGTTGAAGTCCCAGAGGCATGTGTGAATGGAGCAAACAAGACGCCTTTGTTGGGACATCGTGTACAAGTTAGATCCATGAACAGACTGCATCCAAAACAAACTTTTTTTCACAAACTGAGCTCACTTTGATTGTTTATTTCAACAAAGTTTTAGGACTATTTTTGAGAAGATGTAAGATTTATACAAACTTTTTTAAAGAATGGCTTGAACCTTCATACTCGAGACAGATCCAATAGTATATGCCATTTTGGGCATTCTGCACTTAGCATGTGCATCCACACGCACCTTCTAACCTGCAACTCACTTGCCTACCTCTTTTGCAATTGACTATCCAAACATCATCTCTGTGACTCTTTTTCTTCGGTTTTATTTACATCTGTTTAGCCTGCTGGTTACTCGCCTTGAGTCCCTGTGTGTAAATGATCAGGGAATTATGAGCCATGGTCTTTGAGGGCAGCAGTATCTTCTCAACAGCTTTTCCCTCATTTTGCCACAAACATGCTTTGAAAGGAAACAGCAATGGTAGTACTTTTGAAATAAACCTTTTGGGTTAGTGGCAAGAATAAAGTTGACTTTGAAACAACTTTTATAGACTAGAGCAGGTTTCTGATTGAGAGTTGATCCCCTCTTTTGCTGTTTCAGTTGTTGTTTAATAGGCATAGGTGAAGAAAAACTTGTATTTCATTGTAATTTAGAAGGAAAATAAACAATTTTATGGCAAAGGCCATAATTCGATTTTTTGTTTTGATTTGAAAAATAAAAATTAATATTTTTTCCTTGATTTACTCTGCCACTCATCTTGCTCCACCTGGGCTTCTGTAAGTAACACTGTCTCTCATGTTTCCTACCAATAAATGCACAACAGCAAATCTGGAGTTGTGGCATTTTTTAGACACAAATATTGATAGGCTTAATAATAGGCGCATTACTATGCTTGTATTTGATTTTGTGAGAGGAGATAATGATGAGAGAATTTCCTGGTGATGTGTGATAAAAATAGTGCAGCTTTCAGTTCAGTGTAGACAATCTGTCCTATGTCCGAACTACATATTATGTGTTGAAAAAAAAATACACAACTTGAACTTTAACCCAAAGAGAGAAATTCCATGTCCTTATGTGACGTATAATGATAAAGCGAAGTGTAACTTGTTTTGTGTTATTTCTGTGTCATTTGTGTATTTTCTTTAAGTGGGAAAAAGTCAATTCAAATTATTAATTTGAGTTTTGTGCGGAAAAAATCTGAGGTTTTAACATTTTGGCCATATCTTCCAGCCTTGATGACCAGGGATGGAGATATGGATGTAATGATATTAAAATTTCACATCACGGTTATTGTGACCAAAATTATAATGGTTATCATTATTATCGCGGTATTGTTGCATTGTGCTCAAAATGTTCAAAAAGTACTTAAACACACAATGAAATCATTTAACAAGTTTTATTTATTAAAAAAATAATGTGAATTTACGATCTGAACAATCTGCAGTGGTCAGAACCTGACCCTCTTCACCTCTCTGGTTCCTTGCTGAGGTCTTTCTCAACAATCCAGCCAAGCCACTCCCCTCTGATGCTGCTGTGGGGGTGTTTGTGGTGGAGGTGCTGCTGGTGCTTTGTGGTTCTTCCCTGCCTTGTCCTTCCTGCATTTACTGCAGACAGCGTGACCGTCTTTAATTAGTTTCCCCTCCGCATCCTTGTAAAATCCATAATACGACTAGACTTCAGACTTTCACGGAGGGAAAAATCTCCAGTACAGTGTCCGTGCGGGCAAGAACCGCCATACTTTTGCTTTCAGAGATCAACCATTGCAAACTGCAAATGCACGCCTGCGTCTGAGAGACTGCAGCTGCTCTGCTGAGGAGCAGACAGTTCTGACTTTTCCAGGCAATGAGCAGCATCACCATGAGTTATTGACAAAGTGAGGTAATCAAACACGGTTTTAACGGTATTTAGAATAGAGAACGGTTATACTAACTGTTGAAAATTTTACTGTAGTTTATCATTTTATCGGTAACTGTTACATTCCTAGATGAAGATCAGAAAACAATTACACTCAATCTGATCAATGCTGCTGTTGACTCTTGTGGACTCAGTGACATAAAGTCATTGTATTGTACCCCAAGCACACTAACTCATTACTTCTTGAGGGTGAAACATGAAGTTCATCACATAAACATTGTGCATCAAATTTAACCAAATACCATACTTTTCAACTGTTGACTGAGAAAAACTCTGACGCTTTTAACACCAACTACCCAGGTTGTGTAACAAGTCGTGTTGGCTGAAGGTATTAATCCAGTATTGCCATCAACAAGAAAATTTGCCAGAAACTCACTTAATGAGCGGGCATGCAGTTGCTTCATGATGTTTTGACGGTCCACTCATCAAAATGACCAACTGTTGAATGTAGACATTGTCAGTATGGGTTGGTATGGTAAGTTTTTTCTGTATTTTTGCATGTATATTCTTTGAATGTAGTTTTTTTTCAGATTTAAATTTGTTTTTCCACCATTTTAGAATAGATAAAGCAAGTTGAATGAAAACCTTTAACATTCTTAACACAAGCTTTTAAAAAGTTGTCTTGTCTATTCACCAAACAATAGAGAAGTGTTAATTTTGTTATCAAAAGGACTCTGATCATAAAGGAATATTGATAAAGGCTATTATAATCATAAAGTGAATGATCCCCATCCCTACTTATTACTGACCTGAGCCAAAATATACCGATCTCTAAAATGAGTTGTAATTCCAACAAGCAAGGCTGGACTGCCTAACATGAATTGAACTTTTCTGCTTACTGAAGGACTGTCACAGATTATGTCCATTGATTGGCATCTTTCATGTATACCAATATGTGTCCGATAGAAGATCAATCTGAATGGAGGCACTGCATACCATCTTCATATGCAGTCTGAGCGATCTGATATCAAATCATCTCCAAGTTAGTTTGTTGTGAGTTCACACCAGACGTCTACCACTGATTCGCAAGAGTACACATCTCATGTCAGTGGAAATGTACACGGGGTCTTGGTTGCTCCAAAGATTATGAAACTCTCTGTTGTAAAAACTGTTGAGTATTTAATGTGTTTTCTGGGAAACTTTTGCAGCAGGAGTTATATGACTTGTGTGAATTTAAACTCTTTTGAAAAGACTCCCTCTTAACTTTCAGAGCTTTTTTCCCCTTGTTGTACTCACATACACACAGACGCTCACACCTCAGTTTCTCCCCTGTCAGTGGTAGTGAGGGATATTAATTGCTGTATGCTGGTTGACTAATGGGCCTTAAATGGCTGTGGTTCTGCTTGGTTTCAGCCGCTGCTTTCTTTGTCACCTACGACTGCACAAAGTCCCTGCTCGGCACCAGAGGAGGGCAAACAGCTCCACACGTGGCACCTGTCACTCACATGCTGGCCGCCTCCCTGGGGGAAATAGTAAGTCTGACTGTCCTTCTGCTTCTTACTCCTTTGATTTATTACATTGCTCTTGCGAATAATCCTTTGATAAGAATTAGTTCTTGTTTGACTAATTCCATTTCAGTCGTTGCCTGGAACACTTGTTGTTTTTCCATGCACTTTTTCTCCCCTCTTTGTTTTATTTCCCTGCTCTGTTTGTCCCAAATGAACTCTGTTGGCATACCCGTTATTGCCTTTTATGCAAAAAGGCAGCAGGGAAGGAGGTGAAGTATGTGTTTTTGGCTCTGGACCCCAAAATCCAGCTGGTTGAGTTCTGGGAGCTTCCTCAGGACTGCCCCAGCATTTCCCCCTCTAGCTGAGTAAATAAGATCTCATTACTGCCTATTGACTCATCTACTTTCCCAGCTTAGGCCTCCAGACTCTGCCAGTTTAGTCTGGGGAATTCAAGCTTGAAACCAACAAGGGACGGTGCAATTTCCTCAGCCCATCCTCTCCAAATCACTCACAGGGAACTAGACTCTGAGCCATATGGGGGCTGGGAGTATTTACATTGGCAAGAGAGGGAAGTTGAGGGATGGGGGGAGGTATGGAAAGAAGGATGCCCCCCTGCTATAGCACCATGGATGTCTGCAAAATAGTAGGTTTTCAGTATTCATGGCTTTTGGATGGATGTGATTTGGCCAAGTTTTGCATGTTTATGAAATGGGATTATTCCACACGGATGGGTGTTGGTCTCGCAGGAGTTTATCTGCAACTCAGAGTCTCAGAATTGAAAAGAAGTCATGTTGCTCCTATATCAGCACTGAATTATTGAGATTTTGTATTGTCTAGATAGACATTATGCTATTGTTCTTGTCAGATAACTGCTTGAAAAATTAATTATTAGTATCAGCAGATACGAAAATTCCTGCTTATGTACAGACCATATCTTGGCTGTTTATTTCTGCAGTGTGCACAAATGAACCATATTGTTTCATCTTATAAGTTAAAGCATTACGTTTGTGTTTTTTTAAAAACAGGAGCAATACCTGAAATGTATTTATTCTTGGTCTTTTTTCTTCAAGGTCATCTCCACATTAGGCAGTTAATTTTTAAAATATATTCTGGTCAACATGAATGTGCATAAAAGCCAAAACTTTCCCCAGAGCTGCCAGTTGATGATCACTGTCTTACTGTGCATTGAATTTACATTGAGAGTGGTGGCCCAAGTCACATTCGGTGTGAACGCACCTTTATGGTGTCTTAAACTTAAAACACATTTTTACCCATATACATGAGAACATTGTGAATAGAGTTGATGAAGGTTTTCCCCTGGCAGTAGTTTTCCAAAATGTGTGTTTTTGGAACTTAGAAGGCTGTTTTTGAGTGTTTAACAGACCAAAATATACAGAAGGAGATTTATTCTTTCAATAAACCATCCTAACTGTGGACTGCACCTGAGCTGATTTTAAGTTCTTCAATTCAACATCCGAGCAACATCTAGATTATCTTTTTCAGTTCTGAAACTGAATGAGGCTTGTAATTGTGGCTATAGTTCCTATAATTTTTTGAACCACAGGAGCCTTTTGAAGGATATGCAAAACTTTTTCAATAACTTGCTCCCTAATGTTGCTCCTTTTAGAGTAAGCCCTGGAACAGCTAGTTAAGTTTGTTTGCTCTGAAATGTTTCTGTCAGAATCTGGGAACCACTTTTTAAACATGTTTTGTAGTTTGGTAAATTAGTCTTGGCTTTAAGGTAAAAGCTTAGAAGGACAAAAGTTGCTTTTCTGGTTTTGTTTCTGTTTCAAAAAAGACTGTCATAATAAGAGTTATATATTAATTCTTGTACAGGATGGACTTGGAACTCTTGGCAGTCAAAAAACAAAACTAAAGGAAAACACGTGTTGGTGAAAGTACTGCTTTTCTGAAAATATTGAACTATTACATAACAGCATTAGTTAAACATTGGTAGAGATGGTAATCAGAAAAAATCCGGTTTAGAATTGATAACAACAGGATCATGGACCCAATATCATTTGTCTTTTTGCCTAATAATTCCCCTTTCAGTTCCTTTTACTTAGTTCTGCATGCCTTGCATATCAGGGGCGTCGCACTCTGTTTAGAAACAATCAGTGCAAATGACATCAAAGTGGGTAAAGATTTGGTTATAGAAGAAAGAAAACAGGAATGGTTGAAAGTGCAGCTTAATTTTACAGAAAATCAATCTAACTGCACAATGTCCAGTGTCTGTGTGTTTCAAACAAGGGCAAAAACATCTGCAACTTGCAGAAACATTTGTCTTTGCAAAATGTCATCAAATATCAGCAGTGACATGTGTTTGAAGTTGTTGCCACTGAAAGCCTATATGGTGCAACTTTTTTGCCAGCCCAGAATGTCCACAGGAATCGATAGAGAACTGACAAAGATTTGAATCAATAAGCAGAATGAAGAATGGCATTAGTATCAATAAATCTTATCACTTCCCATCCCTATGCAGGGTGCATCTGTAGTTTTATTGTACATGGCAACTGTGGTTCAGTTTGGACAGTCGTTTATCCATCAACTAGAAGGTAGAGGATTACATGTCAATGCAGTCGCACGTTGATGTGTCCATGGGCAAGACATTTCAACCCAAAGGTGTCTAAAAGAGCATGAATGCAGGTTAGGCAATACAAATGGACATCTGACATAGAAACTTCAACCATCAGTGAGTAAACGGGAGTCAAATGACCAGAAAACCATAATATAAGCTCAAGGTAATCTCCTATTTAGTCCATTTGCAGTCATGGTTACACATAATTTATGCAGAAACTTAAGGAGTTGATAACTTTTGAAAGTATCTGTGCGTTTCTTTACTTTTTGTCTTTCATGCTGCCCATGTGAGGGTAAAAGGTGAAGCTAAGGTTGCGGCTACCTTTAACCTCTTCCCTGCTGTTCAGGATTTCAGCACATCAAAGACATGAAATCCTTGGTGCAGAGCTGAGCAGAGCTGGGGCGGCATCCCACTGCATTCTGGCAACTGGATACGTCTTGTTCAAAGCCAGTAATCTTCAGGCTTAACCATGAAAGGCCTACTCTGGTGCTACCCCAAAGTGCTATGCAGGGCCTAAACGCCCACACTATGATGCAACCACCACCTCATACGATCCCTTTCCTCCTCAGGCGTTGCTAATGATTTGTAATTAAAAGTTATTGCACTGGAGTGCTCATATGAGCCTGACTAAGTTATGGCCAAGAGGGTGCATAAACTTGTTAAGTGTTGTGTTAAAACATTTATTGATTAATGGATTAGTTTATTCAGAATGATTTTCTTCTTTTTTCTGCAACAACCACCACTTAGAGTCTCTGGCAGGCTCCTGAAAGAGGACAACAGTCTCTTCTTCTGCCCTTTTTAACCCACTTTTTTATGAAAGGCTATGTCTTTCAGTGTGAAATATATTTTTTGGACAAATTCTGTAGGTATACTTACTCTGTTTGGTGACATTTAATGCCACAGAGGCTATTCTTTTATCATATTTTCATCTTAAACTCTGTTGTTTCATTCAGCCAGACAGGGTCACAGGTGGATGGTGTGTAATTGCCAGGTGTCACTTCTACTTCTCTCTTATTGAAAAAGCTTGGTTAAGAAAAACCACTGACGCAATGGAACTGAGAAAAAGAAGAAACAACTTGTTATTTGTTCCTTCCCTGATTATCCCACACCGCCCTGCCAATCTTTTCCACAGGTGTCCATTTTTTTACCAGAGTATTTTCATAACAGACACTTTAGGGGATTTATTGCCATGTTAATCCCATCCCTGGAGTCTCCTGTGGATGTGGATGATTTGCTCGACTCGGCACAAAATATTTTTAGTGTATTATCATCATACCAGAGGGAGTCATGGCTCAGAATTGATTTTGTGTAAAGCATGAGTTGGTAATTGAGCAAGAATATGCTTTAAGTCACTTTAATCTAGCCACAGTCTTAATAGTTACACTTTTCTGATGCCCATGAAGGGGAAGAAGAGATGCATTATGATTCAAGACCAGACTTATGTTCTTTATAACATCTTTAACTACAGAAACTGGAAAATATGTACTTTAGAACTCAGAATGAGTTGCTCCCGTGTATATTCATGTCTTTTGGGGTCTGCCAGATTAAACAAGGGTTTAAGTCTTTTTCTGTGAAATGGTTTTCTTTTTGCACTCAGCAAAGTCAACAATGTCCAGTATCTGTGCTGATGTACTGCGACACCATCCATTCAATACCAACTATTTTTGAGTTTGCACTTCTCCTGGCCACAGACACTTAACACGAGCGATGGCATTTGTTGAAGACAAAACATGGCAAACATGAATCACCCCACATTTTAGGAGGCACTACAGGAGTCTAAAAACATGCAGCCTTGTTGTGTTGTTAGATGATGTATAGACTAGGGCTGGGAGATATCGTGATTTTAAAATGTATTGATATGTTTTTAAGCAAGATATGTGGATAAAGAAGATATACAGTAGATGTGATAAAATGAGGCTGGATTATGCAAGTAAGACTAGTTGCTGGCTCAATGTGATGAGGAGCAGAATTTTGCTTCTAGCAAAGACTACCAAAACTGGTGGCAAATAAGTTAATAATAATAAGTAATTAATCTTTCCATCTTTTACATTAGTAACACAAAGTGCAATATGATGACTTTGTCAATGGTGAGCTGCAGCTGTAAACCTCAGGCTTTTGCTGCCCTCTTCATCAAAACAATTCTTGCATTGAGCTTTATTATTGCGCTTCTTTAAGAATTATTTATCTTGAAAATATCTAATGTCACCATTCAGCTAAAAATTACCAATATATTAGTTTTTTTTCATATTATCCAGCTCTAGTACACACCCATTATCATTGACTGATGTTGTTAAAAAAAGCTATAAATATCATGAAATATATATGAATATAATATGTGTCTGGAGGACTGTTTTGCCATAATGTATCCCATCCAAAAAATATCATTACGTGGTATGAAATACAAAACAAGGTCAAGGGTATGGCAATTCTGTACTTGGCTTGCAGTGATAGTTGTGAAGCACAGAACCACAGCCCACCCGCACTTGAACTGAAGTGTCTTAACAAGCAAACCAGCACTCCATGTGGTTTAATTACTTTAAAATGGTTCAGTCTTTTTATAAAATGCAATAGTACTAGCCACTGAGGAAGAAAAGCTGGCACTAATCCTCCTCCAGCTGGATCTTCTTTTTACCTGAGCAATGCACAGTGAATTGCAAGCACACAATTTCTACCAGCATTTTCCTCTGTTACACTGGTCATTGATTAGTGGTTTTACCCATGTGCACCCATTAACACTCTCATAGTAAAGGTTGCTATGTTTATTGTCAACCAGTAGCTTGGCACATTAATCCACATTCATTCACATTTACAAACCACTGCTACAGCAGCAGGAGCAGAGCTTGACATGATTTTTTTTTTTTGCTAATGGGTGTTGTGGCTGATGGTTTTCTATAGGTACTAGCTGCAGTAATTTTACTTGCCACAATGCTGAAATTATTTTTTGTATGATGTAAGTTGACTGTGGTATTCAAACCTATTTAAAATGAATGTATGTTTTCATCACTGTACCCTCAGTGTGAGCTGTTTCTTCTGTATGCAAAGCACACCAAAGCATGGGGAGGCTAAACCATTGCACAGTCATCAGTGGGAAATATTGCCCCTTTTATATGCAAAATGGACTCTGGTAACAAAGATTCTTATTCACAACCACTTGCACTTACAGCCAAAGACAGATATAGTGAAGCATGTGCTGTCAAGGTGTTGTACTACGAAGTGCCGTGCGGTATATTGATAAATTCAACTCACTGAAGTTACTGATAAGAGTTTTGAGCTACCTACCAGTGATAAAATCCTCCCTTATTTGGCTGGTTAATGGTTGGACATGTCAAATCCTGAATGAAAGCAAGTTGGAGTTAGGCATCTATCACATATTGATACATCCCAAAGGATGTATCAATATGTGATTGTAGGACCTGGGGATCAGACCCCCAACTTTGTAGTTGAAAGATGGCAACAAGTCACAAAGATCTGATGAGAAATGTTCAAAAGCTGTTTGCCATGGTCCTTTTTGTGCCATAACTGATTCCCCCTCAATATAAATGGCTACTGGTGTTATATGAAAACAGCAGGCATGACAGACATGGACTACAAGGGACAGAGATGCTTTCAGACACGAGTTTGGAAAAACAGACACCTAGAGAGGTTCAGGACTCTGAAAGAAATCCCTCCGCCCCGAAGAAGCATCCCTGTGTTTGTGTGACTGTTGGGACGCTGCCATAAAGAATGTGTAAGCTGATGGCGTCTGTCAGGCTCTAGCAGGCTGTTATCCAGCCATTAGATCAGATTTATCTTCATTCCCATTCGCCCGACGTCTGCCCTGAAAGCTCATTTGTCAAGGCCAGGCGGCGGGCTTCTCTCGCATCTAAACCCCCCCTCCCTCAGCACCACCACCACCACCATCTTAACACCACATGTCTGTGGGAGGATGTACTGGAAAATACAGGGTGACATGACAAGATAGGGGGACGGGGAGAAGAAGGATGCAAGAGGGAGGTGTTTTGAGGGTAGAAACTGGCAGCCACTTAACTTTGCACTGAGAAATAATCCATGCGTCAACTTTGAGGAGCACCACGCTCTGAGATTTATTGGCTGTTGTTTTTTTCTAATTTAGCATCGCACGTTGCCCTCATAGCTTCCTTTTTCTTTTTGACCTTGTCTTATTCCCCACTTACTTGTCTTTCTTTGTAGAAACCTTATTCCAATCTCTTTTGCTTGATACATTTCAATGACTGGGCACTTGATCAAAGACCAGGACAATTGGAGCAGCTGGTTTACTTGTACTTTTCATTTTTGTGCTGCATTTTAGAAAGTTTGATTCAGATTCCTCTGATCTTCACAGTGGAAAGTATAACCAAGTAGAATAAGTTGTATCATTTATAATGCATTATTGATTTATTAAGGTTTAAGATGGTTTTCTCTTTTTCCTTTGCAGTTTTTGTAGTTGTTGTTTTTAAGGAGAAGGCACAGTTAAACAAAGAATATCTTTATGAGCTTTAAAAAAACTTATTGTTATATGTTCATTCTGTTTTTAATTAACTGAAGTTGATGTACAAGTTACAGTTAAACTTTTTAAAAGCTTACAGTCTTTCCAGGGATGCCATTTTGTATTTTCAGTTTTAAAAGTATTTTTTCACTACTACTATAGATAATATTACATTTATTCCAACCATGTAAACCATTTCAAGAGTCATTCAACACATCATTCACCTTTTACTCATTTGACTTACATTTGAAGCTCTCTTGTACCCCTCTGATCATCATATTTAACAAAAAAAGCAATTAAGATACAAAAAAACCCAGCAGAATTATGTAGCAGTAAAGGGATTTGACACAATATTTCATATTTTCATGGTAACCATAAACAAGACTTGTCTGTCATGGTGGCTCAGTCAGTGCTGTTGTCATTAGAAAAAAATTTCCTGTTTGACTATAAAAACCTGAAATGTATCTGTCTTTGTAAACTTTCAGAGAAATTATAAGTACTATAGGTGCTCAACTTTAAAACATAGAATATAGAATTACTCATTATATTGTTTTTAATTTTAGATATTTAGTTTACAGTTTCTGAAAATTCTACATATTACATCTTTGAACCCATTTAAATGCCAAAGGTTAAAGCTTTTAAACCTTGATTTTGTATTCCTCTTTCTCTTACAGGAGCTTAAAGATAAGGATTTCAGTAAACATTAAAACTCAAGCAATTTTTCAGAAATATCTCTGTGTTTTTGAGGCTGTTTAGTTTTGTGGCTTTTGGTTTTCAAAGAGTAAACAGACATTAAAGGTTTACCAAATCAATGAAAAAGTCTGACATTAATAGTAAAATGTGTTATGTTAATCAGATGTCTGCACAGCTCCCATCAGACATAGTGGATTTTTTAATATGAGTGTAATTTGGGTTCGTGGCCTGTTTCTGTGTAATTTAAAGGATAAATTGATCCTAAAAATTTACCAGATTTTGCCAAATCCTTGTCCTCAATGCTATATTGCTTTTCCCTGGTAACTATGTATGCCTAAAGACATCGTTTTCCAAAGTATGAGAGCATGCGTGGTTGCTATAATTTAATCTGCAGATTGATTTACCCTCTGTGCCAATAATGTTCAAGTCTTTGCTAATTTCCAGTTCCTTACTGTAGTTCACCATGATTGAGCACCAGCGTCTTACCTTGTTGTTGCAGACCAGTGTTGATATTGAAAACATGCACTGCTTTTTGGATGAAAACAACAAGCTGAGGGAAACTGAGGGGCTCCAATCTCAGGCAGGCAGCCTCCTAATTAGCGCTGCTTGACGGATCCAACAGCTTGTAAATAAAGATGAATGGAATGAGAACTTTAAAGCCTGCCAATGGGTTTATGATAAGTGCACAAGCTACAGGGAAGCATTGAGAATGAAGGGCAAAGAAAAACTGAATTATGCCCTCTTGAAATATGAAGTACAAGGCTTTATTAATCTAGGGACACCTACTTAAGTCTCTCTGTCTTTGTTTTCTATCTGTTATCTAGTCGTCTTTGAAAAAGTGGCTCTATCATCCAGCTGCTCTCAAACCTCAGCCCTTCATAATTTCAGACCCTCATTTGTCACCATTGTTCCTCCATTCTCCTCTTTTTTTCTGAGATCTTAAACGGCCTTGGAAGTTTCATTTTCCATCCTCTCTCCACTCAACATAGTTTCCCTCAACCCTTAGGTGCACAAATTACTCGCAAATAAACAATGTCCCTAATTTATTTGGTATAATCTCTGGCTCATTCTGCCTCTCCCCTCTGCAGTGACAGGAGAGGAAAGGCCGTCTCAACTCCAGGCCCCACATCCAATTACGTCAGTAATTACTTGTCATAGCCACTTTCTTTCCATTTAGCTGCCTTAGTCTGGTCCTTTGGAGAATTGGTTCGGGGAAAACATGATGTACAATGTATTATAAATGGTTACTTGACCAAAGGGAGGGCAAATGAGATCTGTGAGATGGATGTAGTTGGCTCAGTTATCACAGGGAGGTGAGGATGGGGAAAGTTTGGCCACTGGGTGGTACTGTTGCACTGTGGCTGATTTTCAGTCAGATCATAAGCACACTTACCTGAAATAACATTAAGAACAGTGTAGGACTCCTCTCAGACAACTACTCAAGCTTTGTATATGTGCTTTTATGCACATTAAACGAGGGTTATCTGCTCATTTGGCAATTCAAAGAGTAAGAACTTTTTATTTCTTGCAGCGAAAGTCAAACAGCAGAGGTTAAACATTGCTAAAGATCAAACTTCATTACCATAAATAGTTCACAGGAGCTTTTGAGATTCAGAAGCAGAACTCTGTCTTTATAGAGTCTTATGAATGTCTGTTGAGTTTTCCAGTCAGTCTGATTTAAATAAAAACAATGCATATGTCCTTTTTGCCACACGTGTTTACTCTCTTGCTCATTAGGTGTCCTTGGTGTCTGTTGGCAAAGATGACAGAAAGGACGAGTGGCTGACAGACAGAAGTGACTCCTCGAGCAGCTGTCTCATAGTCCTCACCACCTTGAGTACACAGATAGTGCCTTATTCTCAAGAGTAGGTTCGAGCCATATGGACCAAAAATCAAAGCTCAGTATTATTTTTAGCTTTCTGGGAATACAGGATATCGACCTCAATATTTGGCGGAGAATTAAAAATGGTTATCATAATAAAATCATGATAAAATTTGATGTGATTCTTAAAAAAAATATATAGTTTTATTCTTACCTTTGATACCAATGCAACAACAAAGGAAGTATTAGGAACCCAGTATTTAGGCTTGTTTTTAATGATCAGAAAGTGCAAACAGATTTCTGTCTTTATAAGACAAAAGCGCTGGCAACATTACAAATGATGAGGGTGTGAAAGTTTGATATACACTTAGTGTATTTTTTTGTGCTTCAAAACGATAAAATCTCCATTATTTTAATGATGCATGTAGGGATGCATGATGGTGGATTTTGCAGATATTTGGTATGATAATATTTTCAGCTTATTTAAGCCAAAACTGATAGTGATAGTAATGTGAACAAACTCTTTGTTTTCAGTAATAACAAGGTTTATATGCCATTTTTAGGGCTAAAACAGCACCATGTACTGTAGAATTCGAGGTATTCAACTTTTGTAAAGAGCTTAAAAAATCAATTTAAATGAACTCTCCTAACTAAGAAATGTTTTCGGGTTGATTAATTTGGTTGATCCCATAAGCTCTTACCTAAAATTTCAGAGCTGGCTCTCTGATTGGTCCAGAGACCAACAAACCAGAGAGCATTATCTCATTGCAACTGTTGCTGGGCTACTTTTGTTAGAAAAGCTTTTGTCCAAGCAGAGTTGAAGCATTATGGGGAAATTATTTGTCCAAATGTTTTTTATTTACGTTGACAATCACAAAACTTTTAAATACAGATGATAGTTTGGTGTTTAAGTGATACTTAGGGGAAATTGTAATATCATGCTCTTTGGTAGGCTGATGTATGATATTTTTGACTGTAAATATTGGTAGAAATGTTTATATCTGCCAATATCGGTAATTTGAGGGTAACATATCATAATGTTTTGTGGCACAATCCTTTATCAGTATTTCATAGTGCATCATTGACGTATTATTGGTTAATAACTTGAATACATTTGGGGCATTTATTTTGTACTGTATGTCAACCTCTTGCCAATAGTTGACGGCAGAATTTCTGCCATTTGACTCTCTCTATCTCTGTTACTTTTATTGTCATTATTTATATTTCTGGGACAGACAATTACTGTAAGTTGTCCATGCTGCATGGACCATGTTTTATATAAATAACACTGATTAGAAACTTTATTGTGTAATAAATACAATATTGTATGTTCTTACAATATTGTATTTATAACCTTACTTGTAGTTTCTTGACATATTACGACAGATTGTATCATCATTTCTGTCTTGCTATGCATTTTGTATTGCAGGACTCTTGCTAATACACACCCCTATCCATAATAAATTTTGCTATATCATACCAATAATGTGCATCCCTATTCATGGTATCACGAAGTACAGAACTGTCATATTCTGAACTGAGGCGAAATATTTTTTCTGAAATGCATAGAGATGTTGGCAGCATTCGATAAAAGTGTGTGAAACTGTTGAGGAACAGAGTCACCCAATTTCTTTTTGCAATTTTGGAGCTCTGCAGGAGTTTGCCTGCAATTTCTCATTATTAAAAGCAGTGAATTACCCTCACATGGTGCTCAGGACTTCTGCTTTGTTGCCATGATTACAGACAGGTCTCGAAATCATTTGATTTTTGCTAAATGCCTCATAAATCCGATACGTTCCTACATTTAGACATAACTTTTCAAATAACTTTCCCTGTGTTCAGTAAGCAATTTACTGTTAGTTCTTATGGTTAACACATGCTTTTACTGAGTATAGGACCAGGCATGTATTTTGTTTTTAAACATTTTGTTCAGAATTTCACTACCAATAGCTATGAATTCAGAATAAACTACAATTTTTTAATGCAACATAATATATATGTGTATTACCCTCTCTGTATATTGTTATCCAGCCCTGCTCTACAGCCTTTCTTCCCTGAAAATTCCTCTCCAGCCGAAATGCTAAATCAATATGTATAGCTCAATATAGTTGGCCAGAAACTAGAAAAGACACATTAAATCTGTTTTACAATCACCCCATCACTCTCTGCCTTCGCCTACTCATGGTGCTGTGGCGAGGGTGGCACCGTAGGACTGGCATCTGTATGCCCTGGGGGAGTCTCAGCAGGAGGGGCGGCTCACCAATCGCTCTGTAAGATTGCTCGCCGTTAGCCGGTATTTCCGCCCCAGTGCAGGATAAATGGGAAATCAAGTCGCCAGGTGGGCAGCTGTGCCCGCCTGCCTGCCTTCAGGGCATTGGGAGTTATGAAGCATAAATATTCATGTCTATCTCCACGAGCTGTTGGCAGTCCATATTTTTGTTGACATATGTTGGAAGGGTTGGAACTTCTAGCTGGGAGTGCTATAGCTGAAGTGTGAGTTTGTGTGTCTGTATCAATCTGTTTTAGGGTAACGGGTGTTCTTTGGACCCGCAAACAGGCAGCCTGATGACCTTCTGCCTGATGCTTTGATGACGTGGCTGTCTTATACTTAGGATGTGCTAATTGATAGAGTATGATGATGACTAAACTTGTTATCCCACCAGATTGACATAATTTCTCTTTAAGCTCTGCCATATCATAGATAGATAGATAAATAACTTTGTGCAGGAAGTTTTTCACAGGCTTTCAAATGAGAATAGACCTGTATTTAGGAAACAGAGAACATGCATTGTACTCAACCCAGACATTTACATCTAATGATAGGCACATTAATGAGAAGGTGATTTTGTTGAGGATGGAGATGGCAGATGGTACAAAGCTATTGTTAAAATGTGCCTCTATCAATCCTAGTGTCCTGTACCTACGACCAGTGGGTAATGAGTGTGTGCTCTGTGTCCATGGCTATTGTTTTGCTGAGGCATGCTATTGCACTGAGATCTGAAATGTTGGGTGTGGATTCATTTTTAGGTTATGTGTGTGATTTTGTTAAGCTTACTTTTGTTAGAGACAGACATCATGGTACAAAAACTGGGGGAACAAAAGATCAGGATAGGTTGGATTATACTCTTGTAAAGTAGTTACAGAAGATGAGGGGCAATGGAAAGGGCACTGAGTGAACGGATGGCACGTAGCCTTTGCTGTGAACGTTTATGGATATCGATGATGTGATGATGTGTCATGGTTATGTAAATGCTTGTCATAAACAGGCTCGTATCACTCATACTCTCTCCATCTTGTAGGTGGCGTGTCTGATCCGGGTGCCAACAGAGGTGGTCAAACAGAGGACTCAAGCGTCTCCTTCTTCCAGCAGCTACAGCATGCTGCTTTCCACACTAAGAGAAGAGGTACATGGAAAACAAAACGCATTTAAAAGTTGACTTAAGTGTCATTCAATTTTTGTCTTATTGTTTGTGATTTGGTCTTTTTTGTTCTCACATATCGTTATGTTTTTAAAAACTCTGTGCATCGCAGATTGTTTGAGTTAGCGATACTGTTTAGTTATCTTGGGTAAGAAGAGCGCTTTGTTAAAACTGATGGAAATTTAAAAGTTTACAAGCAAGGAGTTTTAGAGTGGTCCCAAAAGGCTCAAAATCCAGCATATGTTAACATAAAAAAGATTAGATTTGTTAAGAGAGGATAAAAGTGTAAATTTTGGTTTTTCTGTCATCTGTTTTGTCTGTGCACAAAGAACAAGGAACAATTTAGGAGTTTCAGTAGCTCAGTCAGTAAGTAGTTGGATCAGAAGCAAGAAGATTGCCTGTTTGAGGTAACCTTGCAGTGCACATGAATCTCCCTGTAATCAGACGGATACACTTTGCCAATCTACAAAGATTGTGAGCGACCCAAAGTGGGAGATTAGCATCGATGCTAACAGCCTCAGTAGCACTTTTGTCAGATCTGGACCGCATTTCTTTATTAGTGCCGTCATTTGAAAACACATAACAACACTACAAACTTCTCTATAGTAAGGATATTTTCCAGTTCTGGCAAGAGTTTTTTCTACAAAGTGGCTTTCGGTCTGTCCTTTACACCACAGCAGTAGCCCTCACCTACTACAATATCTGATTTGCCCATAATGAACATGATTGACGGAACAATCGTCCAATCCCCTGGGGGATATGTTATTGATTTGCCCTTTGGCAAGGCACCAAAGCCCAATTGTGCTCAAGAGCAGCAGATTAACACTCTGACATTTCTCCATTAGAGCCCATACTATGTATTTTTTAAGTTGTATGCCCTTTAGTGTGTTTTACATGTCTTCTCCACATGAAAGAGTACTTCTACGCTCAAGACAAAAAGTCTGCGGCATCTGGACTTCCCTCTTCCCCTCTTTATAGAATCACCTGAAACGGCTCCTTCACCGGTCCCTGTGAATAGACCTTCCTATGTGGCACTCTACCAGAGTTTCGTCAGCAGTGTAAGCCCATTGACTTAGGCTGGCAAACTAAGTGCAAGCATGAATCATAGAATGACTGCAGAGCTGTTAAAACACACCACTGAGCAGCACTGAAATTATCAATCACAAGAGCAGATTGGTTGACTGATCAGAGTGGACCAGGCCCGCATGAGGAAGGAGACCTTGAAGTGACAGGAGCTCCAACAGAGCTATTCAGACAGAGAGAGAATACAGCAGGTCAAATAGCACCCAGTACATAAAAACTAGAGTTTTTTTCTACATTAGCAATTGTGAAGGCAGAGGTAAGGCAAAATAATGGCTCTTTATGAACTTAGCAGTAGTAGACCTTTTTATAACACAGAAAAAAGGACTGGAAATTAAAAAAAGTACAAGTAAATACTAAATAACTAAGAAGAATTTAGCATCTAATAAGAGATGATAAATAATACAGCACAACTAATATACAATCTAAGTTCAAGGAAGGCTTTTTACTTAAAGTAATGCTTAAATTTAAATAACAAAGTAGTGTTAAAGACTGCCCTGCAAACACTAGAATAAAGTTGTCGCTTAGATTCATCTGACCAATTGTGAAATAAGGACATTAAATACCACTTAAGTTCTTCAGTAAATATTAGCCACTTGTGCGCAAATTATCTGTTGAGTTCATTTTGTCAATTAAATGGGCATTCCTGTGATGAATTTGTTTTTGTCTTTTAACAGGGTATCCGAGGCTTGTACAGAGGATATGGGAGCACAGTTCTCAGAGAGGTAGGATGATTTTTTTTTTTTCTCTTTGAGTTCAGTTGCTTTCTCTTTTTAAAGTGAAAGTGATCACAATCAGACAATAACCCAAAGCTCTAATAGAACATATCACATTTCTGTAATGTCTGTCTTTGGTCGAGATTGGTTTCAGAAAATTACAAAGCACACCTTCACAGACTCGACTGAATTCAATTTGAAGAGTTTATTGCAAAGACAATTACAGGACCACTTAAAGACTGAGTAGTGAATTCTTTTTGATTGGCTGCAGGAATATTGAGGCTTTCCACCCTTCTGACTGAAGACATTTTAATTTCTCTTGGGCTTTATTGAGGTTGAAAATATTGATTTACAGTTTTTTCTGCTCACTCTCATCTCATTCAATTACTTG
This sequence comes from Cetoscarus ocellatus, assembly GCA_037902135.1. Taxonomy (NCBI): domain Eukaryota; kingdom Metazoa; phylum Chordata; class Actinopteri; order Labriformes; family Labridae; genus Cetoscarus; species Cetoscarus ocellatus. The sequence goes on from JBAMNC010000572.1 coordinate 2,505,490, forward strand.
AGCACGATGCTCTCCCTCTTATAAGAAGTACATCTGATTAATTAATGTAATTAGTTGTGTTATAAATGCAAAACAAAACAAGGATAAATGAGAACTGGGTTGCACTCCCTTGATGGCCGCTCACCTTTTTTAATGAAAAGATGCTCTAGTTCTTTGATTCATGATCTTCTGGTTAATTGCACCTGCAGTACGTGATAATACAAACTGATTGTAGAAAACGTTGTATGGATCTCTCACTTTTTGCCCTTCCTTCACGTCTAATGAGATTCAATAGAAAGTGGGAAAAAGAGAAAAAGAAGGAGAAAGAAGTATATGAAGGTGACACTTGTCCTTCCATCTTTTTTGGGTAGGTGAGTGAGAGTGTAATCTAGTCCCCTCTGCTGTGCTAGCCTGTACTTATTTTCTGCCTCACTAAACTGATGTTATTCACGCAAATTCCATCTGGACAGCCGGGGAAAAAAAGGACAACAAGACACTGTGATTTCTCCGAGGGGCTCTGAATAAATGAATACATTTGGAGGCTGGCGCACGGCCTGTGTGCATACTAACACTGGTAGATGAAACGCAACGGTGGCGGCGGGGATTTGGGGCGCGGCAACGAGCGAGGGATGCTCTGTTGTGATTGGCTTTGACGTGTGTCAAGAAGGTAATTCATTTTCTCCCAGCCTCCTTCGCTGTGTCTGCACATCACCATCGTATGACCAAGCGACTCTGCCAGGATAAGTTTGTTTATGGGGTATGGTGTTGCACACCTCCCCTCTATGACCCCTTAATTGGGGGTCCTCTTTGTGCTGTATACTCAAAGGGTTAAGAGGACATTTATGATGGCCATGATATCACATTAGTGGAGGTTAAAGGGTCTTTAAGATGTAATCCTCATTAAGGTGGTGTTAAGGTGTGATCAATCTCTTCAATCTCACCTGCAACGACAAGTTATAAACACTGATGGTTACTTTTACACAGAATACCTCAAAAATGCTAGGAATGCACATTATCGGATTTCTGCCTAAATACGTCATCATTTCCAAACTCATATGTGTACACACACATTTTGTCATTGTTTACGTGACAATACATATATTTCTTAAATACACGTAGAACAAGTTAAAAAAAATTGTTTCCACCTTGACAGATAAATACTAGAGATGCACCATTGGTCAAAATCAGGGTTAATGCTCTTACTGATGTGTAAAAAAAACAATTTTGCTGACGCAGATGCCAACATCCTTGTAATAAGTTATTTTGGTGTAATTCTACCATAATGCCAACACTTTCCCTCATGTTAATAAATAAATAACTCATTTAACTGTGCCCAATCAAAGCACTTACTTGATATGAAAATGGCAAATGTGTGTCAAAAGGGCAGATATCTGCCAGCACTGGTGTTAAATGAATGCATCTGTGTATCCTTAATAACACATACTTTTACAAACAGTATTTCTCACATATAAACAATACTAAGGTGGGCACCACAGGTATGTTTTTAGCTACCCAAGTATATTTGCCAGACATTTTTTCTGTTTTAAAAAGTATAATCACCAGTTAATGCACAGGATATCCACTTGCAGATCTTCTCTGTGAATAAACATGCTGAGATGTGACCTCTCATGTTATAACATAGCTTTGTATGACATCGTTTGGATATTTCTTGCATTGTCTTGCTGTAAATATTAACTGGCACCCCTGCACTCAAAGATGACAGTTGTGTTGCTCTACAGAGATAAGCCTTCCCTCAAACAGCTTACTAACTGTAGTTATGTGATATGTGAGTTAACAGCTCAGAATCATGTGGGATGTTAGAATCATTGCATGTATGTGTATCCCGCCAATGAACTCTGTTAAAAGAGCAGACACAAACTTTAAATAAACCTGTGGAATCAAGTTGGTGTGAGGACCCTCCCCAGAAGAGTGTCACACTTTCAAATGTTGGCACTTAAAGACTTACTGACAGCTTCATAAATCACTGAATCTGCTCAAGGTGGACAGTAACTGATTACAGTTGCTCACACTTTGAATCAGTACTTGAGTCATTCTGTTGAGTGCACTGCACTTCACTAAATCTTTTACTTTTGGTTACCAATACCAAGCTTTGCACCACAATACTTAAATCTTCTGGCATTGATGTGATGCTTGATGGCTGATGTGTCAGAAACAGGATGCCCACTAGGGCTGGTCATATTTTTGAATTGACTGACAACATGAGTTTTCCAAAACTAAGAATACAATTATTCTATATTTACATGGACAAATATGACATGGTCTTATGTTTGACATTCTATATTTATTTAGTCACATAAGAAAATGTTGGCAAAACTATGACTCACTGAATATACAAGATCAGGGAAAATTGCTAGTTTGTGGTTTTATTATATTAGTTTGGTCAACTGTTGTTATAATATTATAATAATAGCTTCTGGGTCTGATGGAGATAAACAAATAAATACAACAGCTAATCCTAACCTGAATTGTGAATTATAGGAAGACAGTCCTCAGAATGAAGGGACGGGTTTATTGCTTGGACCAGAAGAAGGCCAGCGAGGGTAGCTCTTGTCGGTGTTACAGTGAGCAGCAAATCCAGTAGTCTTTTTTCGGTAATTTTTAACTTTGGTTGGGTTTTAAAACTAAATTAAAGACTGGTTTCATCAAGTCCATCATTGTTGAGTGGCCGTGTTGAGTACTACTGTACCATCTGCAAGTTAGCATCTCCTCATTTTACAGCTGTAGCCCTTTACCTGATTTTGTTTAATGTTATTTTAAGGAGACAAATCATCCACTCTGTTTGCACCTTAGAAATAATATCATATTAATCCAGTAACGTCTCAACACAGCTTAAACCAATGCTTTATTTCCAACATGGAAACTAGTCCAAAGTAAGTTAGAAAACAGAAAAGAAAGAACCAAAGAAAGAAAGGGAACTGAAATCTTAACCTTTCCTCTCATTCCTAATTAAACAATACTATAGCACTCGTTGAGTGGATTTTAATTAGAGGGCTTTTTACTTAGACTGGAGAAGCAGAGAATGCTACTTTTACTCATCCTTAGGCTATCAATAACAGAACTACCAAGTGTGGTCCTGTCGCAGCCTGTCCACCCATGCATCCTGCTGATAGAAAGTAAGCTCAGTGGTGCACAGAATTAAAATATGACACCTTTTATGGAGCTTGTACTTTCCATTAATATTAAATAGACTGGTGAAGGGATGATGTGTTTTTTCAGGCCAGCGTGGAAGTTAACATCACGCTGGTTCCCTCGACTACAAACCCTCTAAAAGCCTTTGGGATTTTTCATTTTTCTGTTCTTTGTGATAATCTTAACAAACAAGCCTACTTTTCACAATTTTAACTACGAGAGTGAAAAGATATTATTAAGCTACTGTCTGCAACTGCAACATGGCGGTTCAACTTAGAAGCAGCTACAATGTTTCCAACATATAACATCTTATTGTGACCTCTTGTTTGAGAGTTTTCTCTTAATCACGCAACCTTATCAAGTTGGTTCTCATGGCTGTGAAAGTAGTGTATCAATAATGATTGTTATAAAACAATCAGAAATGCTTGTCGCTGGGTTCCCAGACAAATTTTTTAGTCCTTGTTAGCAGTTCGTTAGCATCATTTGGAGTGCACAATAATGGTTTAAAAAGGACCAGCAACATCTGATGTTTTATTTCCCGTAAAGCATTAAAATCTTATGTGGGTGTGTCCACCACAAATCTTATTTCAGGCATTTATCCAAAACCGGTATTCTAAATCCCATTTAGTGTCAGGCTAGATAACCAGGGAGTGTTAAATGCTAACTTGCATCTGCGTTTTTTTCTATTATCTTATTAAACAACAGGTTTCTTGAGTGGTTTTCTTAGACAATCCTAACAAAGTGTGTGATGAATCACACAAATAATATTCTTTAAGTACAAAAGAGAAAGTAGTTGGTCCTTAAACTTAAGTCTAGGCTCTGATATCCATATGCATGGCGGATATACAAACAGTGGATAGCAGAAGAAACTTTTACCACTGCTGATAATGGTGATCAACTTTTCAAGGTTTTATCTGCCAGTACTGATATAATGCACATTATGCAGCTGTGCATCCCTAAAAATACCCTAAGATTTATTAACAAAACATACTGTGTTTTTATTTTATTCTGTTTTTATCTCATTAATCTTAACTTGAACTGTTCGTTCTTGTTTTATATAAAACTGTCAATTTGTTTGTTGAGCTGGCTCCTTTGGGTTCCAGCTGAGTAGAGCATGAAATCAATGAGGTTCAGATTGTTAGAAGAGAATAGTGCTGAGAAAAATTACTTTATTCAGCTTTGAGAAAATTGGGATTTTTAATTAAAATCAGACATGTTTTTCTTTCTTATAGTAAGCCCTTTGTGTTGTCTTAGTGTTCATTTATATTCATTTTATGCAGATTCAATTTACCTCTGTATCTTCTTACAGTTTAATCAAGACTCTGCTTATATTTCATCATCTTGTGATGCCTGTCATTTGGGCAGGATCTCCTTTTCTGAGCTACCGTGTCACTCCCTGTGTGTCTTATGTGAAAAGTACCTAATCTCACCACTAGATGGCATACTAAGATTAGCACTACCACAGGACTCCTCTCCCTTCTCCTTTGCTCCTCTTTCTCCCCTGTCTCTCCGGCTTTATGGCATTTACGAGCAGGAGTCACTGCAGTGAAAGGGATGCAGGCCCTTCATTTCACTGATATCAAGTGCTGTGAGGTGATTGCAGATTGGATCTAGACTGCTCCACTGTAATTTGAGTCTGAGTTATGACCCTGAGATATGTTATTACATTGTAATTTAGTAATGGTGTATTATTATGGAGGTGTTAAGATATGTGTATGTGACCTTTTCTGGACAGCACAACAGCATTTCATACCAACATAACATAGCATAACATAATATATCACAATCTACATTCTTCCATGGTGGTGCTGGAACAACATGAAACACTTATACATCAACACACACCAAAAAAAACAAAAAAAACCCCACAAATCCCACACAGTAAACAATTACAACATTAAATTTCATATACCACTCATGCAGTCTCATACCTGCCCCCTTCCCACCACCCCATCACCACCCACCACCCAGCAAAAATCATCCTGTACGCCTGTACATATCCTCTTACACACAAACACTTAACGTTGGTCCCTGTCCTGAATTCTCTACCGACCCCCTTCCCTCACCCCATAACTGTAAGATTTAATGTTTCAATAATTCATATTTCATAATGCTTCATAAATCTGTTTCCATACATCATTAAATTGTTTTACCTTATTGTTGTCATCAGCTAGTGTCCTTTCTATTGTCAAGTAACATTTCATCAATCCTCTCCAAGTATATAAAGAAGGAGCCTCTGCCTTTTTCCAGTGTTTTAAAATTAACTTCTTATAAACTAAGGCAGAAAATAGAATCTGCCATCCCACTGGATAGTGAAATGCCTCAGCATTCTGGAAGAATGAGTGCAGCTGAGAGGTGAATTTGTTTTTGACATGTAACAGACATCCAATCTTGAATCTCATTCCACACTTACCCTGTGGTGGAAACATGAAAATCAATAAAAAAGACAAATATATATATATATATATATATATATATATATACATATATATATATAAAAAGATATGTGTATGTGAAGTTGGTGATGTCTTACACAGTCTAAAACATTGTCAGCGTCTGACTGCACTATCACATATTAGAGCCTGCTGATCTGGACCAAAACCCACATTATGGTATTTTTTAGCTTTCTGGTGATACATGGTATATACTGTCTTTATTTATTCATTGATTGATTTAAGATGAATTGGCTTGATTATTTGTCTCTGGGTGTTGGCCCTGTGTTTAGCTGCCAGCCAGTCCAATACACTGATGATTCCTGGGACAATCCTCAAAGGGATGGGTGGATGGATGGATGGATGGCTCACAGCATTTAAAAACTGATTGTCTCAAAGCCAGTTTTGCTTATTCTAATGTGGCAATAGTTAAATCAAAGTACCTTTTAACCTTTTTGATAACTTGGTAACATAAACAGAAGTTGAAGACACCTGGATATTCATCTTCAAAGTGTTCAGGTAGGGAAACTCTCAAAACTTTTTGTGTAAGAAAACACATTTTTTAAAGACCTTGAGTGATGTAAATTAGTTTCCAACAATAGAAATATGTAAATAAGACTGTTTAGACAAAAAAAAAAAAAAAAGCAAAATGTTCTTTAGCTCACATTGTGCTTTTCTAGTCACCGCACAAACTGATAGTTGGAATTCAGGACTTGGATCGACACCAAATCGAGTCACGTCCTCCTTATGCCATGACCAACATTTCTTTGAAAATTCCATCACAATCTGTTGATAACTCTTTGTGCTGTCTTGCTCTCAGCTAGACGGACACAAAAAAACAAAACAAAAAAAAACAAATAGTGCCAAAAACATAACCTCCTTGGCAGAGGCAATTACATGCCACTGACACAGCAGTAAAGTAAATTGGGGTTACCAGTCTACCAAGACATTTACTTGTGACTTCATGAGTAGGATGAGCCCTCGGCCTTGCAGCTGACAGATTGACACTATTACCTGAACCCTGTTGGGTCAAACATCTGAACTTGGGAATAATTACTCGCTATTATCAAAAACTGCAGACAAACATCCTACAAACCATCTGAGTTGTCCAAAAACATGGGCAATATTTCTTAAAACTGAGGTTGTCCAACTTTCTTGTAGTCTAAAAAACGCAAATGTTTTCTTTTTTGTTAAAAACTGTGCAGCTCAGACAGTGTGCAGGAGTTTGCCTGCTACTTTTGATAATTAAAAACAATTAGTCAACCAATATTAGATGTAAATAATCAATATTTTGTGGCTATGCTATTGAATTGGTAACAGTATGTTTTAATTTTTACTTAAAGTTGAAATGCTCATAAAATAAATGAAAGGATAATATTCAATTTAGGGCCAACATATATTACTTTCAGTAGTTGTAACTGTGGACTATCTTTTTATTTTACTGATCCAAACCATTTTATTAGACCTAGAACATTTATAAAGACACTAATACATCTTAAAATTTTAATAATTTTCCGGCCTTGTCCAAAGGGGAGTTAAAGCTCACTTCCAACTCAAGGATGGCCGACCCTATCATCACCAGAATGATCATAGATGAGACAGAAAACATTTCCAGACTACAGACTCATCCTTTTGTGCTTTCACATACAGGACACAGACTGAAAGCCATTTTACCCGAATCATATTCTTCACATTTTCAAAAGGTAAAGCACAGGAAAGAAAGGTAGCTGAGTCTGAAAAGTCTTCAGATGAAAATGTGTCCCTCCTCTTTCTTTTGCCAGTACTATTTATATATTTTTCTTTAGCCAGTGTCTGAATCAGCCTTAAAGTTTCCCCACCCAAACAGCTGGGACCTGGCAACCTGAGGTAAAGAATCTGGCTGTAAGAATTATGAAACACCTCTCGATCCACACCTCTACTTCCTCTTTATCCCTCTCGTCTCCATTCCCAGGTTGATCCCTCCTCTGCTTCCTCCATCAGGCTGTGAGGAACATTTGCTGACTTGGGTCTTAACGTGTAGCAACAGGCCAGATTACATCGCCTGAACTTTAAGAAGTGTGCAATTATTTCCTGGTCAGAGGAGATGTTATGGATTTTATGATCAGTTTCAGAGCGTGTCTGTGGATGACTTTTGAGCAACAGATAGGAACACATTTAAGGAAAAAACACTGCATATGTCAGGTTTTAGTCAGGTGTTGGGTCATCCCACGCCCCCAGAGCAGCTTTAGTGCTTCTTGTTATATTGCCTCAGTTCTCTTTAATAGTTTTAGTGGAAGGAGCACTATTTCTCCAAAACAAATTTCTGGTGTTTTGGTGATTGTGGTAAAAGTGCAAAGTTCTCCTTGACGTCAGACTTTTAGGGTGAAGTCACTTTATAAAACACAGATACATAACTTTTTTAAAACTGTAACTAAATTAGCTGATTATGCAGTCTAAGCAATTATGCAGCTTAGTCGTTATTTGCACAATAAGTAAAAGAGCTCAGCCTCCACTGCTGGGTTGCTTTGGCTTTAACTGATTCAACAGACATGCTGCAGAGAAGAACTGACCCCTGCATAGCCTTTTTTTTTTTTTTTTTTAGGTAGGAGCCACTTTTCTCTGTCTGTGATGCAGGTTCAACAGGGAGAGAGGTGAGGGGAATCACTCTCATATCCTGTCTGTGTGCGCACTGATCCACAGGGGCTCATGTTTATACTCCCTCATAAGACTGAGACAGAGCAGAGGACAGAGAGAGCAGAAAGAGAGACGGAGCAGAGGGAGCTGAAGGTGTTTATTTTTCTCTCACATATGTAAAGGTGGAATTTGTTGAACACGTGTGAAGGAGAAAGTTCTAGAGTTGGACCTTGTCAAAACAGCCGCCATTTGTCTCCCGAACATCATCCAAGATTCTAACTGGATTCACTGCCTAAAAGCAGCTCAACAAGCTTTGATTAGATGAAATCAAAAATGACACAGAATACACAGTAAAAAGAAAAACTCAACCATGCAAAACTCTTGATTGTAATCGGAATAGAATCTCGACTGGTGAGATGACTGATCCACTTACACTTTGTTTCTTGTCGGACAGTTTTAAGAGTCATTTCCAATTTGTGGCTGTTTGCAATTACAGAGAGATAGAACATGATTTTTATCAGCCTCTACAAGCTGAGAGGATAACTGCCAGTGACATGGAGATTTGGCTTTGTTGCTTTCAGAGATGGTGATGAATGTTTTTAAAGAATGTGAGCTACTGGTGCTACCTTATCTGTTACACTGTGATCAATGAGCAGGGTGAAGGTCCTAAGAGAACCTGTTGACCTCTGAAGACCTGATCCTTGACATGACTTGACCTCTAGAGGGGTGCACGTGTCTGTTTCTGTGATACAAAAAACAGAAGGATTTCAACAATAATGGATTTAAATGTTTATTCAATACTAGATCTTACTCCTTGGCAATAAATATAGAGGTGAAATTCACAGGGATAACCTATGATACATAATATGCAGTATGCAGCACATGATAAGAGTAGGTGTTAAAATCCATACTTGACAGTTTTATTGTTTTAACATTTGATATCTCAAGAATTCTTGTGCAAAGACATAACGGAACAAATTCAGGTCTAAGTCAAATGATCAAGGGCCAAATATCACACAGACATTGATGAACAAAAAACAGCTGCACAATGTCAAAAACCGTACAAAGCAGCTGCAATCACCAGATTACACATCCCGCAAATATGTGAAAGAGTCACTTCATGTTTGGTGTCAAATGTTAATGTATACATGATAAATGAAAGATAAACTAAAGGAGATTGAGCTTTTGCAGTCGCGGCTCCCACTTTGTGGAACACATTACCTTTCACTGTGCGGACTGCGAATAGCCTTTCCACTTTTAAATCTTTGCTCAAGACGCACTTGTTCACTTTGGCCTTTGACGGAGTGTAGCCCCCTTTTATGGGGTCTTTTATTTGGTATGTTTCTCTCTGTGTTGCTCTGTTTTTATTGGTTGTTATTGCTATTACTGCTTTTATTGTTTTTATTGTTTTTGTATTGTTCTTTTATTGTTTTCAGTCTATTATACTGTAAAGCCAACGGCTGTTATATAAATAAAGCTGACATTGACATTGATATTAACTAGCTGTTTGAAAAGAAAAGGTAAAATATGAGTGCTCCTAAATGATGAATAAATGAAGTGATAATGTGCCATCTAGACTTAACATTTCCAATGAAGTCTGTAAGCAAAGTACTTTTAGTGGCCCGTAATGTTAGAAGAAATCATTTTTACTGAGTACTATGCCTGCTTTTCTATATCAATCAGTACAAACTATGAGGAATATACATATTCTTTCAAAATATGAACTATATTTTCCTACACCCATGTCCAGGGAGAAGATATAGTGATATTAGGGCTGTCACTTTTGCCATTTTGTCAGGTTAAATGGAAATTATTAGGCCTAATGTTGCTCAGTGAAAAACGATATGTCGAAGTAGGACTGAACACTTGCAAAGAGGTTACATTTTCCTAAAAAGCTGAGCATCCCTAAACTTCTGACCTTAAAATCACCCCTGAAGTGCACGTCCAGCATCCAGCTCCTGTTTGAAATGATTTCAGAGGAATTCACAGGAGGTCATGCACTGCTGGAGATGCCTCATTATGCTGTATGTTTTCACATTAAGCGTTTTAGCAGTATTCATTTCCTTGACAAATTTCTATCTGTCTACAAGCCTGTGTTATGGAATATCACTTTCAAATACCGACCTTATTGGAGTTGTTTGCAGGTCAAGACGACCCTTGTTAGAAGAGTGATGATCTTCTTAAGCTGTGGAGAGCAATTCCTCTTTGTCACTAGAGGATCTCTATCACTTTACCACACATGTCACTCCAGGGAGTCATGGTTTCACTCCCACTACCACTCTGGATGACAGATGAATAAGCTTCTGTGCCGCATCTGTCATTCACATCAGTGTAGTTTGGTGAATACGGCTTTATTTTTACATATTTTGTCAGTACTTTATGCTTTCCCTTCACTACGCCTGTCACATCATACTTCCTGTCATTTTTCGGTTGACATTGGCAAAGTGGCTTTTGCTACAAATCTAGCAAAACCTCAGTAACCTTCCTGAGATCAACACATGCTCTCATTAATGGTTTCTGCAGTTGGATGTGCTTAAGGAGTTAGCTGCTATGCTGTCTGACCCCCACATGTGCTCCCTGCTTGCTGCAGACTTGGACGAAGGAACAATGCCAGCAACTTTCTGTACTTCCCTGTTTCGGATGATGCATTGGACGTTCTTGTCATTGAGAGCAATGGATCAGACATTTCTGTTAAGTATGTTTGTCCCCTCTGAGCTCTTCAGTCCTCTCAAATATTCATCATTCTGACTATAGTTTCTAATGCAACAAGTCTGCGTTTTTGTGTGGAGACTTATTACCAATATCCACAGCCAGACATATTTCCAGGAATAAGACATTGTTGTTTTAGCTGTGCTGGTATCGTTTTATGCCTCTCCCACCTGCTGGATGTGCGTCTGTGTTTGTGCTAGTGCTTGAGACAATGTAAGCCAATTGTGTGTATGCCTCTCCAGGTTTGGGGAGGGGGGGGGGGGGGGGGGGGGGTTTATTTGCGTACGGGTTCGCAATATGAACCAAAAGTCCTCTCATAGCTGGGTGGTGATAAACAATAAATATCAATATTTTTTTCCTCTTTAGAAATAACAAATGGTTATCAAAATACCATTAAATCTGATATGAGTTTAGTCAATGCCAAAAGGGATTGTCACCTGTTTGATACCACACCAACAAAAACGGGGTCCCAGCCTACTATTATTGGGTTAATTTCATACCTTAACGCCAGCAACAGCAGAGGCCAGAGGCCTTATTTAAAGTTGTCCAAGAGTTCAGGCTAATTCTTGTGAACACAAGGTCTCAAAAGTCTTTGAGGGATATTCTGTCAATATTGAAAAATGCCCCCTTAAAATGTAAGGATGTTGCAGGTCTTTATACAAAGGTCTTGGTTATGGAGCGTCATGATCTTTTTTTGCTTGTGTAACATCGTGATAAAGGAAAACAGTGGCCAAAGAGTAGAGATAAAGCGTTGATGCGATGTCAATCAACAGAAAACAGAGCAGGTGTTTTCAGGTTAAAATGTGTATTTCATTTTACTGTTGTCCATCGCAAGTATTTCACTAGAGTGTCCATGAGAGCAGAGACAGTGCTTGCATTAGTCACGGTGTGTAAAGTACAACATTTTTAAGAAGTTTAAGATCCTAACTGGGTCTGTGGAGTGCAGTGTTTCTCTTGTCCTTACTGCTGCTAAGTTAAGATTGTAAGTGAAGTTGCTGCTGCTGCCAAAGTCCCTATATCCTGCTAGCTAGGGCAGGGTAATATGGCCTCAGAATTATGTTAGGATATTTTCCCATATAACCATCTATTTATCTCTCTCTCTCTCTCTCTCTCTCTCTCTCTCTACATATATATATGTGTATGTGTGTGTGTGTGTGTGTGTATATATATATATATATATATATATATATATATATATATATATGTATACACACCCACACACAACATGATGTATATGTAGTGTATATACTTGTATATATATCTTATATATGAGCAGTTGCCAAGGGTTACACAGACACTTTTGTTAAGAGCACAGTAACAGACAGTAATTAAATGATATATCACATGACGTAGATTTGAATAATGCTCTGTTAAAACTTACTCACTTTAATGATATCAACTGCTTCATTAAAATACAAAAGTTAGTAAAATGAATAAAATCATGATTTTCCATTTACCCCAAACGATGTCAGATAAATTATTTTGTGGTCATAAAGCACATTGCTGGTTTTGTTTCTCTTTCTAGAAAATCTTATTTCTGAGAATCCCACCTGACATTCCTCTTGCTTAACACAAACACCAGCCTAAACTAATCAATTTAAACAAAAATTTTACCCTTAATATGCCTTTGGTATTACATTGCCATGTCTTAAAAACTCATATATTCTGTTCTGCATTTGCTTACCACAACGTCATGCATATTTGTGTCAATGTGAGCAGAAAAACTTTGTTGCTCCACATGTGTTTTTAATAACACTCAGCCCTGACGGCCTGGCAAGGAGCAGAGGCTTGGGGATGGGGTGGAGTGGGGTTGGGGTCTCTGACGGTGGGGGGATCAGTCTGACACGTACAGAGAAGGGACAGCAGCGGTTTGGATGTCCTTTGGAAGGAAATAAGCATCAAGAGTCGGCTCCTGTATGTGGGAATCTGGTGCCAGTACCCATGATTGAGTGTGACGCATTATTCCCCAGACAGCAATACTTGCAATGCAGATTTTGTTTGACTTGGACACCTGCTCCACTTTAGTTCAGCAGGCATAAAGTGACATAATACTTAAACTGCATAATTACCCTAACGCCCATCTCAGTCAATCAGCCTGTTTTAAAGTCCCTATAAGAAGCATTTACACAAGTTTGACCTAAGTATGTACACTCAGTAACAGTTTAATCTCATTTACTCTCTATCTGAGAGTGACATGAGAGAGTGAGAGTAAAGGGAGTGGAAGGCGTATAAATCAGAGCTGTGCTAAAGCCAGACATGGGGAAGCACCCAGTAATTACAGCACCATTTCTCTTTCATGAGAAGCAGCGATGCACATCCCTCTCCTGTTCTCTCCTCCTTTCCAAAACCAGCAGTCTCATCTCTCATTCTGCGGATTTACAGCAATGTTCAATTACATAAAACATGTGACCACTGAATTCAACTGGCTTTAGGAATGTAAATCATTTTAGACTCACACAAGGAGCTGCGTTTTCAATCTCATAACAATCTGAAGGGCGGTACTGACTGGAGTTTGTGAGGTGTTTTGTTGCATAAGTGCCCTTTTTTCCCAGACAGTCACATGAGGCTCTCCAGAAGCAGCACCTGCCACCCCACCACCACCATCCATCCTGCCATATGCCTGCCCCCCTCCGTTCCTCCAGCCAAAACCATCATCTTGCTAGCAGAAGTGCTTACGACCCAAAGCATCTGGAACAAACCCCCTGAATGTCAAGGGTCAAGCTGTGATGTCACTGCTTAATGTCTTATGGAAAAAAGTAATACAGAGTGTCACTCGCACCAAAAGCATTCACCTTACACAACCCCAGCAGAGGTGAGGAGTTCAAACCAATTCATATTTCAACACTCATCTACATTCACAACAATTTGAGCTCAACCTGTTGTTGATGAGGTGTGCATGGTTTCAACGTAAGCCTGATGAAAGACTTATTTTTTACTTATTGTGCATGTTTGATTGCACAATGTGAATATCTTTGCTTGAAATTAAAGCTTTTTTGTTGGGGAACTCCTTTAACATGATGGAAAGATCACAAAGTCAGTCTGATTTAGTCACAAATGTGTTTTTATGTACTTGGTACAATAGAGGTTTGCATAAGCCTTTCAAGAAGCAGTACAACAGGGACAAGGCACTATGATAACAGCAGGGTGAGACCGCATTACCTGTGTTGTTTTGTCTGTTTGTTAGTGTATTTTGTGACTTTGTATGATTGGTGTTTTCTCTGTCATATTTATTATTATTATTATTATTTTAGATGTCTTTCGATTCCTATCTGTTTTGTCCGGGATTTTGTTGTGAGGGACAGGAATTATGAGAAAAGACATTTATGTATGTGTCCCCCATGTTTCTGTTTGTATAAAGTAATAATAATAATACTAATAAATGAAATATGCAGAAATGAATAAATTAATAACAGATTTCAGTTTACCACTATAAGAAGAACTGGATTACGCTTCACAATTATTCATTTATAACAGGTTCATATTTATGTGAATAACTGCAATTGTCAAAGAGTCTAAAAAAATGATATTTGTGTCATTTGTACAGTTCTTGGGATTGAATTTGAAGACATGGTGATGTTTTTAGCCCTTTTTAAGTTTTCAAAGTGCCACAACAAAGCTCCATCATCATTGCACCTCGAGTCATTCACGTCAATTCAGCAAGGGAACAATATTTGTGTAACTAGATGTGTCTGTATTGTCATCTAGATTTAATATGTGCATTTTCTTATAAAAAAGAATTAAGTGAAATCCTTAATTGGGCTAAACAATATTGGCAAAAAAGTTTATTGCAATATATTTTTTCCTGCTGGAATATATTGTTGCATCTTTTAAGGGGACTTCATCATGTGTTATTGGTCATTTCCTACAATGGATAAAGTACGTTCTCCATGAGCAGCCCTGTGATTTGAATCTCTTAAAGCTCTTCATGTTGTCCTTTTCGGGAAATGTCCCTCAGATTTTCACTAAAGACACATAAGATGTGTATTTTTATATTTATGATTAAAATAAGGCAAAAGAAAGATAAATGAACTGAAAGTTTTACGTGTTCACTGAGTATTCCATCACTGCTGTATATCTGACATGTCGTTTTATAGCTTGTTCATTTTATGTGCCATCATTGATTCTCTGTGGAAGCCTCCTGATGATGTTAGATGGACTTTAATTGTAGATAACCAAAAAGAATTCAGAAATCTAAGGTTTTGCTTCAATCAAACAACACTCAAATGGTGGCATGATGTGTTATGAGTCTTGTGACTGATCTTGTATGTCCTGTGATTTGACTATTGCAGTTTTGCACATTTCAGTTGCAGTGTTAAAACTATTAATTGTCCAACCCTAGAATTAAATCACAAGTTTAAACTGTTGGCGACATATCTTAAATCTGTGGAGTATGTAGCTCAAACCCAGCACAGCAGCTGTAAAGGCATGCTTTATAATAATGTAAGGCAGTAAGAATGGTTTCCATAAAGGTCTAATGTTTTTATTTAGTCGATAATGTTCAGGCTTATGTTGCGCAGCCTGCTTGCAAAGCCTGTAACAGATTGATTGGGTCCATGCACGGTCTTACTCAAGATGCACATTTTTGTGTGTTCATGTGTGTTTAAAATGGTTGTAATCCAGCCATTATGCACTTTGTCATATTTCCAGCTGTTTTGAATCTTTTCCTAACTGATTCTCAGCTGATAAGATGTGTTAGTGTTAGTGAGAAACAGGGAAAGACACGTTTCAGTCGGGCTGTGACTGTTTAGCGGGAGTGACTCTGATGAAGTGTGTTTTATTGCTGTGGGCAAGGCTCCTAAAAACAGTGTGTGTGTGTTATTCATGCAGGCTTGTGTGTATGCCATAATAAAGATGTCCAAGCACAAGTGGTATTATTCTGGATATTCCTTCTAAAGAGGTTCAGTAAAACCTTAACCGCCAGTAGACACAAATTGATTCAGGATTTCTTTTTTTATAGTGTTTTACATTTTTTTTTTTTTGGTTTTAAAATAAATACTAAAGATCATCAACTAAGAATGAATATAACTGGGTTTTGTACTTGTAATAATGAAAAATCATAAATCAAGAAGTAACGTTTGATTTAACCTTCTATAATATAAGTGCACAGAAATTTTTAAAATCTATTGCCACTAAAACACTTTCACTTTATTGAAACTTGTTTAATGTGCTTTTGATGCTTTTCCTGTTGAGACAGAGCAGTGACTAGAGTTGGAAATGGAGAAAAGAGAGAGCGAGGAATCACAACCAGGAAAAGAGCCAAAGAGGCAGGAGACTACAGCCTGTGACATAGGGTGTGAAGACATAACCACTAGGCTATCAGCTCCCAAAATGCTACACTTTCAGGTAACTTTTTGGCTGGTAACACACCAATAGAATTATATTCCTTTGTCACTGTCGCTTCTGCAGTAGTTGGAGGAAAAACATGAGAATATAGCAAAATTGTCGGCAACATGAAGTGTTTTCGTACATTAACACAGGGGTGTCCAAAACTAAAACTGATGTTATCTGTCAGCTGATACCATATAGTGGACAAGACCCATAGTATGAGAAAGAAAATGCCAAAATCAACTTGCTAGCCAGCACCGGCTCACGTGTCTGGAGGATCTACAGCAAAGCTCAGCCAACTAAAAATGTCACACAGTTTTAAAGGATGAAGAATTTCGATATGCTTTAATAGTAAATTACTTATAGATATGATAGCTTAACAGTAACACTTAACAGTTCTCTATTTTGATTTGACAAATGTAAATCCACAGTTTTCTTAGCAAGTTTTAGATACACAAAGCTAAAACCAAAGTGAGTTGCAAATATTCCATGCCATTCTTTGTTTATGGTACAAAAGCTTTTTGTGTCAAATACGCAGTTGATTAATGCTAAAAGCCTGGTTCATGTTGTGGTGGTACAAACTCAGAATTCTTTGCACTGCTGTCCACATTAAAATTCTGACAGAAATATGCAGCCTATTTCAAAGTTAAGTGCTCCATAATATGTTGGTTTGGTTGATTGGATCAATGTGCACAATGTTGGCTGAGTTTACCCAGCTCGTCTGTTTGCTGCTGGCTGTGTCACTTTTTATTTTTCAGCTAAGCACTGTTGTTGATTTTCTGCCGACCAAGGCTCCATGGTGTTTCCCAAGTGCCTGTAGTTTGTTTAAATAAGCATGTACCTCCTGATATTGCTTTCAGTTTGTCAAAGACGGTTGATAAAAGTGCCAGTTTTATACAAATCCAGCTGTGTGTTTGCTCTGGCCACCACAATAGAACGCAAAACGTTGTCCTTATGTAACTCATTCAGTGCCTTGTTGGCACCAGTTGGATAAACAATTCCTTTTAAAATAGTCTAAATCAAGGTATTCATGAACCCAGTTTAAAAAGACAAGGACTGTGGGAGAGAGAGCAGTAATTTAAAAAGTTGGATCTCTGCTTATTGTCAGACTATCTCCAAAAACAAAGATAATGGTCAACCTTTAGTCCATAGAACAACACAACAAAAGCGTGAAAGAGAAGTTTAGATCATTTTTTTTTCTCCCTGTTAATCATGTTGATACAAAAACCATGTGATAGTTGATGCTACCTATTCAGAAATTACTGTAATTTTGATGTAAAAATTGGGTTGACAGAGGTTAAAATTAGAGAGGTGGGCTACTACTCCAAATGAATGGTAGGTGAAACAGTGCACATTGCCAGTGCTTTCACCCATAACACCACTGTCAGTTCCACAACTTTTTGTCACTATGAGGAGAATTGTTTTATTCCAGAGAGACCTGCAAACAGCAAGGCAGAATACTGCCAAAAGTACAGGGAAGTTTGGGAAGTCATACAGCAGTACAGAGCTGACAACAAGAGGGGTTTAGCATCATGCATTCTCCTTAAACACTGTTTAATTTCTCCAAATGTAAATAAAAAAATGTTGAAGTGTTTGTGTTTCTTGAGGCTCAGGCAGAGTTAACTATACCAAACAGTCCTGTCAGTTCAATGATCATTTGCATGTAAGAAACGCTCTGTTCAGTCGTCTGTTGCTC
Organism: Cetoscarus ocellatus; assembly: GCA_037902135.1. NCBI lineage: Eukaryota > Metazoa > Chordata > Actinopteri > Labriformes > Labridae > Cetoscarus > Cetoscarus ocellatus. The sequence goes on from JBAMNC010000572.1 coordinate 2,523,394, forward strand.
CTCTGTGCAGCTGTGTTAACACTGTCCCACCAACCTCCCCCATGCACACACAGCACCGGCACGTTTCCCCTCAGTCCACTCTCCCACGTCTGACTCGTAGCCTCAGCCAGATCCTCAGGCGGCCATACATCTCTCTTCCTGTCAGCAACTAATTGGTTGGCCCTCAGGGCATCCTGTGTCACACCACACCACCATTCACTGGCTAATGTGCACTCTGCTACTGATGTCATCTGTCAGGATGACAGAAGCAAAGTGTTGTGTTTTTAATCCACCGAGAGGATAAGTCTATTATATATGTTACGAGAAGCATATTTTACCTTTCTCCAACTGTGGTGTTTGTCTGCCAGAAACATAACATCATAGGTAGTGCTGTAAAAATAAGACTTTAATTTCAATCAATTAATCAGAGGAACCTTATCGCACCAAATGATACGCAGATTATTTTCACTCTCTCATTGCTGACAGTCCACAGTGTAAATTCAAAGGCACCACATTGCAAAAAACCTCTTAATCTCTAATTATTGTGTGTGCCATGAAAATATCCCACCAGCCTAAACCTTTGATAAAAGGTAGTGGATCTATGCTTTAAGTTGATAACATCAAATTATGACCCTACCATCTGAATCGGGCTGCTTGATTATGTCAAAAATCATAAGCCCAATGATTTTTATAGGTACTGAGATCGCAATCATGAAACAGGATTATCCATAATTGTAAAGCATGCACCAAATACTTTAACTGAACAAATATGTGCTTTTGACACTACTATTTTTAACATTAAGGTACATGCGATACATAGAAATAAACATGAAAAATATAAATACCATGAAAATAAGGCTCATAATAATAACAAAAAAGAAAAAAGTTAAACTTGTTATGTTGCACAATAGTCTTTTAATCTGAATTACTTAGTTTTCATTATTGTGGAAGGCAATAATTGTAACTGAGACTAAAGCCTGATTAATTGCCCAGCTCTACATCCAAATGTTATTAAATCAGGCAACATTTTTCCAGTCTTCTGTTGTCCAGTTAAGGTGAACCCATGAAAACTTTAAACTTAGATTTCTGTTCTTAGCTGACAGAAGTGGCATCTGCTGTGATCTTCTGCAGCCTATACCTCAAGATTTGCCCTGATGTGCATTCAAAAATTGTCTCCTGCCTACAAATCATTGAGAGACAGTTGCCTTTCTATAATCTTGAATCACTCTGGCCATTGTCCGTCTTTCTCTGAGAACTGCCACTCACTCGACCTTTTATCCTTCTTAGACCATTCTCTGTAAATCAGAGAGATGGTTGTGAGGAAAAATCCTAGGTGATCAGCAGTTTCTGAAATACCCAGAAGAGCATGTTGGCACCAACAACCATGTCACATTCAAAGTCAGTTAAATCCCATTTCTTCTGCATTCTGATGCTTGGTTTGAACTGCAGGTTGTCTTGACCGTGTCTACATGCCCAAATACATTGAGTTGCTGCCATGTGATTTGCAGTAATGAACAGTTAAGTGGGCGTACCAAATAAAGTGGCCAGAGTGGGCTGCTAGATTTAGCATTGCCTTATGCAGTATCACTTTCCACTCTATCATGTATCAAATAAAGGAATAAAAGCCTCAGAACAAATAAAAGAAACGATCTCTGTCACATGACAATATCAAGTTAAACAGACTGTTGTGGCATCATTTAAAGTTTTAGAAAAATGTCTTAAATTAAGACAAAATGGTTGCATGAAGTCTTTGATTTTTTTCCGAGTTAATTATTGTCAGAACTTTTAAAAATCTGTCCTCTCAAAATGTTGACGTGGCTTTGGCATAGTTGTGTTGCGGACATAATTTTCACCAATTTACATCCCAGTGAGAGCCCCTGCTGTTCTTCAGTGTTGCATTCACAGCATAAAAAGTTAATTTTCCCTTTATGCCTGTTCTTCAGTATCAGGTGTCCATTTTGAGCAACAATCTGCACACAGGTGGGAGGAAGAAAAAAAATCACAGGCACAACATAAATATTATTCTGAGTTTCTGGGAAGTATTTCTCTCATGTCGATGGAATTGCTGTGTTGAATCTTTGCCAGCGCACTGTTTCTCCCCCCTTCACCTCTCCTCCTCAGCTCCCTTCTCCTCCACTCTCCCTCTCTCTCTCTCCCTTTAACCCTGAACAAGTCTTAATTTGTCCAGAATATTACCGCCTTGTGCTGCCATTCGCGGGGGCTGAGGAGGTTTATATGAACCGGGGCCAGCGGGGATTTGATTTGCTCACGTTAGAGGTGCCTGTGCTTCAAAAACTCTCCTGAATTCTGCTTGTTTAAACACACACACACACGCATGCTGGGCTGCCTTTGGCATTCGAAGCTGTCAGATGGAATTCCTCAGCAAGTGCATTCATTCTTGTTCTGGTTGTTACAGCAGCGAAGAGCGGGAAAGGTCTGGAATGAGTGATTGCTGGTCGCTTGAGGCAGAACACTCCTCATAGTTCTGCTGTATACGCCTTGGAGAGGCTCGTGCTGCAGGATGCACACAACTGCGCAACTTCCAACACCCCCTAATCTGTGACAAATTTAGGTTTAGAGGAGCTGTACTGAGCGCAGGGGGGGTTATGCTTTCTATGTGTTGTAGGTTTAGCTTTGGATAGGCGTATGATTTGTGTGAAGGGTGCCACAGGGGAGCGCGGAGACAGGTGTGTGTTGGTGTGTGTGCGCATGGATTGAGACGGCATATGGGGGTCTGTTTTCTGTTATTGGGAGAGCAGGCCTTGGCTTCCACTAACCAGCACTATACAGCCAACAAGAGAGAAGTAATCCAACCTTCTCTCTCTCTCTCCCGCTCTCTGGCACTCTCAGGTTCCCCCCCTCCCTATCTGTCCCTCAGGCCTCTCTTATGAAGTGAGAGGCCAAACACAGGCCCCGCAGTGCCGGATCAGGCTCCTTCTATTGATTGACTTTATTTATGTGTTTGTTTATTTATTTAAAAGGCCCTGAACCCCTCCGTCCCTGTGGGGTACTTATGTGCCACACATACACACACACACACACACACACTCTCTGTCTTTCTTACAGGACTCTGCTCACACGGATTCCCTGTAAACGTCTATGTTTAGTCAGGGGGGTTTCCCGCGTCACCGTGGGGTGTTACGTATGTCATCATGAGGTAACAAGGTGTGACATTAGCTTATGTGTATGCTCATGGCTTGTGTTTTATAGTCCGAACAAGAAAATACTGAATGGTGTGTGTTTAAATAAGGATAATGTTGGGAAATTGACTGGATTAGCCATTAGGGCTAAACGATATGGACAAAATTTCATATCTCGATATTCATGTCAGATATCATGATATCGATACGATACGATATAACTACAGGTTTGGTGAAAACCAAACCTTTTTCAGAAAAATAAAACCGGTTTGAAAATAAAAAAGGTTTGTGGTTGGCTGGCCTTAGCGGTGCATTCAAGGGCAATTGTAAAAATGAAATTTGTTGTGACTTCCAGAGCTGTACATGCAGGGCGAGCACGGGGGAAATCTATATCGTTTATATTGTTGCTTTTTCGATATTAATATCTTGAATGTTCATTACTCGATATAGATACGATAACGATATATCTTTCAGCCCTATTAGCCATACTAATTTAACATAAGCTCCTTATCAGAGTTAACAACTTTTAATTTTCTAGGTGTGTACAGCACGCTCACAAAAACTAGAGTTGATCCCTAAAGAGAAGATTTAAAATATGACCAAAATATAATGCTGCAAACTCATAGCAGTTTGTAATGTAAAAAAAATGAAGACTAGGTTTTCCCGCTGGTATTTTTTGTATGGTTGTAAGAAGCTTTAAAACAAGATTTAGAGCTCACCAGTGCCTTCCAAAGTTTAGCAGTGAATTTTGCTGTTAAGATCCTCCATTGACACAACAGAAAATCCTTGCATCAGTAAGTCTTATCTGTGGCCCCAGAATATGCTACCCAAATACTCATGACTGTAAAGCATATGATTTTGAGCAACAAACAGATCAGAAAATTGAGAATATGACGGAGTGTTTATTAGAGTGATCAAATGATCCTTCCCTCAATCAAATTCCCTTTTAAATCAACACTACAAGCTTCTCTATAGAAAGGATATTTTTACTCCATTTAACAGCATGTAAGTTGGCCTGCCCCATTGTAGTTCCATGAGCCTGACATTAGCTTTGTTCTCGTCGATGACCTTTATGCTTCAACAGTTGCAAAAGAAGTGTTTGTGAAGATTATCATGATAGAGAAAGTGTCAGTTTGTTTTTTTCACCACAGGCCTCATTATCAGCAATCACATCCAGATTTGGATCAGCACCAAAATTAACTGAAAATGTCATGAAAATTTGTCGAGAACATTTTGAGTTCTTATTGAAAATGTGGAAAACTGCTCTATGTTGACAGATCTCCTCATAAGGTACATCTAAATGGTTTTAAAATGTAAAAAAGACATGTACTCTGACGTTACATTTTTTAAATCAATAACTGTAAGTGGTTTTATTTTTTAAAAAATGTGACTTAAATGCGTTAATTGTATTCAAACAGCCTGTCAAAAGTTATTTCCAGGAAATAATTGCTGCCCACTAACTCAGGATATTGTCAGAGCTGAGGGGTATTGCAACATTCATCCTTATCTCATATCTGTCATATTTCATTAGCGAAGCTCTAACCAGCAACAACATGCCTGTGTGTGTCCTTGTGTATCTGTGTGTGCGTTTTTGAATGTGCCTGTCCTTGTTTGGGTAGTTCACAGCTGCACAGTTTATACAGATTGTTTTTGCATTGCTGCCTGTGTTTGATCTCACCTGTGTGTTTTGCCTCCATCTGTACATCCTCATTGTCCTTTAACTGACAGTCAAACAGGTCTGTCTTCTCCACGTCTCTGCACCACTCTCGGACTTGGCACACGGTAACGTTCACAGGTTTCTGACACCACCTGCCTCTCTGCTGTGATTAATGACTTCATCAACTTTCAGCATATTAAAATCTGATCTCTGTCTGTTTGTTATCGCTGTGTCACTGCGCTCAGTTCCTCATCGCACTTTCTTGACACACAGCAGATGGAATGTGGGTGTGTCTGAATGCTTGTGTGTGCGTACGACTCTGGCAAGTGAATCCAGCTCGCAGCCCTGTTGCATTAGCAGGTAATAAATGTGGACTTAGACTCGGGGCTTTGCTCTTCTTTTTTGCATTTGTGTGCATGTATGTGTGTCTTTACTGTGTGGATATAAGTGCATCTGTTTGTGTGTCTTCACGGTGTGCATGTGTGTTTGTGTGTCTTCACAAGCTCTGGAGTAATTCCTCACTTTGAATAAAGCTGCTGTTGATCGTTTTACCATCTGACTCCCATCTGCTTTCTCTCAAGGCCCCTCTTCCCCCCTCCTCTCCCTCTCTCAACTATTTCACCTTCTAATTTTTCTATTATGGAAAAAATTGTGTTTTATTCGTCTGGGTCTCATGAGAAACAGCTTTAGTGCATGGGCCTGAAAGCCTTAAAATGCTTGAATTTAAATGCAGTGCTCTCGAGGTTAATAAAGAGCTTGGATTTTTAATAAAGCATGTACATAATATTTCAGTAGATAAGTCACTTTATATTCATAGTCAAATATACATCCAATTCACACCCAGATAAAATAGACCAGTAAAAAGAAGGGAAATATCTCCCTACTGACTGTAGCAATACGTTATGATATATATATCATGTCACGCTTGTATCATGAAAGGTTTTCGGATCACTCAACAGTATCTTTGGTTTTGACTCATTCTTAGTTGTTTTGTTTAGGTAAGAGCTCCTGGTGGTGGAAATTTACAAATATGCATTTAGAACTGCATTTTAAGAGCAATTTTTGTTGAATAAAATCCTTAACTTAAAAAGCCGACTGTGGGGAAGGGCGGAGGTGACAGCAAGTCACTCTCCACCTGTCACCTTTGCATCATTTGTTATCCAGAGTGCCCCATGGCAGTGGACTCATACTGTGTGTTTTTCTCGTTTTTTGTAATTAGTTGTTAAGAAAACATAACTTTAGTTGTTTATAGAAAAACATCCTCAGTTTTAAAGTGATATGATGGTGTACATTATTGTCTTCTGGTTTTTGTTTTGTTTTTACAGTTTACCACAGCAGTAGGGAGCTGGTCCTTCTTCAAGGTGCTTAGAAATTTTTGGTAAAGCGTATATTAATCCTGAGGAAGGTTTTCGTAAATATAACCAGGCCAACAAGCTGTACTTCAACAATAATAGCATTGCAGATTTCAATTGAATTGCTGAACATTTGTGATCTTTTTGAAAGACTGCAGCTTTTAAAAGGTGCTGAGTAAAATTAAGGAAATAGTTAAATTGACAGTAAAACTGTTTCTTCAGGCTCAACTAGAGCTCTTTAGTGACTCATAGTTTCTTAACACGACTGTTTAAACATGAAAATGGACCAAAAGTTTATTTCATTTTGCATATAAATTGAATTTGAGTAGGTGCAGATGGCCTAATTGGAAATGGGGAGTTTTGTAAATTCCAAATCCACAGGTTTAGGAGGTTTTGTCCAAATGGATTTGGCTTGGTCACTCAGTATCAAATACTAAGTGAGGATCCAGTAGACTTCTCTGGCTCGTGAATCATCTGCTCTTTCTCTCATTCGCTTCACATCTGGTGAGGAGAACAGAGCAGAATGACTCTCAAGTGCGTAAGCTGATGGTAACACGATTGCACCACAATGTAATGACTGTTTGACTGAGTGGTTTTCTGACTGTTTTTTTTCTGTCTGGATTTCATAACATACTGTAGCTGTAAAATCTGGGACAGTGTCTGTCTTTTAATATAAATGACGGTTAAAACTTTCATTATGTATGTACAAAAATCTTCAAACCACTTAATTCAAATTTTAACACAGATATTTTCCATAAGCCTGAGTCTTTATTTGTTAGGATAACTGCAGCTCTTCTGTTTGTACATGACCAAATAGATGAAAATTATCAGCAGATTTCCAAGGTGAACTATCAGTATGATTGTGAACTCCTATTTAAAGGTAGCTTTCCTTTTATTCTATCCTTACCTCCTCATCGAGTGCACTTTTTGTTGATCAGAGATCTTAATTTTAAAAGAGAAGTAACAGTGAAGGCCAAAGAGGGGGATGACAGATCTATATTCAACTTGTAAATATCTAGTTTGACTGTCTTGTAGCATTGAGTTGAGTTCCCGTGAGGAGACAAAACAGTCCGCAGCCAGAAAAACACTCTTAATGGTGTGTTTCCGCCTGGTGGTGTGAGTTGGTTTAGTACAGATTGGTACGGTAAACCCAGACCTTGTTTGCATTTTTACTGCCCGCTGTACCTTCACTTGAGTTGATTTGGTTGTGAGCTGTAAGAGAGGGTTACACCACCCACATAATTATGCAACATCACAGCAGTGTGACCCAGTGCAGCATTCTGAAGTCAAGTATGACACTCTAAACGAAGCGCAATAATGGGGGACTTCCACAGTTCATACTTTGAAGGTGCATACCTTCCTTGCCATTGTGTGACAGGAAGAAGTGCAACAGGAGTTGGACGTAGCTGCCACAAATATCATCTACTGCCTTCGCACCCACCCCAACATATGGGCACAGCGGACAATGAAAACACAAGCAATATCAGGGCTTACAGCTCAAAACTGTATCATACTGTATGAAACCAAACCAGAACACTCAGTGGAAACATAGCTATAGGTAGCCTAAGTGTCCCAACAGAACTGCATAGAAAGTAGGTTGGTACATATAGCCTATTTTGTTACCTTTCCCAGTTGTGATGATCAAAAATAACTGTGTACCACATCAAACTAAGCTGTAATGCACCATTAGTCAGCACTGAAGAGTTGCATAAATGGCTGAAGACTGGTACGATCCCTGCATTGAAAATTTGCTGCTTTCTCCTCGGTTGTATGAAGTCAGTCTGTTGGCACTGCAGGAGTGCCAAAGCAGCGGGCCCTGGCTAAGTTGCTGAAGCTGACTCAACTTTTTAGCAACACCAGAGAACATTATATTTGTCACTTTAATTGGACCCTGTGGATTTTAATTATAGGCCTGTCTCTCAAGTACTCATAACAACACATCCCAACCAATCCAGCTCTGTCCGTTGTGATGACACAGGGCCATTTCCATCGTAAATCACAACTTTGCATTGTCCCAGGTTTGTCGTCATTGTAGCTAAAAGTTTGGTCCGTACCACAAAGGGATATCAAGTAACATAATAAAAAGTGGAGGTAGTTTATTCTCAGTTTAGAGTTTAAAAAGATGGTAAAGACTGCCAGGTCATGAGTATTTTCTTGGGTATGCTTTAACTGTCTCTGGTGCACTGCTAATGTTAAGCTGATTATACAACCTGGCTTTCTATTATCTAAGCGGCATATTATGCTAAATATCAGACATGCTTAGATGAATCTGAACATTTTGTTGGAAAGCATCTGAATTATGGTTTCCAGCAGAGTTTGTTTTGGAAAGCTAGTCCACAGAAGCTGCAGGTAGATATTTTAAAGTAGAAAAACTCAAAGGGATGAGTTTGGAAAATAATCCACTGGAGAAGATGAATATGGCCTCATCTGTTAGTTTTGGCTGTCTGTAAATTTGAGAGCTTGTCCCTCCATCTCAATATTCATCTTCCTTACTCCTTCTCTCTCCTTATAAGAGCTCATCTGTATGCAGAGGCTGAGGTATGACCTATTAAAAGTCGTTTGTCAAATTGCAGTCAACTGGCTTGCCTGCAATCAGGCTCAATGTGAATATATTTTGACATGTGTTTTTCCTGCCCTCTGCTGAGTGCCTAAAGACCTGTGACAGCCTGGAGCCTCTCTGAATACTAATAAAGTTAGCACTAATACAGTTGGCAAGGACGTATACACACTCACATATCCATACACACACTGCAGCACTGTCAGCAGAGTGACACAGCAGACGCAATCTCCATATTCCTTAATATAGTACCTGACAGTCACAGCAAGTGGCACTGTCACCTTTGATCAGTGACTAAATGCGTCAGCCTGCAAACACAAAATGTTGCTTTCAGGCTCATGTGCACACACAGCAGCTGAAATGGGATTGGGCATGCCAACATATTCATAGAAAAATGCACAAGCAGGATAGCAGGTCTGAGTGAGAGCGGCTCATGTGTTTCCCAGAAGTGGAATCTGTCCCTGGAGAGCAGCTGGATGACACACATGTTTGTGGGCTTTAGGAGCAGATGCTGCTGAGCTTCTGGAGCACAGTTTTTACAGTGGGGCCAAGTCAGAGCTGTATTTTGGCATATCTGTTTCAGAAAAGTGGTGCATTCAATTATTAGAAAAGAGAAGAGATACATATTTGTGTTTCTCATTTTGGTCTTCTTTTGAGTGCAGCACAACAAATCAGAGCCAGCATATGGGGCTTGGCTGGAACAGTGGTAGAGTATAGAAGAGTCAGTAAGGTCAGAGGTGTAATGCCCTAACCCTAAAAGGTGGAGCCAAAAGTGTTACAGTCTGTTGATTGATCACAAAAATCATCAATTCTTGTGTGACAGCAGTGAAAATGAAATTCATACATTGCCATGTTAAAATAAGCTCCATGTCTGTAATCAGGCAGATCCATCTCGTAAAGCTTCAAGCCAGTATGATTTAGTTCAGTCTGCAGAGGCACTGTCCATTCAACGTCCTTTTTAGAGATCATGGTGGGAGCTACGACTCCCCATGTTTGTACAGACTTGCTTCTGCATTTTTCTGCAGGTCAGTTATTCAATGAATCAGATCCCTTGTGAGGTTTTTGTGGTTCTTCCCAAATGTTCTATTAAAATGTGTTTTGAGTTGAAACTTATAAAGAGACACAGCCACATTGTTCAGACACATGCACCTGGCCTGTAGCTTAAACTGTGCAAGCTGGAGCAGGCATGTAGGTCAGACCAGGGTTGTCACTTTACCCAAAAGTCAAACTTAGTGGGTTTACAAACATGAGGCATCTCCATTAGATCATTTTAACATTTTCCTCTCCTGAGGCCACATCGATTGGGGACATGTTGTTGCATATGAAGTTTGCATCTTGTCTGTTATGGCCTTTTCCATGCCTCTGGTGGAGATGCCTGCCGAGGAGGGCTCAGAAAAACTGGACCCCTGGACTGCAGTGGGTGAAAAGCTGACATATAGGCCCGCAGATTTGTCATAGTGGGCCAGTTGCTTTGCACATAATTGGAACAGAGGAGCCCAAAGTGCTTCCACACAACATTCCTTGAATGTTTCAGTGCTGTTATTGTCTGCTCAGAGTGACGTTTGCCTGTCCTCCATTTCCTCAAAGTGTCTTCTCCATCTGTTGGTTTCAGGCAGACTAGATGCAGCTGTTGAGGTCAAGAGAGTACTGGCCGAATGGGTTGTGCTGGTAGCTCCCTCTGCTGGATCAGGCGGTTCACTGCTCCAGGTGCCCCAGTGTTCAGCTGTTTATTTTATAGTCAAATGTTTATGTACATTTTGGGGATGAATTATTACCCTCATGCTCAAATGGATATTCCAATGTTGAGTATAAGGTGAAAGTCCTATGTCAGACACACTCATCCAGTGCATTTGAGCCATAAGGATCTGTATCTATCCATGTCTTATGGCAAAAAATTACAGACAGAAAAAAACCCAAACTGATAAGATTACATTTAGATAGTTTTGGAAGTTGTTGCAAAATAAAATATCTGTCATTTGTGATCCTTCCAATTGGACAAAAGAAACTTTACTCTGACCTACTGTACCAAAGGGACAAATGCTCCTTTTTATTCATTTTAGACCATTTTATTATATATATCTGTATTTTGCTATTGCCAAAGGCACACTGGTAACATGACTGAAATAATCCACTCATACTACCAAGCTTCAAAACATAGCTACAGACGATATTCATCATTCATTTTCATACTTGCATCACTGTGTAAGTTTGTGTATGTGTGTGGTTTTAGTGCCAACTTACAGGTCATGTTTAGAGACCACAACAACGTGTTAAATGCTCTGACCGTGCTTGTCTCCGTAGTTACTGTTCTGTTTCGGTCACTGCTTGTGTGAACATTAAAGCTCACTGATTTACTCAAGCTGAATTTGAGTGAGCTAGTAAAGTTTTGGCAGGCGGAGGAAAACCTCAGCCGCTCTCGATGGACATAAACATTACTGCTACTCTGTACTACCCTCAGCGTAATGTTTTCTTCTGCTAACTGATCATTTTACTCACAGTTACATATTTAGTCTGTGAGAAATTATACTGTGAAACCAGATTAAACTCTATCTCTGTTATAGGCCTTCTAAGTGAAAACTTAGGTGACATAATCAAGGACTGAGATTTGTCACTTTTTTTTTCAAGAATACATAAAATTCTATTTCGTTTTCAACATAATAACCAACATCTACATGCAAATGCACATAGTCTGGTCTGGCTTCATGGAAATATGTCTGACAGCTGGGGCGTCATACAAGGCAGAGGGGATGAGACAGAATCATCAGTTAGCACTGTGGAGCATTAAAAGCAGCCAAGCTGCTCACATGCAAGCTTTGCATTGTAAAGCACATCCTGACCTGTAAGCATGGCTGTGCGGTTTATTCTACAGTGAACATAGATCAGGTCTAAATGTGCTTTCAACTATGAAGTATTTTATTATACAGAACAGGAATGGGCAACTTTGATTACCAAGAGTACCACATAAAACCATTTTTTCCCTGCTTGAATGCCACATTGTTACAAATTTCTGGTTACTCTCAATCGAAAGAATGTATATATGAATAATCAAAAACAGCAAAACCTGAAGTTAATTATAGAAACATTCATTTATTATAACTCAGAACAAATAGTTACTCTAAATTAAATGAACCTGACAAGAATTAAAGCCAATTTGGCCAGTTACAATACAGTTACAATGCCCATTTAAGTGTCTTTGAACAAAACAGTTTTTCAGATCTTGAAGGACAGATATTTTACCTTTACCATTTTTTGAATATAGTTTGAAGTAATAGTCAATATTACTTTCTAATGCCTCATTAAAGAGATTTAGAGAAACAATTATAGCAAAGTAACTTCTTTAATTATTTGTAAAATACAAAAACAAAATATTTATCAAACATTGAAATTATATTGAGATACTTTTATTACATAACCCAAGTGCATGCTGTTGCATTGGTATCTTGGGCTGAATCACATCTGGAAGATTCACATTTAAAGCAGTGGAGGACTGCATGTGGCCCCAGGGCTAACAGTTGCCCATTCCTGATATCCACAAATCTAGTATAAATGGTAACATTGATAAATCAAATGATTATTAACTAAGAAATAGAGGTCTTAGGCACCTCCATTTGTAAAATGTGTTTCAGTTAAAAAAAAGCTTTAATTCTCCTGCATCCTGGCAGGAATAGAAAAGCAGAACATTTAAATGTTCTTTTTGGCAATTTTGAGACTGCACAGGAGTTTGCCTGCAACTGTTGATGAAACCGTCATTCTCAAACCACAACTCAGCATGCTGACAATCAATAATTTTGCTTCGTAATACTGGGAAAAAAATGGTTTAGCTTTGCCTATTCAAATACAAAATTCAAGCTTACACTGTCTGGTGATAACACAGACATGAATTTCATTGAGAGGTCATTTTATTAAATATTTGAGCCTAAGGCAGTGAATGAATGACAACAAACAACTCATGTTGTGCAGAGTACAACTTATTAAAGCGCAGGATCAGAGGGAGCCATTGGCTTGTTTCTTAACCACAAAAAAGAGACTTTCAAGAGTACTTACTCTGATTTATCAGTTAATCAGTTGGCTGAAATTTAACTGTTGACACAGTAACAAATTAAACTGCCACACCTTTTGAGCACGGAAGAAAATGCAGTAAAAATGGTGTTCTTATGGTGCTGACAGTGTATGTTGTATCCACTGGTCTTTTTATCCATTGGTATTTTATTTGTTCTTACCTCAGAAGGAAATCCTTCCACATTAGGAAGAGGAACAGTCTGGTGTGCCTCGACTGTCCTTTGGTTACACTCTTTATGCAGAGTCAAATATATTTACAACTAGCATTGGTGGAGGAGTGCACGAGCACAAGTTATTAATAAGAAATTCAACTCAGGTTGTACCTTTTCATCCATAACAGCAGTTACAGGGACTGAGAGCCTGATTAAAAAGTCTGCCCTGTCAAGCTACTAAGAGGGATAAGGCAGGATCCGGTCATCCTTTCAAAATAAAACACCTGTTGCTCTCTGTTTATTTAGAAAATCAGACTTGAATTGATCATTTGTGTTCTTCTGTGGTCCGATACCAAATGTTCTTTGGCCCAGTCCTGGTCACGGCCGTGTGGTTGGAGACCTCTGGTCTAATCCCATACCTGCAGGTAGAATACTTGGCAGTACAAGTTTCATACATGTGCAGTATATTTCAGACAAAGATTTATAACCTAATCTACAGCCAGGAGATGCGTCAACCAAAGGACACAAGTAAGAAAGTCAGTTTAAGAGTTTGAAACAAGCCAAATTTTACAGAAGAAACCACAGACAAATATATTTGTACAAATTCTTACATGTCTCTTTGTAAAGCAACGACATGATTTGTATAGTCTGTGTTGAGAGTTATTTAACCCCAAAGGACCTGCACCATAGTAACTCAGATTAACTGATGTGTCATACATGAACCCTAAATAACACTGCTTGTGTAGCTGTCACCTGAGTCAGACAAAATGTGAGACATCCTGCTTGATCCTGTACCTTGAATTTTTCATTTGTAAGAGTTTCATTGTTGAGATATTTGATTATTGAGTATCCAGGGCTATGATGATATAATGCATGATATTGGATTTTTGCTGACATTGGATGTGACAATATTTCCTAACTCATTATCACCAATATTTATATTGACATTTGCTGTCAAGAGTACAAAGCCTCCACTTAACAAAAATTGATCTATTCCTTTCATGGTGACAGTTCATTTGCGTTAGAAACAAATGTAAAGTAAAAAAACAACCATTTATACTAGAGAAAATTCAACTTTTCATTTTCTTAAGTGGACATATAATGATGTGAGGTAAACCATAATGGTGATAATGATGATGATCATCTTTCTGGACGATAATCTGCCAATACAGATATTGTTCCGATAACATTGTGTATCCCTAGTTACCAGACTTGAATCTCCTCCATTTTAGAATAAACACATTTAGCCTCCCCTAACTAATTAATACTGAAAATGAGATCAAAGAGACAAATTGCTGAAAGGCCATTTCATCCCTCCTTGTCAGCACACCTCTGGCTTTCTTTTTCAGTTGGCACTCCAGGGAGAGTAAGGATATGAGCAATATTCAGTCTTTCAGGTACAATCCTGATGCTTGAGTCCATTTCCAAGGTTACCTCACCTCAAAAACAGCAGCTGGAGCCAAAAAGGCTCAGGGCTCTTTTGAGAAATCTTGCTTGTGTTTTTTTGTGCAAGTCAGAGCAGTGAGTCGATGAGTTCTTTTCTGGTGAAATTCATTCCACAGCACGTAACAAATTGATCTGGTCGATAAAAAGTGAACAGAAATTGTTCAACTTTTTGGTTGTGATGTTCACGGTGTGAGAGAGAGATTATTTATTCCAGTGTCCTTTTTTTTTTTAACCATTCCTCTTTCTCTATGTGCCCTCATTCCTCCTCCTGCTGAGAGATTTACTGTCTGTCACCTCGTCTAACAACACCAGGTTTCAACACTTAAAGCTTGTTGGTATGAGATGAGAAAGAAATATTTCAGAACTAAAAAACACACAACAAGATTCACCCTGTCCTATTTGATTTAATATCTCAGATAAACAAACACAAGCAGGTTGGTTAGCCACATTTTCTCAGGTTCACACATGCTTTATGTGTTGTGCGCTCAGCTCTGCTTTAAATATAAATGACTTATCAAGTTTGATTGAACCACATGGTTTTTTGGATGCTCCGTATCTGCCAGTCAAAACCTGCACACACACACACGCAGCAGAATACCACATACACAGTGTACCAGAGGTGTCAGACCAAGTCATAAATCATTTTTGTATCAGTCTTTGCAGATACTCTGCATAACAGTCTGTCTCTGTAGTTGTTTCAAGATAAGAAACTTTTTTCAAGTTTTTTTCTGTGAGCTGAATTTTTTGCTTATTTGAAAACTTTAAACTTGCATAAATATTGTTCATTATGTATGTAAAGAAGTTTTTGTGTGAAGAAGGTCAACAGTAATGTCCAAACATATCTCAATTCTCCATAAGAGGGCTCTCAATGCTGCAGAGTTGGTTTGAATTGAAGATTGTTAAAAAAGAAACAACATTGAATTATTTCAGCAGTAGGCCATCAAGTTAGTCTCATAGATAAACTTAAAGTGCTCCAAGAGCACAAACCTCTGCCAAGGCATTTCTGACATTCTCAGCTGAGTTGTTGCCACTTTTCTCTTTGCCATGATCAATGCTTACTGAAAATTTCTACATTCAGTGGGAACTTTTTGATTTATTTGTGAAAATGTAGAAAACTGCCCTGTCTTGCATTGTTAACAAATCTTTTTAAATATACCCGGATATGGATCTATATTTCGATCACCAACAAAGTCCAATCTTTTTTTGCTGTAAAGAAACTGAACTCACACATATCCACATCGTCACTAATTTGCTTCACAACAAATCCTGTTTGTTGAACAGTTCATAAGATTGTGCCATTCATTTAAGTCATTCTTCTTATTTCTCCTTATGTGTGCTTTCAGTCACAAGACTGAATGAATGTTCTGAATTTATTTAGATTATTTAAAAATAAAACACCACACACTTTCTCAAATCAATTAATGTGATATGGGCATAAACAGTGCTTAACAAATTTATTAGACCAGCTTTCATGAAAACAAGAAAACATAAACATTTTGTAAAGCTGTCAAAAACGTGTTTAAAACCAAAAATGTTATTGAACAGGAATGAGGAATTTCAAGCTTAATTCACCTTTTTATACCCAAATTTGAGCCGCTCACCAGGCTTCTTTGAGAAGTCAAAAATTAATCAAGCAAAAAAATCAACCACTAATCAAGAAATGACAATGTGCTGTACTCTTTTTCTGTTTTTATGTCAAACAGTAATTTTGAAAGTAATGGATAACAATAATAATTCTATTTTAGCATTAAAAATATAATTTTGGTGAAAGACCTTCTACTTTCTGGTTTATTAACCATTACAGAAGCATTAAATGATTTGGGTACTATCTGTGCTGTTGATTTAGTGCAGCTGTGCAGCTTTATTTAACAACTCCAATATGCAAGCAATGCTTCTGCTTCTTTACAACGCCACAAGCTAATATTTCTGCTATTGTGACAAGTGTCCCCTCAGAATTTGTATACACCTTTCCTCTCACCACAGCGTTCTGGAGAGATGCACTCTCAGACTTCTGTCCGGTTACATCTTCTGTCATGCTGTTAATAAGCAGCTTTGATAATAAACTGGTTTGAAAAGGTCAGCTGTTAGCAGACTGCATGAGTGTTGTCTTTGTCTGGGACACAGATTGGTTAATGTGATTTTCAATGAACTATTTCAGCTGACAGTATTATTTTTCTCAATTTGGACATAAAAAAAGCCAAAACTGGTGACAACAGAGCCTCATGCAGCTTGAGAGCAGTGGTTTAAGTACTGTTATAGTATTATGCTGTTCTCTTTCAGTAAGAAATTAAAAGAAGCTAAAATGTCTAGTCCAGTTGTTTGAGTCCAGTAATGTATATGTCTATAACATGAGAACTGCGTGACAATGATCATCATTTCAATGTTCAGGGGAAAACGTGATTTTCATTTAGTAAGAATTGTGCAGCCCTGATTCAGTTGAAATTATTTACATTTTTCTTATGTAGAACAAATTACATATTGTCTGCAGCACACAGTCTGTTCGTCTCTCCTCCCTGGATAAAAAGCAGAACTCATCGGGGTGGTAATAAAAGACAGGTGCTCTATAATTCCTCTTGAAAGCTCTCTCATCCCTCTACAGTTGGAAAACAGTGGTGTGCTCTCTCTCTTCATAACACTCCACTTTCAGGGGGCTGGATACCAGACCTACGTCAAATAAAGTTTTCAGATCATCTCCCAGGACTGAGAGAATTTTACATCTGTCTGCCTGGATCGACCAGATGGGCAGGAAAAGTTTCCACTGGAACATTTCTGTCTGCTTCATAGATCCAGACTGCTTTGTAAAGAGGCAATAAAAGTTAGATTGAATTTAACATGATTTAATTTCAAAATATGTCAGTGTTTTTGAAATAACAAGTTTTAAAATGGGGCAGTCTTTGTCATCTGTACAATACGGAATCTTGAAAATTCTGTATTCTTGAGGGCATTATTTTGTGAAAGAGTGCAGGCAAACTCCCATACAGTCTGTAAATTTTTAAGGTTTTGATGTATTTACGCTTTTAACCCATTATGCAGGAGTGTCTTGGCATATGTTTCATTCACGCAGTGTATCTTATACACAATAATGTGCAGAGAGGTCGGCATAGACAAAATGATGGCTAGAAACCCAGCTCATGGAGTGTTAAAGAGAGGCTGTTGACGTGTATTTTATGATTTGTACAATGACAGCTCAGAAAAATGACAATGGGACAAATAAGCAAAGTGTCATTAAGAATTGTGTAGATAAATCATCAAGAAAATGAAACTGAGGGTTTTTGTAAAAATGTTGATAATAGCAGTTGTTTTCTGGTCATATTTGTTTCTTTCTCCAGCTTTATGAAAAAATATAAAAGGTGTTCTCTTGAGATAAAAAGCACCTGAAAAGGTTGATTTTTCAATGTGTTTATTTTAAATTGTTATGTCATAAACTGCATCAGGGAGACTCCAAATTACCCTTAGGTATGAGTGCGAATGTGGATTGTTGTCTGTCTGTCTATGTGGCCCTATGATTGGCTGGTGACCGGTTCACCCAATGTCAGCTGGGATAGGCTCCGGCCCCCTGTTACCCCAAAAGGGATAAGCGATGTAGATAATGGATGGATGAATCAAGGATGTTTATGGATTTTTTTTTTTTTTTTTTGCTTAAAAGAAAAATGAAGGAATTGTTTAGGAATGATAAAAAGCATTTTCTCCTTAAAAAACCTCCCTGTGTTTTGGGAAAAATGCCTAAAAAAAACTCATAATGGAAAATTATAAATAAAAATGACTTCAGTGTCAAAACCGAATCAAACCATAAACGGTGAGCAAAAAACTGAGGGACAAACCAAACCGTGGAGTAAGTGCATTTTTGCGTCTCTACTGTTCATATGAGAGCCATCAATTTGAGCAGGAATAAATCCATTAAGTGTTTCGAGTTAACACAGCGTCTTTGACGTAGAGCTGGATTTAACCAGCTAGTACTAATGTGTTAACGTAAAGGTCAGCAAAAATAGATGAATGATCCTTTTCTTACTGAGATTACGGTCTGAGGTCACCGCTAAGTGTCACTTTATTTATTCCTCTCTTTGCTTTTGATTTGTTTATTCTCTTCCTTCCTGTCCAGCTCGGCTCTCCTGCAGTGACAGATGGCAGGATGAGTGTGTGTATATGTGTGAGTGTTTGTGTGGCGTGTGGTCTATCTGTTTGTCATCTGTCCCTTGCCTTGGCACTGCCATTGATTTCCTCCCGCTGTAACTTCCTGCCTGAGGCGACTTCACATTTCCAGTGGCAACACTCACAAAGTCCAACCAACAATTTGAAGCCCACCCTTCATCCTTTTATTCCTCTTTGGAAGTTTACTCTATCTATCATTAATCCATCCATCCATCCATCCATCTGTTCTTCTCTCCATTCACGACTGCCAGACCACAAACTGGTCTCATTCATTAATCATCAGCAGTGAGAGGGAACGAGGGAGCAGTCAGAGGAGGGAGAGGAAACACAGGAAGGTGGTGGGAATGACAAGTGCAGGCGTTGAAACTAAAACCTTTAGAAAATCAAGAACAAATGCTTTAATCTTGATGATTGTCTCTTTGTTTTCCAGATCCCGTTCTCGCTGGTGCAGTTTCCACTGTGGGAATATTTAAAGGTAAGTACTAGATCTTTTCATTCTGTAAATCTCTATTTGTTAAGGGATATCCACATTTTTGTTCATTTCAGAATCAAATTTATCCCTCTATTTTCCACCAGTCCTCATTACCAATATTTACAGATATCGTTTTCTCTGATTTATGTGTTGTTAAGTTAAAGTGTGCTTAGTCTTACATGTTAAAAGTTTCTCCATGTGTCGCAGTGGCAGCCAGAATGGGACTTAACACCTCGACTTAATGGGTTTTCAATATAAATCACACTAAACCCAACAGCACATCCAGTCCTGCAATGTGTTTATGTCTACTTTTAGCTTCTCAAGTTTGACTTTATTTCTATGCCTCTGCTCTACTGACAGTTGAGGCTGGGGGCATTATGTTTTCAAGTTGTTCTTCCGTCCTACATACATCTGTACCTACACCTGGATGTCTAATTCTTGTAAATGCAGTTACTCAAGAACATTTTGAGGGATTTTATTTAACTTAGCTCTAGGGCTAAACATTGTAGTGCTTTAACATCATACTCGACATGTACATATGTGCAGTATTCAGGTTGCAGGAAAATACAATGTCAGTCATATGACTCAGCATGGTTTGCTGCCAACTGTGTAATGTTTGTTTGAAACCGAAACTGCCTGTTTTCTTCTTTCCTTGACTGTAAAAACATCTGTCTAATAACACAACAGGCTCACTAAGAATGGACCACGATGCATGCAGAGTTTCTGAGATTCCTGTATGTGAAATGCACAAGCTGAAGACCAGCCTTTCTCAACAAGGGGGCCATGGCACCCTGGGATGCCCTCTGGCTTTGTCAAGGGGGCCCTAAAAATATATAAAGATTTAACCAACTTTTAGTGTGATCATGCAGATCATTAGCACATAATCTGGGTGGCACAGCGGGTAGTGCGCATGCCTCACAGCAAGAAGATTGCCAATCCCAGTGTCGGTCAGGTCCTTTTTGTTAATGGTTAGCATGTTCTCCCCGTGCATGCGTGGGTTTTCTTTGGGCTCTCTGACTTTCTTCCACAGACCAAAATCATGCTTACTAGGTTAATGGTGACTCCAAATTTCCCTTAGCGGTTTTCTGACTTTCATTGTGGCCCAGTGATCAGCTGCCGACTGGTTCAGGGTGTGCCTCACCTCTCGCCCAATGTCACCTGGGAAAGGCTTCAGCCCCCGCAACCATGAAAGGGATAAGCAGTATAGATAATGGCTGCATGGAGGTATGCATTAGCATATAAACTGAGACAAATTGTCTTGTATGCCCTCTCTCATGGGGTAACCGCTCTAAATCTGGGTTAGTAAATGAATAGGCTAATATAAGCATGCTTTATAAAAAAGCATACCTTATTTTTAGGTGTTTATGAAATGTGAGAAAAAAACTGCATCAGAACTCTGAACCGAGCCATCAGTGTCATTAACCATTGGTACCCCAACGACGAGGGATGATGGACTGATGATTTTACTAGTTTCAAAAGTCAACATAAACTGACAAGAGCAAGTAATATTGAAGTTGGTAAAATTATCCACTAAATCCCTGGTGGCTAGATAACCTCTGGCTACAATATTAATAGGACAGAGTGAATATTCTTAGGTTCTGGATACCCATTTGTGGTAATTAGTTGTGTTGGTGGTCAGAGTTTGGTACAATGTTCCATTTTTATGATTACTGCAGGATGAAATCTGGTGTAAATACAATATTATTTTATCATAGAATATTTTTCCAATGTTGTTCAGCCCTTTTATAGCCCTATCATCTACTCTGATTGACGGATGAAATGATAGGATTTTGGCGGTAATACGTCATGTTTTAAAGTCATGGAGCCTCATGTTCATCCTCTGATTGTAAACCTAATGTCTAAGAGAAATCGAATAGATTTTCATTAATGTATTACAAACACCTCCTTTGACTCAAGGTTATATTCACTATTTTTGGAACTCAAGGGTCAAAGGCCAAGGTTTTGGAGCCTCATGGTCCCGGTTCAACAGGGGACAAATATCTACCCTGACTCAAGGATTTTGAAGGTCACAGATAAAATGCAAAGGTCCAGGAACCTCTCTTAGTGTGAACTTGTAAATGTGATATCTGAAGAACCTTTTAGGGACTCTCTTCCACAAAAGTCTATTCCAACTCAAGCATTACAGTTTTTTTTCCGAAAGTCAAAGGTCAAGGATTCTGATACTCATTCTTGTTTGTGAGAGTTATCTGAACATAGCTCAAGTATGCTTTGAGACCATTTCTTCATAATTTACACCAGTGTTCACTATAATGCAACAGGGACAGAGATTTTGAAGGCCAAAGGTCAAGGTCATGAAGCTTCATATCCACTCTTTTCTAATGAAATATCTCCAGAACTCATTTGGGATTTTTGTTTTAAACTTTGCATGAATATCTGCTTTGAGGAAGATCATGTTCATGCCTTTTTATAGATATCTACAAATCACACTTCTTGAGCATCACAGTCCTGTCACAGTAAACAGGTTTTGCAAAGCAGTACTTTCACTGAATACGATGCAGAATCAAACTGCTGTGTGTAGCTCTCATTTAATATCTGCTTCATCCCACGTGAATCTCCTTGCCTTCTCCCCTGCTCACTAGACATCCCTGAACACAGAAAAAAAGCTGTTCCTCTTTGAAAAGATGGGATTTTTGTCGATGTGACATCATGTCTCAAAGGTTCAGAGGCGGACGTTGAACATTCCATCAATGTTAGGAGCTAACGGTCGAGCTGCAATGAACAATACGCCGCACAGCTGTGTGTGTGTATGTTTGTGTGTCCATGCATTTGGGAGAGTGAGATCTTGTCGTTCACAAGTGTCTCTTTGTCCCTCAGTCAAAGGCCCTCTCTCTCCAGGCCATCTGGACACGTCCGTTGGCGGAGAATTGAACTGCTGGAATCTGGACCGCTCATCTCCTTATCGTTTCTACATTTCTCTTTTTCTTTCTTTCATTTCCTCTCTGTGCTTTTCTATTCACTTCTTTTCTATTCCTTCCTCATTTTTTCTTTCTTTTCTTTTCTCTCTATTACTGTCCTTTCCTTTCCTTTCCTTTCCTGCCCTTTCCTTTCCTATTCTTCCTTTGTCTTTCCCTTTCTTTCTTTTCTCTTTCCATCCTTCCTTGTTCCTCTCTTCCCTTATCCCCCCTCAATTGCCTTCCTTTTCTTTCCTTTCTTTTTCTTCTCTTTCCTTTCCTCCCCTTTCTATAACTATCCTTCCCTATTCTTCCTTTCCCTTTTCCTTTAGTTCCTTGCTTCTTCTTTTTTGTCCTTACCCTTTTCCTTAACTTTACTTTTGTTCTCCTTACCTCTGTTTTCCTTCCCTTTCCTTTACCTTCCTTTTTTATTCCTGTCAATTTCTTTCCTTTCCTTTTCCTTTGTTCATCTCCTTTTCCTTTGCTTTTCCTTTCTTACATTTCCTTATTTTTTCATTTCTTTTCCTTTCTTTTCCTTCCAATGCCTTCTCTTTCCTTTATATTACTTTTCTTTTCCTATCTTCTTTTTTTCTCCTCTCTCCTCCTTTGTTTCTTTCCTTTCCTCACCTTGGTTTTTGCTGCTTTCCCTACTTTTCCTCTGTTTCTTTTTTCTTGTCATAAACCAACTTCATTCTATCCTCAGCATCCTCAAGTTTCTTTTCTCTTTTCTTTCTTGTAATTTTCTCTCCTTTTCTTTCCCTTTCCTTTCTGACCATTCATTTCCCATCCTTAGTTTTCTTAGTTGTTTCTCTGTTTTTTCTTTTCTTTGTTTTATTTTTCTTGTCTTGTCCTCTCCTTTCATTTCTCTTTTTTTCATCCCAGATACTTTCCCTTTCTTGCGTTACACCTCCACCACATTTGTCCTTCTCCATCCTCTCTTCCCTTTCTCATTCCTCCTTTTGGCCCCTCTCCTTTCCTTTTTTCCCATGTCTTCTCTTTTATCACAATCGTAGTCCCTTTATAACAAATGAGGCATGTCCACAAATAGCAAAGATTCAATCAGTTAACTAGTCCACATAAAAGACAAAAACAGTTGTAACCAAACAGATTTTTTATTGCAATTCTGTCAGAATGACCACCATGATGTTCAGAGACTTTCATAAACAGCAGTTTAATTTGAAATATGCCAGACTGAAAGAATCTGAGAGCGTGAATGTGTGTGGCATGATCTCCCATCTGCTTTGTGGGATAGTAATGTGCTGCGTTATTGCTTTTTTTTCTTTTAGCTTCACACCGAGCCAACACAGCTGTCAGTGAGAGCGTTAGAGAGGGAAAAGGAAAAAAACAGACTGAAGAAAGCAGGCTAACTGATTTAGAGTGCATTAAGTTCAACGTCATTATGTGGCTGTGATATCGTTTAAAGAGGTGCATCACAAACCGAAATTTGTTAATTTGTTTTTTTGTTTTTTTGTTTGTCTTTGAGTTGTAACCATACAAGAATCTGTACTTTCAATACCAGAAAATATGAAACAAAATCAATACATCTTTTGATGCAAATAATGACCACCTTAGCAACAAATGCCTAACTTGGTTTTATTTGCAACCTGCAAATAAGAGAAAGACAATAAACACAAAAGAAAATTTTCTCATTATAGTTACTCAGTGAAAAATATAATAAACAAAGAAAACGTTTTCTCAGAATTATTACTGAAGGTCTTTTGCAGTGATTCTACTTTTTATATTTATTTTCTTATTTTCTTATGAAGGACATTACAAAGACACAAGTGTTTGTGTAGTGACATGAAGGTGTAATCAGGCTGCACTCAGGTTCAAAAGGTCATGGCAGGGAATCATTGCAGTGTGTCTCCTTAGCCTAAATTAATCTGCAACAAGCTCTTATCTTTGGAGTGCATCCTTGCGAGATGCCAAATATATATATATACACACACATGCACACACATATAGTAGAGGAAATTTTGCACTATCTCAAATATTATCATGAAATATATTAAATCGTTGTAATTTTAAAGGTGTGGCTGCACCAGACAAACACAAACAAATGCAAATGATTTTTTTATTTATCGTTAACAAGAAAAAAGATCAAAAGTAAAGTCCTTAATAATGTTTTATTTTTTTATTTTTATTTATATTTATTTACGTTTTTGTTTATATCTGTCTTTTTTATATATCTTTTTATCTTTTATACTAAACTGCTACTGGAATCCTAATTTCCCTGAGGGAGTTTTCCAAAGGGATGAATAAAGTTCTATGTAATCTAATCTAATCTAATCTAATGTCAGTCCTAGACATTGGTATCAACAGAGGATGTGACAAAATCAAAGATAATTTTTTCTCTTGATTTTGACTATTTTTGGTCTTAATCAGTGTAAACAAAATAAATAAATACAGTATCACTTCAGCTTTTGTAAGTACTGATTCTTTGTCAAACGTATTTCATATGTTAAATTTATGAGAATCAATGACTTTTACATTACAGCCATTGCACAGATTTAAGGTCCGGTATTATACCAGACATAGTGTCATATTCATCACACTTCTCTAACAAATAATTTGCACCATATTATGGCTTTTATTTGTTTGTTTTCCAGACATCAACATTAGAATTAGTGCTCAGTGTACTCCTCTGTTCTGACCTCAAAAACAACATCAGCAAAACAGGGGGTGTAACACTTGTACGTTATGACTGAACACTAAGACTTAGCTGCAAAAAATTAAAGGAGTCTTGAGTCAAAAGGCATTTGAAGAACTCAAATGAAACCAGCATAATGCACAAACAGATGCTCACATTTAGACAAATACATACAAGATGCATGGACACGCACACCGACAGCCTCCTTCCTGTGGGAAGTCGTCCAGGTGCAAACTTTAACCCTGGCGTAAGGGATCACAGGTCAAAAAGTCTGTTTTCCCAGGTTTGCCCCTTATTATTTATTCATGAAACAAAGAGGAAGGGATGGAGGGAGTCGTGAAGAGAGGGGGACGGAGAGGAATCCCCTTAGCCGCAGCCTTTGAAGTGGAAAACAAAATCTCCTTTTTAATCTGCCCTCTAATTGAATACACATGACACATCCAGAGCTCACACTGTCTCCACCTCTTTCTCTTTCATTTGGTGTTTACTTGTTTGTGTTGCATGTGTTGGGGATGCACACATGGTTTACATGAAGCCCACATGTGTGTGAGGTAGGGAGGAGCAGGAGATAACATGCAACAGATTAAACTCTCAGAGGGGGATTGGACAAAGAAAATATTAGTAATCGCTCCATGCTGTTGCTCAATTGCCCTCTCTCTGAGAAGTAATCATACCTTAAAGGGCCTGAGGCAGCACAGCTGTCCACATGTATTTTATACAAAGACTAACCTTGTATAGACAGTCTCCTCGTCGTGTTGCTCAAACAGGGAGCGAGGGAAAAGAGAGTTCATCTTAAAACAAAAAACATCAGGTGGTTTCACTCAGTAGCCTGTTGCATTTTGGGAAGCTGTCCAGTGACGTGAGGCGTTCAAGACAGACTAGGCTCCTGAAAAATGCATGAGACCTTTCTATTCATACTCATACACACTTTATGCACACAATTATGCTCCATTGACTTTGTAGTGAAGTTGTATGGCTTATAGACTAAATAGCAGTTGTTGAGAAGCAATTTGAAAGTAAATACTAATTAGGTTGTTGATTAGATAAAGTCAAATTTATTCTGTTATGCACTGGCAACAGTAATAAACACATCACCAAGTAATTTGTTCCAGTAATTGCTTATTATTGTTGTGCAGTCAGCTAGCATACTGCTATGCTTTATTTGGAAAGTCATTAAGGTTGGATTTATGGTAGGACTGTAAGCATCCTATTATAAAGTGCTACCTTATAAACTGTAAAGCATTTTCTTAACTGCTGGGTTTTATGCCACAAGACTGACTAAGAGAAAATGTAATTTTGCTGCCCAAATATTTTGGATCAGTTTGGCTTTACAGTGGCACATCAGGTAAGTGTGCATGCATCACGGCAAGAAGGTTGAAGGCCTTCTTGAGTTTGCATTTTCTGCATGGGTTTTCTCTGTGTTCTCCAGTTTCCTCCCACACACCAAAAACATGCTCGTTAGGTTAATTGGTGATGCGAAATTTTCCGTAGATGTGAGTTAGTATGGTTGTCTGTCTCTCTGTGTGGCCCTGTGATCGGCTGGCTACTGGTTCAAGGTGTAACCCATGTCTCGCCCAATGTCAGCTGGGATAGACTCCAGCCATACGCAAACCTGAAAGGGATAAATGGTTCTCCAACTTATGTTAGACCAAGGCACACAGAAATTAAAAGAACATGATACTTAAAAGTGCCTTGATCAGTATCAGCCAACGCCTGTTTAAAATATCTGATTGGATGATCAGAGTCAATATCTGAAGTCATTGCCAGGATCATCTTTGGTTTAACAACCTACACACCTTTGGGATGTCAACAAATCACTTGTCCATTTGTTCTCTGCGGTTTCTGCTGCTCTGCTGTCCTCTTAAAAATAGTTTCAGAACATAAATCTAATGAGCTACACAGTGCTGCACAACATGTGCATGTTTTGTGATGCATTTGAGGTCCAGTCAACATTAGGATGCGTTGAGGTTGGCTCGGTAATTAGAGTGTGATCAAAGTGTGTACTTGATGTGTAATAGAATTTTAGACATGGAAACTTTGTACAAATAATGTTGGGTGGGGGTCAAACGTATTTTCTTTTTATTTATAGACCATTAACACTGTTTAACCTGTTAGTTAGAATCAATGTTTTATAAGTCTTTCAATAACTTTGTAGATAAACACAGTAATGAATAAATATACATTGTGTAATCCAGTAGCCCAGTGATCCAGTATTCAGTGCTGTGCTGCATAGATAAATGTTTACTTAAAGTTGTGCAGTAAGCGTCTTTTCATCAAAAATTCAGCCACAGTTTTGCCCCCCTTTGCCCCCTGTATGCCATGACGTTTTACTCTTTGTTTTAATTTCTGCATACTGCCTCTGATGAGAGTGTGACATCTTCCATTTGCAAAGCATGCAGATTAGGTATGGGAATCACGGGGTACCTCACAATGCAGCGATTTGCGTTAATCGATAAATTGCAAAAAAATTATGTAACAGTATGTCACAATAATTGATTTTGTCAGTGTATTCATACTTTGGATTCACAAATGGCTGAGGGGCATCCTTCAGTGTACTTTTCTTTGCACTGCTATCTGACCTTTCCGCTCTGTAAACTTTCTCTTCTTTGGCTGGTAATTTCCATTCAAGTTTCACTCATTCAAGTGTGGAGCGCCCCCTTGAGGAGCAATCAAGTGGCGTCTCTGGAAGATAAACCAACAGGGACATACTGCATGTTTAGAGCGCCATATTTCATTAATTAAAATATCGATATTTGGTGCCAGCATATTGGTAATCATATTGAGGGAGGGAGGACGACGATAATCACCATATTGATTTTTTTTTTTCCCACCCCTAATGCAGATCAAACTAAATTGATAAGGGGACAGATAAGCAAAAGGCTAACAATATTGATTCTTTGATTCTTCCTATCCCTGTTAAACACTCAACCAGTTGTTATATCAAAGCAATACATGATGATATTGGTGTAAGCTGATATCACTAACAGGTGATTAGCGATCAGTGTCTGACACAAAAAGCCTGATCCTTGACAATATTCAGTATTTTAACTATAATTTTCAGTCTTATGTTGGCTCTCACAGTCCAGAATTAACCCATTTAAACTGCCAAATAAGGGCAGAAATCTATCTTGCTCATCACTCTCAAAATAAAACATATTCTCACTTGATGACTGCACTCTGCATTGGAAAGACTGAGAAGAAACCAAGTCCCCCACTCTAGAGCTCATGAACGTAGGAGGGAAAAGGCAAAACTGCAAAAAATGGGACATGAGAATTTCACCTCCAGTGTTCAGTTGCAGTATAAGAGTTTTTATCATTATTTTGTCTGTATGGTGTTCATGTGGCCCCATTTTAACAGTACAACCCTGCTCCAATGTAATTTAAGTATTAGACCCTCAGTGTGTATCCATGACTCTAGTATTGAACTTCTATGTTTTTATGCTTCGTACTTACAGGTTAAGAAAATAACGTGTTGATAATGATACATCCATTTGATATGTGAATGTGTGACCTTCTATATGTTATCATTATGGTGTCTGGACAACATGTGTTAAAACTGCAGTTCTGCCGAGTTGGAGCACTGCAGCGTATCCTCTTGCCTCCCTCTTGTCCCATCCCTGTTCCTGGGAAACAAGTAGCATGACATCACTGGGGAGAAAAGGCAACACAAAAATAGCCGGACAGCCCGGTTCCCAGCCGTGAGGCCTGGACCCCGGACCAGGACCAGGGTTCACAATGTGTTTTCAATGTGTCTGATAACTGCACTAACAACAATATTCTCTCTCTTTCTCTCCCTGTGTCCCTCCCTCTTTCATCATCCTCCTCTATCGTCTTCTCTCTCTCTCTTCCTCTCTTTTCCTCCCAGAGTCTGTGGTCATGGAGGCAAGGTCACACGCTCTACTCTTGGCAGGCTGCAGTGTGCGGAGCTTTTGCAGGTGCAGGGGATTATTTGCTGCTTTGGGAAAGAGGCGGGGGTTGGGGAAGGGGGGGAAACAAGGAAGAAGGGAGAGATGGATGGCGAGAATCTATAGACGGATGGATGTGTGGATGGGTGAATGGATGGCCAGAAGGACAGAACAAGTTTATCCAAAGCTACATTCTTGTTGGATTCCACTAAGGTGAGATCAGCTGACAAATCACATCCTGTTGCACAGCTGATCAGAGAAGAAAAGAGAGCAGGCCTAAAAAGACGAATGGCTGAAAAGGGAGAAACAGGAAATTCCATCCTTTTTATTAAATATCGCCTCGTTACAGTGTTTAATTAAAAATCCCGTCTCAAATTGTTTAATAATCACTGCTCTCAAGCCCCGCAGCCAATGAAAAGCAAACCTCAGCAGTCTTTCATTGTTCTGCCTCAGTCTGGATGAGTATCCGGGAAAAACAGACAACCAAAGGAGGAGAGTGCAGGGATAAGAGGGGCCGGATCCCACGTAAGGGCCCCTGCAGCTGTGCGACCTCCTGAGCACTGGGGCCTGAAGTGGGTTAAGAGAGAGAGGGGGAGAGAAAGGAGCAGGAAAGGAGCGAGGGGAAGGGGAGGGTAATAATAAGAAGACAAATAGGGGAAAGGGAAGGACAGTAACTGGAGAAAACTAAATCAAAGTTTATAAAAGAGGAGATTAATACTAGACAGAGGTGGGAGGTCAAAGAGACTCAGGCTTGTGCAATGCTTAAATGTTGAATTTGATAGTAGTTCTGGGTTTAATTACTTTTTGTCATGATTTAAGGACTTCAATCACAAGACAAAGTTCCCAGCTCCAAAAGGCACTGCTTCATGTTTGAAAAGCACCTGAGAGTTTCCTTGATAATCAGCTTCTTTTGAGGAAAGAACAAGTATCCAGTATATACTGACACTCGCTCAATGCCCCATTGCAACAGCTTGACCTTTAAAAATGAGAGTAGTATTGCAGCTTCTGGAAAGTTCTTCTTTTGTTTTCTAAAATTAGGCTTTGACTTGTTCCAGGCCTTTAAGGAAATTGTGAGTAACAAGCCAGGATTGTTGACCGTATATAATGATGGAGGATCTGTCCCCACTTGGGCTGAACAATATATAGTGTTTTAACATTGCAATTGCAATATGCTTTTGTGTTACAGTCACATTGCATGATGTGCAATGTCAGTCAGGCATGTGTTTTTTTTGTGTTGCAGTACCGAGGGGAATAGCCTAAAAAAATAATCTCAGAATTCCCAATTAATATTTTTTTTCCCAATGGTGCAGTTATCTGTGCATCTGTAAAGCAGCAGTAGGAGCAGAACATAGAATATATGTAAAACTTCAGCACAAATACATAAACTTAAAAAAGTATAGCAGGGTAATGAATAAATCTGAATATTTAGTCAATAGCATAAAATTTAATCAAGAAAGGTAAATTGTGGGGAAAAAAAATAGATACAAAATACCAAGTACAAACTATAAAATGTGAGAAATAAAAGACTGAACAAATAGAAGACCCTTAATTTAAGGCAGGACAGTTGCAGATGCACTAAACTAACTTTTCCTTCTGGAGTTTAGTCGGGAGATGGTAGAAGGTACAAATGAATGTTTATATCTGTTAGTTTTTGCTAGTGGAAGTCTGAGTAGTGAGCCAGATGGAAGAAACTGAAACTGTTGATATAAAGGGTGAGAACAGTCAGACAAGATGGATTCTGCTTTCTTCAACAGCTGTTTGTTGTAAAGATCATTTAGTGTTTCTTGAACTGTGCCAATTATTTTGCTACAGACTTGAACAACCTTGTTGAGTACATTTTTCTGCTTGACCTTCAGGGACTGAAAGCAGCAGATAAAGGAAAAGGTAATCACAGACTCAGTATAAGAACGATAAAACATAGTCATCAGCCTGGAATCAACCTGGAATTAGAAAGTTTCCTGAGACAAAAGAGACACTGCTGGCTTTTCTTATTAATCATATCAGCATTGTTTTCAAATGTCAGTTTGTTGTCTAATACAGGTCATAGATACGTGAAGGACTCAACAATTTCTACATCCTATTCTTCAACAGCTGTGCTGTTTGTTGTCTAATACAGGTCATAGATACGTGAAGGACTCAACAATTTCTACATCCTATTCTTCAACAGCTGTGCTGTTTGTTGTCTAATACAGGTCATAGATACGTGAAGGACTCAACAATTTCTACATCCTATTCTTCAACAGCTGTGCTGTTGGGAGAGGGCTGCGAGCGTCTAAAATCAATACACATTTCCTTTGTCTTTGTGACATTCAGAGACACCATTTTAAAAAATAATCCACAACGGGACCGTGAGAGGTTTTTAGTACTGTTCAGCAGCCTCGCTATAACTGTATCATCTGCGTACTTCAGTATATGGTGGTTCTCAAACATGCTACAGCAGTCGTTTGTGTACAGTATGTACAGCAGAGGAGAGAGGACGCATTCTTGAGGAGAGCCAGTAAATATTACAGGTCAGATCAGGTCAGGTTCAGAAAATTGCCCATTTACTCTCACTCTCTGTGTTCTGCCAGTCAGAAAAATCCAAAATCCAGCCGACAATGCTACCCTCCAGACTAAAGTTGTTACTGGACTAGTAGATGTGGCTGGATCGTATTGAAGGCAGATGAAAAGTCATCAAATAGTAATCTGACAAGGCTGTTAGAGCTCTCCAGGTGCCTGTGGATGTAGTTTTTACAGAGTTAGAGTGGCATCTTGAACTCCTCTCTTAGTCCTTTAAGCAAACTGAAGTGGGTCAGTCAAATGTTCAGTCATTTTCAGGAGTTCGGCTTTAATCAGTTTTACAAATGACTTCATTACTAATGAGGTAAAGGCTATGGGCCAGAAGTCATTTAAAGATTTAGGATGTTTAGATTTGGTAGCAGGAACTATGGTAGACTGTTTCCACAGGTTAGGTACCTTCTGCTAAGAGAATGATAAATAAAAAATAAAAAATGTAATTAAAAATAAGACCTAGTTGTTCAGCACAATTAGACAGCATTCAACCACCGATATTATCAGGGCCAGTGTTTAAAAGTTTTAACAATGGTATGTGAATCAAAAACAGAAGTGGCCAGCTGATTGGATTTCAGTGTAGTGTTTTTCAGCAGTTATTTCATTATTGAAATCATGCACATTAAATCTGGAGCAAAATTTGTTTAGCTCATGTGCCAAAGCCAGATCTGAAGTGAACCCATCTAGTGAAGCCTTTTTCTTCACTTTATCAATCATAGTCCTAATACTGGTCCATGCTGATCCTAGATTATTGTCGCTTAGCTTGTCTTCAACTTTTTGCTTGTAGCGTAGTTTAGCAATCCTGATTTCCTTTTCGATTTCCTTTTGTGCAGTTATAAGCTCAGTAAGGTTACCCTGTTTAAAAGTCTTCTTCTTTTTATCAAGTAACACTTTAAGATGTCTGCTCACCCAAGGTTTGCTATTGTTGTAGGTTTTAACAGTTTTTACAGGAATAACAGTGTCTTCACAGTAAGTTGTCCAGGAGCTGACCACATCAGTGAGTTTGTTGATGTCATTAGAGGACTCAATGAACTCCCTGCACTCAGCCCTGCATGTCAGTGTGGTCTCTTCTGACCACCCCTCTCACACTTCTCTACATGGGGCGCATAGACAGAGAAGGCTGTTCAACATCCTTTGTACATAGTCTCTCTCACTTAAACAGTTTTACACCAGCGTTCATTTATGTAGAGACATACCCCACCTCCGCATGACTTCCCTTGTTGTAGCCAACACTCTGTCGGTGCAAAACGGGACCCCAAACCTGTTTATGGCCAAATCACTGTCAGCGTCCTTCTCGCCCAACCAGGTCTCTGTGAAGGCCAGGAACACAGGCTTCTTTGTATTCATGTTGCTGGAGGACAAGGGCCTGAAGTTCCTCAGTCTTATAACAAAGAGACTGGGCATTAGACAGGATAATGGAGGGCAGGGGGATGCGAGACAGGTGTTGTCGTCTCATGCGCTCCTGCACCCCACCTCTCTGACCTCGTCCATTTTCACACCAGTGGTGATAATTTTTTACAAGGTTGTTTAAATTTGATCTGAATCACTCAACTCTTTTTCTGTAAAGCTGTATGCAGGTCTACTTTTTTTTTATATATCTTTGGAAGTCATTCATTTTGATCACATCAAGGCTAATGGTAATGAATATAAGAGCAAGAACTGAACTGACTGATTACAAGGAATTAACTATTCTCAATAAAATATTGAATTGCATGACATGGCATCTATGGTTCAATATGCATGTGTGAACTGCGCTTTCATTACTTGTTGCCCTTTTCTCTGTTTGTTTGGCTGTGTTTATGCCTGCAAGTTGAGGCGAGACGGGTTCCAATAAAACAAACACTACTTTAAGAGCAAAAAAATATTTTTTCTCTTAAGTAACCCCTTACTGTGTGGTGAGCTAAGTGTATTGTTGTGTACTGGGATGAGAAATGCCTCACAAACCTCCACCTCTTTGCCTGTTGCAAAGTTGACAGAAAGCTGATTTGAGATTGCATTTTCAGTACACCTGCTTTTAAGCTTTACTTTCAACATCACTAAGGTCACTGAAACAGCATGCATGCTTCATGTATAAGGCATATGTCTAATCCATGTTCTGTATGTTTACAAGTGTGAGGTGGGGCCTGTGACTTAAACTGCAGCTGGTCATTAAGGGGAGTGCTGTGTGTTTTGGCTTTACTCATGGGGAATTGGTTTGTTTTCCTTCTTTATTCACAGTCTTTTTTCAGGGTTATGCTCCCCTATGTGGCATTCAAGTTAATTCTTATTATACTCATAATCCAGTCTGTAATAACATTTGCATCAGACAGAAAGACAAAAATGTACTCCTGAATCATTACACTGTTATTTAAACCCACTGAGCAAACCTTTATAAATGTTCATTATAATACAGAATATATACTGTGGTGTGTTTAAAATGAAAGAGGATGTGTGTAAATACAAAACCAATCTCTGGGATACAGTTGATTTGTTTTACAAGGTATCTTTCAAGAGCAGTGTCTTTATATTGTTAAGTTAATAATTGTGTATTTCCCCTCTTAAAGGGTTTAAAGTTTAAAGTTTATACAGGAGAATTTGTAGATATTAAAGAAAATCATGAAATAAATCTAAAAGGTGTGAAGTAGTGTAACAGTTACCTCCAGGATTGTAGCTCTGAATAAAAAAAAAAAATTGTCACATCATCAATCTTCTCCTCAGTTCTCACCTTTCTCCTGATGAAAAAGCAGAACCACAATAAAAATACATATTTTAGAAGAACAGTTCTGCAGACCGGTCTGTTTTGGACGGTCATATCTTTCAGTCCATAACTCTTATGACGCTACAACGCGCCAGACAGCACAGGAAGATTGAGGTTAGCTGCTCCAGGGACAATGGAGAGATGGAGAAATAAAGATGGAGGTGAAGGAGAGAAGAGTGGATGAGAAAACAGCACCCAGAGGAGCTGGGACATGGCGCTGAGCCACCATACCTGGACTCAGTCCATACTGGGGAGACGAGGAAAGGAAAGAATGAAACTGAAATAAAAAGAGAAAGAGGATACAGGAGATTTGGATGAGTGGAAGGCAGGATGGGACCAAAGGTGAAAAATTGAAAATAAAAGAATGAAGATTAGATAAAGAGCAGCTTAAGTCCTTCAGTAAGACCACTCCTGGAAAGCATCAGAAAAGCCTGACCCTAAAACTTTTACCACTTTGACATATTTGCTTCCAAGATGAGGATTCTCACTGTCATATGGGAGAAATGGAGCTGAGATAGGGCTGAACATTTCATCATTTTTAACTGATGTGAGAGTATGCGCTAAGTACATTTCAGGATATGCAACATGTCGCAAGCAACTTTTCCTGTTCTGTGCAATTTAGTTTGCAGTTTAGATATCCAAATAACAAAAGTATATTTCCTCAATTGAAGTTTTAAGCTGTATATTAATTCATTTGAAAACTTGTGATCAAGTTTGCAATAGGAATGTCATTTTTTACTCATGTCAATCAACCCAACTGTTAGCTTAGCAAACAAAGCAAATGAGCGTGAACGAATGCAACACCATTTCTATTTGGATTGTGTAATTTGATGAGTTAACAGTAAAATGTAATGCTGTGAAATAATGTTTTGGCAAAAAGAGATGATTTGAAGCAGCTTCATTTAAGACAATAGAACTTAGGTTCAGGTTACTTTATTTGTACCCATGAGTAAACTTGTTTTGCAGCCAGAGAAATATAGACATCCATCACAACACAAATTACAAAACAGATGTTACACAGAGCAGCATAACAGAGGGAGATTTTAAATATACTAACCTCTTTTGAAACCCATAAAACAGATAAATACTATAAAAACAAGAACATGATAGAGTGCTTAAGGTTCCAAAAAACAGGGAGAAAGAGATATATCAACAGACCAAATTGTTAAACTTGTTAGATAAAGACGTCAGAACTGATATCCAGCTTTATTTACACATCTGGTAAAATGGAATTTTTACTGGTGGGTTGGTATGAGGATGTTTGGAAAAGTGTGAGTTTAATTTTTGACTGT
Source organism: Cetoscarus ocellatus (assembly GCA_037902135.1). NCBI lineage: Eukaryota > Metazoa > Chordata > Actinopteri > Labriformes > Labridae > Cetoscarus > Cetoscarus ocellatus. The sequence goes on from JBAMNC010000572.1 coordinate 2,558,403, forward strand.
TGTTTCACACATGCAACTCACCCTAACAGCTTGAGAAAACAGAAATTGTTGGTATGTGAGAATTTTTTTTTGATTGAAAAATTACAAAATACAGGCAAATACTGAAAAAGTCAATCAACAGGCCCAGGAAAATATACAGAACTAAATATAAGCTCATAAATAGTGCTACTGTTAGCCTGTTTTGTGTTTTCAAATAATTATCTGTTTCATCTTAAGTAAAATTTCAGCCAAACACTTAGGTTTAACCAGATTATTTTAATTTAGGTGTAGTATTTGTATTAAAGATTACAAATAATTTATGAGAAACATGTTCCCATTCATTTTTAGACTGCAGAAAACTTGTGACTCTAATAAAGTGGATTTCAGAAACAAATTTTTGGACATCAAATTTTAACAGCCAACGTACCTTGTATGAAGACCAATTTTCTTAAGGATTTTGGAAAATTGGATTAGAAAAATATTTCAAATGAAAAGCCAAGCTGAGCGAGACAGATGAGGAGGGGTGAGAAGAAAGAATTTTGGGGGGTAGGGGTGTTAGTCTGGGGCTCCTGAGTCCAGTGTAGGAATCAGGTTCTTGTCCCTCTGCAACCGAGCCGCTTTGCAAGAGGGATCCTCAGATTTCACTTCCCTTTACACCCGCTCGCTTCACACTCTCTCTTTCACTCGTTCATAATCTACTTGACACTGGAAATGCTCACACAGGCGTGTTTAATCACCCTGAATATCTGCACTCACACCCTGCCTTAACTTACGACTGACCTGACCTCAGTTGAACTGGCTTTAAAAAAAACGCACTGCCCATTGCTCGAGACTGAATTACATCAGCGCCTGATTTTGCTCTAACCTTCATCACATCATATGATTCTTCCAGCCGATTTTAGATCCTCAAATTAAGCCGTCTGAGTGGAAGAATCAACTGAGTAATGCATCCTTTTTACTGCCATCCAAATATATTCCAAGACAGGCTACAGTAAGAGAGGCTGCAATTTTTGATGTTTTTCAAAACTCCAATCAACTGAGATGGAAAAAAGAAAGCTAGAAAGCCAGCAGAACTGGTCTGAGCTTTGTCGTCTTGCAGACATTTTGTATTCTTTGGTTAATTGGACATTGACTGGTATCATGATTTTATTTAATGATTCTGCTAAGTTGTGGAATGTGATGTTGTCGTTATAGGGGATTGTTTATGGTATGTCGATGAGGATTAACCTGGTCAAATTTAGTTTAAATAAATTAAATAGGGGGTGTCACGGTGGCGCAGCAGGTAGTGCATGTGCCCCACAGCAAGGCAGTTGCTGGTGTGATCCCCTGGTCGGTCAGGGCCTTTCTGTATGGAGTTTGCATATTTTCCCCGTGCATGTGTGGGTTCTCTCTGGGCACTCCGGCTTCCGCCCACAGACCAAAAACATGTTTATTAGGTCAACTGGTGGCTCCAAATTGCCCTTATGAATGTGAGTAAGCGTGAATAGTTTTCTGTCTCAATGTGGCCCTTAGATCAACCGGGGACCAGTTCAGGGTTTACCTTCCCTTTTGCCCAATGGCTGCTGGGATAGGCTGGGATAAGATTGGGACACCCAGATGTACTTGTACTCTGAAGTATGAATGTGCAGTTGATGGGCACCATGGTGGAAGTGAGAACATGGTGACAGGGTCTGAAAAATAAATGTGAAATCACTTAAATGGACGAATGGATAAATTAAATAAAAAGTATAGTATGGTATGACATCCTACTACAACATCAGTGTACTTAGCAATAAATTGCTTTGTATTGTTTCATACCATACTGCGCTGTACTTTATTGCATTGTGTTGTTCAGTACTGTAATATATTAGACATTTTATATATTATACGTATTATGTCACACTTTTGTACCATACTGTATAGCACCCTATCTCACTGTAATGTACAGAAAATCATTATTTTCTTTTTTTATAGTGGCCTGTGTACATTGGATGTGACTGCAGTGGAGGCAACTTTACTTCCCTCCCCCTTCCATGGCTGTACTTCTTACAATGCCCCTTCCCTCATTCACAACCAGTCCACTGTGTTTTTGTGCCTTTAGCTGCCATGAGTATTTTGCCAATGTAATGTGTTTGCTGCCCCAAACCACACGTCCCTTCATAAAATTGACATTAACTGTACAATATTATCAGCAGCTAAAGCTTATGTAGGTATAACAAGCACATATACCTTTGTTGAGGATCCAATAACAACACTGTCCCTGAACTGAGCCCTGATTGGCCAAAAAGTGGGTGTCTCTTGCTAGATTTTCTATAGGCTTAAAACAGAGCAAGGAGAGGGCGCAGTTGTCTAATGATCTTTCATGTAGCTTCAGTGATCATATTTGTTTGGGCCATTGACACAAAGAATAAATTACATATTGCAGTTTTAGCTGCATAGATTCAACAAGATACTGGAATTACTTCTCAGAGACGAGAAATCTTTTGTACCACCACATCATATTGCTTTATTGGATTGAGATTTGATGACTATGGAGGCCACTGGAGTACTGTGAATTCATTGTGATGTTCAAGAAACCAGTTAGAGGTGATATAAGCTGTACATGGTGCATTATCCTGCTGTAAGTAGCCATTGGAAAATAAATACACTGTGGTCATAAATGGGAGGACATGGTCAGCAACAATACTCATGTAGGCTGAATAATGTTGCTGACATGGGCTCAACGTGTGCCTAGAAAATATCCTCCACACCATCACTCCACCATCAGCAGCCTGAACTGATGATACAAGACAGGATATGTCCATGCTTTCATGTTGCTTGTTCCAAATACTGACTGTACCATCTAAATGAACAAGTAGAAATTGTTGCTCGTCAGATCAAGCAATCCTCTATTGTCCAATTTTGTTGAGCCTGTGTAATTTGTAGCCTTGATTTCCTGTTCTTAGCTGACAGGAATGGCACCTCTGTCTGCTTCAAGACATGTTCTACATTTAGAAATGGGCTGCATACCATGGTTGTAGCGAGTAGTTATTTGAGTAACTGTCACCTTCCCATCATGTAGAACCACTGTGGCCTTTCTCCCCTGAATTCTGGGGCCAACAGTCACATCAACACATTATGATCTGCAGCACACTGAATATCCTTTCCTTGTCCGACCATATTATGTAAACTTTAGAGATGATTGTGCATGAAATTCCCTCATCAGCTGATTATTTTATAGACTCAGACCATTTGGCACTAACAACCATGCCAAGTTCAAAAACACCTTTCTTACCTACTCTGATGCTCAGTTTCAACTTCAGTAGATTGACGTGACCATTTCTACATTCATAAATACACTGATTTTCTGCCATGTGATTGGCTGATTAGCTATTTTTGTTTACTCCACAAGGACATATAACACTGTCTTGTATTGTATTGGACTGTCCAGCATTGTACTGGAATTTGTCACCCCTCATTTCCACATAGTCTTCCTGTGCAGCGTTCCGTACGTGCCAAACACTCTACAGCAAATCACTTTTGTCAGTCAGTTGGTTTTCCTAGCCTGCGCCAACTCCAGTACATGCCTACAGCCCAGCTCTGCATTGGTTTGGCTGGAAATACGTGGTGAGTTTATTTTCAGTGTGAGCCACTTCAACCCTAAGTCATTTTTTGCCAGGCAGATCAACCCAAAACAGAAAAACAAGCACTCAGACTCAGATAATCTGTTTTTACATGTTGCTCTTCTGTTATGTTGTGATCTCACAATTACCTCATAAGGTCGCAGTTCTCTTGGGATCTTATGATCTCGTTTTTCAAGCTAATCAAGGCTCCACTGCGCAGATCTTTAAATATGCTTCCTGTGAGAGAGTAAATATGCTTTTGGTTGGAGCAAAGCCCGTGGATAGTGCGCTATGCAGTCGGACTATGTGGAAATTCGGGGTTAGAGTACTCGTCATCCCACTTCACCGTATTGTACTGTAACGTATCAGAAAATTAGTTGTGAACTGGTAATGCATTAATATGTATCCTATCATATTTTAACCACATCGTATCATATTCTGGTTCCTCTAAAATCCCTACCCCTTATCTTAGTGTCTTGTATCTTCGACTCCCTTTTCAGTCACACTGCTCCTCTCCGTTGTGGCTCATATGGATATGTTTACTCAGAGCAGTTGCTATGTTTGTGGCAGAGTGACACACACACACAGTTTCTCACTACGGCTCAGTGGGGACACCTCTGGATCATGTCGCTCTTTCAGCTTCCAACTTGGAGGGATGTTGGCCTGCTGCAAAAGTCATGGGAGATATTATGTGAACAAGCATCTTATCCAAATGTGTCACTTTTTTATGCTTGTGCGCACAGATGTGTGTGTGTGTTGAAGGTGTGTGCAGTAAGGGAATAGAAGTGTATTTGTCTGGTTTTTGTGGTCTAGTAACAGAAGGTCTCAGATGGGAAATATTATCTTTTTTATAAACTAAATGAAGCGTGCAACCAAGAGTTCCACTACTTATTCAAGAATGAATGCATCAGTGTATGTATCCTTAAGTAATCTGACTTTTAAAGCTATATTTTGAGTAGTTAAGGTCTCTTCAGAGAGCAGAGCCAAGTTGTTTTAAGTTTAAACTTTCCTCAATCTGTGTATGTATCTTTTGTAGGTGCTGTAGCGGCTCTGGTTACCACTCCTCTTGACGTGGCAAAGACCAGGATCATGCTCGCAAAGGTACGCACTTCAACACACATACTGAGCACACCACCTTCTCTGGCAGCAACTTTTAAACACTGCTGTCAGGTGATGCCTCGCAGGCAGAGAGCTGAGCGGCCCTGCAGCCTGAGCAAACTCTAACAGTGTCAGGATGGAGCGGGCCGAGGTAGCACCGGGACAATTGTGAGATGTACACACACATCGATCTTTTGATAGAGTCCGTGGATAGTGTTGGGAAGACATGTTTGTGCACATGGTTAGTGTTAAAGTGAGAGCTTGAATTTCCTTCATGAGGCTGCTTGTCATAGAGAGGTGAACCAGAGGAGCAGTGTCCCTCCAGTAACTCTGCGTGTCCTGTCAAACAGTCCCCCTCTCTCTCTTTCTTTCATACTTGCTTTCTCACTCTCTTTCTGCAGGTCGTCCCTTCTCTTCTTTCTCTCAACCTCCCCTCTCACTCTTGGCTCACTCCAACTGTACGTCTGGCTTCACTCACTATGTCCTGTGTGTGTGTGTGTGTGTGTAAAGGGTAGGGAGTTCAGAGTTACCCAAATCCACACACACACTCATTTTGTCCTCGGAGAAGACACAGTGTTCCCTCCTCGCCCCCTTCCTCTCTATAATAACTAATGAGATACTGGTATTAACAAAACACAGTCTTGATCTGTGGCGAGAAGCTGTTGGCTGTAGATGGAACATCTCAGTGTGGGACAAAAGCTTCCTGTAAACAGAATTGAAAAAAAGCTGCCGTGATTTACCACCAGCAAACGGTTCAGCCTGTGCTGCCTCAGCGACGTTCTCTTGTAACTTTATAAGGCCAACTTTGTGATTCACTGAAGGCACCTCAGGTGGGCTGGAATGGAAGAGGAATGAGACTCAACTGCCATCAAAAATACAGAAATTTATTGGAAGATAACAACCCAGATTGAATTATGTATTGTTTCAGGATGACTCATTTATATGCAGTGCACTCTTCCTCAGTGTACAGTAACAGTCTTAAATGAACTTTATAGCGTTGGGTGTGGTGTCGCATCGTGCAGCTTCTCTGGACTCAGTGGCTCTTCAACACACAGCTTTCTGTGAGTCAATGAAAGTTTCTCTCTTGGTGTTGACAGTGAAAGTAAAACTTTTTACTCACAGAGACAGATGGACTCTCCACTATCGCCACTATGTTAAAAAAAAATGAACAAGCTCTATGTTCAGAGTGAGATAATAGAAAACTAAGAAAATCCCTCCTGTGTCTTGTAATGTTTCAACCCTTTCATTGCTCTGTCTTAATGTCGACGCAGGTAGCAAAAGAGAAAATAGAGACGTTGCTTTGAGGTAAAAATTGTCGTGCTGCATTGAGTCCAATTGCTTCAATCATGGGCAGTTAGAACACTTACATATGATTTCGTTTTATCAGCTTGATTTGCTGCTTACACTTGCTGACGTCACATTCAGGACTTGGAGTAAGGCTAAAGCTAATAATAATCCTTTAAAGGGCAAACACTTTTAAGCATTTTACCACTTAATCATTTTACAAAACATCAATAAGGTGTTAATAACCTTTGCTTAAATGGGACAGTGGTATAGTAGGAAATTGAGGTAAACGTGTAGGGAGTGACATTGGGGAAAGAAGCCACAGTTTAGACTCAGTCCTTTTACTACTTTGCCCAAAAAATCTTAAATATTTAGCATATGTTTGGAAATATTGGAGTATGCCTATTTGTATTGTATAAAGCCTAAGGAGGAATCTTTTAATGATGAAGACAAGCAGCAAATGGTCTAAACGGAGGAGCTAGAGGAAGCAAATGTTTGTCATTTCATCCCAACACTCTCAGTAGTTGCAGCTGATTATAAATCCACCTAAAAAAAATGCACCAAAACAGAACTGAACATGTTCTACATAATCAAGAGATGGTTTTTATGTGCCTCACATCGTGCTCTATTAGTATGTGTCTGATATCACTTAGAGTAGCATTTGACATCAGATGTTTGCTTTTAACAGCCATCTGTGAAGGTGTTCAACTCTTTGTCCAGTAAATTTCAGCTTTCCTTTTAAAAGTAAGACATCTATTGCTAATGAGAAGTTGTGTGCTTTGTTGTAATTAAAAGCATTTAATGGTGGCGATTCAAGTAGATGTGCCTGAGGTAACAGACATAAGGCTGATGTGTCAAGTGTGGGGATGGAAATCGTATATTATATCCAGTAAGGAAAACGATGACAACAAGCCTGAAGAATGAATATCATCAGTCTTTATGCTTAACAATTCTTCTCTCAATTCCTTACACTAAGATCTGCATGCCTTGCAAATCAGGGACATTAAGCTCTCAGAAGCAGCCCTCTGAAACAACAACAATGTACTGAAAGAGGTAATCATGGCAACATAACATAAATATAGGAGTGCCTTGAGTTTGACATTAATTATACTGACACTGCACTTTTTCAATACAGAAAATCCGCAAGGGTTGATAATAGAATTTATAAAGTATGGAATAGATAGTCAGAATTAATATTGTCATTGGTATCAATCAAATCTTATCAATTCCCATCCCTAGTCAAGTGTGCTGATGGTCAAGCCAAATTGATGGACTCAAGAGACCCTGTCATTTTTCAAAATAAAACACCCTTAAGATACTGTTTGTCAAAAAGGAAAATATCTGTGAACGTTTATATCTCTAAATGGCCTAGAACCAAATGATCCTTGGCACCGTGCTGGTCTGTGGCCTAGTGGTTGGGGATGAACCAATGAAATTAAATCTGTTGTGTGATTTAGGGGAAGCAGACATCATTTTCTGCTGCCATTTTGTTTTACTGCACTTGGAACACCTTACTTAGGCAGAGTGATGCACTTTGTAAGAAGTCCTGATGATGATGTTGTGAGCTGCCCTCTTGTCTTATTAGTACTAAATGTTGTGTAAAACAGAGACATGTACCTTCTAAAGTAGAACATTTATATGATCAAATGTTTTGTTCTTACTTTAAATGTGTTCTCTATTATTATGTCAGACTGACATTTTGTATAACTGTACAAACTCCCACATCAGCAGAGGATGGCAGGACCAGGCAGTACCAACATAGAGAGAGAGAGCAGACTGCTGTTGATGGGTACAGATGATTTGAATCAGACCAAGGAGAGGAAATGTGGGTGTTGGAACTTGTCACAGTAGTTTCCGTCGGACAGCAGCAGAGGAGAAACTTGTTTCTTTTTATACAGCAGGCTGAATGAAAGAGCCGTGTTGTACAGTGGGCAAAGCTGAGGCTGGCGGGCGGATGTCCAGGACACAGCTGGATGTGTAAAACCCCTCCAGGACAGGACTCCTGCCACACCGCTGTGCCTGCAGGCCTGGCACCAAATTACACTGCTGCTACTGCTTCACATCTCTTACACTGCTACTGTAAAACCCTACCCTTATACTCAGGCTGCCATGTATCAAGCTGATGCACACAGCAGAGTCTGTCAGGCTGGTACAGTCTTACAGCTCTACCTTTAGTCATCACTGCTGCAGCTCAGTGCACAAAGAGGTTTGAAGGCCCTGGAGCATGGAGTCAGTGTGCTCTATTTGGATTTTTATTGTGGGGCACTGATGGCCTTACAGTTCAGCTGTGCTCCTTGCATTGAGGCCTCCAAGTAGGCACGCAGAGTTAAAGTCAAACCCATGTGTTCTTCCCCACTGGGTCTTCTCTATTTCTTACATGTCTTATATAAATAAAGACAGGAGCCCTCCCCAGAAAATGCAGAGGCTACAAAAAGCAATGTTTTATTGGTTCAACAATCCAACAAGCAGAGACCAATGCAAACTGAAGACTTAATGGAACAGCCCAGGTAGCATTTAGGTAGACATCAATAGCAAGTCTAACAAGCACAGAGGGTAAAATACAGCCAGTTTGGAAAAAAGCTGCAGGGAGTTAGTAACTCAAAAAAACTTAAAAAATACCAAGCAACTAAGATTTTAATTTGTGTAATCTGCATTTCTGGACATTATGATCACTCAATCTTAAAAAAAATATCCTTTTTATTTGCTGCTGTTTCTATTTACACAGAACCCTTGTACCTCTAGGCAGGGCATCCGTACATTGGCTGTTTGAGTTAAGATGCTCACACACTGAAATCAGATCTTTTCTTAAGGTGTCTCAGTTGCTTCTTGCTTACATTTTTCAAGCTGTTCAAACAAAGGCTGTCATGGTCCTCATATTACTAAGTTGATTTTATAGTGTTAGTCTGACTAAAACTAGATTTGTGATAATCAAGTCATGCTCAGCAGAGTTTAGATCGGCCCCAAAAATCCAGCCCGACCCTACTCAAACCCAATATTTATGGGCCCAAGCCTGACTCAGGGCATATAATTGTAATGCGCATGTTGTAAAATTACAGAAATCCATCCAGATGAAACCTTAATGAGCGAACAGAGGCATATATTACTCTTGGGCCTGTTTGCAGCACTAGATAATTTAGCCCCCATGTAGAGTCTAACTTCTTCAAACAGAGAGAACAGACTTTAACAGTTTTTGATACACTTACATTTGATACCTCACTTCAAAACTCTGAACTATCCCTTTAAGGATTATGCTGCATCAGCATAGTTTTATATCAGCAGGAGGAAAGTGTGAGTGTGCATGTATGTTTTGGACACCCCTTTCCCCCCATTCCACGGCAGTAAGAAAAAAAAAAAACAGGAGTGGACTCATTTCTCAACCACCTGTCTCCAGCGGAAACATGAGGAATACGGGTGTTTTTCCTTCCGCACATGAATAAAATGCGGGAATCTTCTTCTCATTCCTGTGAGTTACGATTCACAGCTGTTGCTGCAGACTGTTTCCTATATGCTCAGTGATCTGAGGAACAGATTGGTGCACCTTAACATCAGCTCATACTGCCTACACTGCCTCCAGCATAAGCCAGCATCAGAGGCACTGTGTGTTTGAGTTGGGAATCTTGTGGACGTGATTACTCAAGAAGACTTGGAGGGATATTTTTCCGAGCTTTGCTTGGATGCCCTTTCTGACCAAAAGATGAAGTGGATAAATCTTGGAAGTCAAGATTATTGGGTCTCATAGTCATTCATTACTTGTGAAGGCAGTGTCCTTTGAGTTTACTGAAACTTTGCACAAATGTCCTCTCTGACTTTAGGATAAACTAATTAGATTTTTTATGGGGTCAAGGTCATTGGGCCTTATGTTTACCCCTCATTTATGAATATGAGTGTGATATATCAGGATTGCCTTGAGAGATTTTCTTCAAATTTTGTGAAAATATCCACTCTTACTGAAGGATTGTATTATTAGAAAAGGCTACATGACCTTTACAAAGATACAGATCCTGTAGCCTTGTGTTCATCCTTTGGGAGTAAAACAATATCTCAAGAATGCTTTGAGGAATTAACTTAAGTTACATTTTGAAAATCATAGATACGGGTGGGTGACAAAGCCTCAAATTATAAGACTAATGTTATAGATGATGATAAAGAAAAATTATACAAAACAATGTTTTATGGAGAGCTGCAGCTTTCAGGCCCATTACCATAAGGCCCTAATTTGGCCCTTATGGTATTTTTCCTCATTGCTAGAGGGCCAAATTGTTTCAATTTGTAAGATGCATTCAATTTAACGGTAAGTCTTACCTATAATTTATTAAAAAGATCTAATACTGTATAAAGATTGATGTCAGCACTGATATATTTAGACTCAAAAGCAGGTGGAAATCAGCATTTCAGTTGGCTAAACAGAACTGAAGCAATTTTCAGCAACTTTTTGGATCTTCCAGTTACACTGACACAAAAACCACTTCTCTCAACAATTATATGTCCTGCAAAGGCAACTAGCTTCCATGTGGTACGTCTGGTTTTCTCCTCATTTTGAGGCCCTTCTACACGGTGATGAGTTTCGACGAATCCACAAACATTTTTATTCATATGCGAGTTTCATCCACTCACATTCAACATTTTGGGAGCTTGAAAATGCACCAGGAAAGTGAAAAGATCTCTTGTGTTTCCGTCTGTACAAGAAATACTTACATTTTTTGAAATGATGATCAAATAGCCCTGCCTCTCCCTTAAACAGCTAACCCCGACAGTAATAGAAACAATGGCGAAATACAGTGTTTTGTTCATGCTGTAAAAGTGACTAATTTTGTGGCTTTTAGAGCTCCTCTACTACCATTGTAAGCAAGAAGTGGACACGGAGAACATCATACACCAGAGTTTGTTTACATCTCACATGATGTATGCTCATGCTCCATGTCTTCTTCTTCTCTGGTTTTGGTGTGTGTCTGCGGCAGCTTTAAGGGGCCACTTACAGGCCTGGCATATATACTACAGCATTTTCATTGTTTCATGTGACTGACACATTTCTTGAAATGATGCCGTGTTAACAGAGAACGTTTTAAAAACAAAAACGGTTTTGTCTCCGTGTGGATGGGGCCTCATTGTAACCCCCGCAGTCTCTCCCCTCACACACCCTCACTTAACCCTGCCTGGCCCTGTCCGGCCCTGTCCGGCCGCTCTCATACAGACCTGCCACCCCACAGTGCTGGATTAAAAACTCGGGTCGGCTTAGCTGTATTGTGTAAATATAAATTCCAGACTGACTAGCATGGCGGGAGAAGAGGTGAAGAACTTGTTAAGTGTGTTTTTGGGTGGGCAAAGGGATGGCTGGGTGTTGGAGGTGTCACCTTCGCTGACACAGCTGTCCATGAGGAGAGAGATGGAGGGGGGGTTAAGGAAGCTCAGCTGAAGAAGACTAAACATTGATTCATTTGGTGGAGCAGGAAGTAAAGGAGACCATCCATCCATCATCACACCTTTATTTTCTCTCTTTCTCTGTAGGCGGGGTCAACCACAGCAAGCGGCAACATCCCACTGGTGCTCTACGAGGTGTGGAAGAGCCGGGGAATCACAGGGTGAGTGTGTGACTTAATACCAGACACCCTCTTCCCACAAACCGTGTTATCCCAGGTCATTTAAAACCTCCTCTTTTACATGATTTGATTTCCTCCGCCTGCTCTCTCGTGTAATCAAGTTTGATGATAGACTTCCCTCTCTTAGGGTGACACGAATTTACAGCCTCAGCTGAAAAATTAGACGCATAAAAGCTTTTCCTGCATCATCCCATTGATTAAGGTGTTACTGGGGCCAAGAGGAGGGTTTTTATTTGAGTGTTGTGATGTTTTTATAATGCGTGCTCGGACACAAGGCCAGGTCTAATGGGGCCGCAGAGGGCTGCCAGTGCTAAAACAAGCCCTCGCTCGCTCAGAATAATAGGCCTGCTTGTGAACACGCTGCCATCATTTAGTTAGGATGCACCTCGGAGCAGAAATGGTTTGGGACCAGGCCAAACACCAGTGGGAGATCCCTCTGTCCCTCCTCCATGTCCCACAAACACACTTCATTGTGTTATTGTTTGTTTGTCTGTGCTGTGGTGCTGGAATCTAATCAGAGGGAAATTACATTTGAGCATTTAATCTGAGCGAGGGAGATTCTCTCATAACTTCTTTCAGAAAGCAGGCAGGGAGCTGCTTCCAAATGTAAAACAGGCTTTCTAAAGCTTCTGAGCAACCCAACCCAATCCAAAAAGAGTTAAGACATTGCATTAAATATGAACAAAAACAGATTACAGTGATTTGAAAATCCTTTTCAGCCTTTAGTTAATTATATACAATACAAAGACAAGATGTTTAACATTCAGACTGATAAACTTTATAAGTTTTTTGTTACTTATACACATTCAAATCTGACAGTTGCAACATCTTCCCAGAAAATTGGGACAAGGGCAAGAAAAGACTGGGGAAGTTGTGATTTGCTCAAAAATAAAACCTTGGACACTCCACTTGTACTTTAATTGGTTATAAAAGGAGTACTCCTAAAAGTCTTAGTTGTTTACAACCAATGATAACACGCTAATAGGCAAATCGTCAAACAGTTTATAAACTATACTCCATGTACAATCTTAAACAAAAGATTAAAGATTTCACTATCTACAGCTCATGATAACATGAAAATAAGCAAATAATCTGAAAAAAATGTGTAAAAGGCAAAGTCAAAAAACAGCACTAATTGCCTGTGACCTTCACTATCTTAGGTGGCACTGCTGGTTGTCTTAAGTACTGGCATTAGTCATGATAGATAAAACAGTGAGGGCTCAAGAACACCTCAGAAAACAATATTTAGTCAATACTGTGTGTCATCTCATCTAACCTTGAATTTCCATATTGTCCATTTGCGTAGCATCCCATGTGCTCTGTGGCTTTGCTCTGACCATCAGGATGTTTCCTTATTCCCCTGAGGTGTATTTAAAGCACAGATCTGAAAAACAAGATCATAAGATCGAGAGAGAACTACAACTTCATGAGGTAACTGTGAGATCAACATGTAAACAACAGGTCATATGGCCTGCCTGATGTTCATTTGCTGTCTGCATTAATATAATTTCCATTATTTGAGCTATATTTTGAAATTCTGGAAACTCTGAGCAGTTGTATTCCACCAAAAAAAAAGACTTGTTGCATATTTCCAGTGAACCAGTAAAAGGGAAAGGAAGTTCTCCATGCGAAGTTCAAAAGCCAGCATCTGTGATGGTTCATAATGTATGAGTGCCCATAGCATGGGTAACCTGTACACTTGTAAAAACACCATTATTATTGAGAGGTTCATACAAGTTTTGGAGCAACACAAACTATTCATAGGGTTGTCCCAGCTTATTTGGGCAGGAAAATGCCAGGCTAAATCTTTACTGAGTTACAGCTACATGGCTTCACAGGTAATGAGTGCAGGTAGAACCTGTCTCCCATTAAAATCTATGGCACATTATGAGGCACATGGTATGACAACAGAAGTGCTGCACTCATTTAAACTTAAGATGGACATCAAGTAAGAATAGGAAGGAAATTCATTTCTAGTGCTTCTGTCATTAGAGGCTCACAGAGTGTTATGAGAAGAAAAGGTGATGTCACAGTGGTATGATGCTACTCATTTGAAATAAACTGCAGACATCAAATTCATAATGTCAGTTTATAAGAAAGGAAATAAAAACGTTTATCAGTTTGAACATTAAACATCTTGGTTTTGAGTCGTATTTAACTAAATGTAGATCAACAAGGGTTTTATCTACCTGAGGTGATAAATGGTCCTCGCTGGAACAGCCTAGAGCTTGCTCTCTCAGCCTCAACAGAAACAAAGTAGTGATATACAGGAGAGCTCTTTGATGCCACCATACGTCCATCCTTTGTTTTCCTCTCTTCTTCTCCTTCACCTGAGACCACGTGTTAAATTTACCCACATTGTGAAACCCTTCATCATGCATGTTCTACAACATGGTGAACCTCAGTAAAATCTCCTCTCCCCTGATTTTTATGCAGCTGGAGTAGCAGGACAATGAGAAAAGGGGTGGATAAGAGAATGAGATGAGAGAGTAAGTGCTGCAGACAAAAGGAGAGTGTGTAGAAAGTAAAAAGGGGGGGTTTCAGCTCTTCAGGGCCAAAGGCCCGCTGGTTGCGCTGGTGCATGCCTGATACAAATTGCTGGGGCTTTAAAGCTGTAATTATGGTAATAGGCCCAATTGCAGTGTAGTGAAGCTCTAAAGTGCTTCCATGTGTGTGCCGTGCCCCAGAGACCCAGGGTTAGCAGAGAGCAAAGGAGCTCGCTGCGGCCTACTCAGTAACCTGCAAAGCAACCAAACTGCCCCAGGACCAGTCTCAAAACAAAGACTAACAAGCATGATGTCCCCCAGGCTGTGTCTGCTTGGGGCTTCATGGAAAGCAAAGTGGAAGAAAAGTCGACATGTGACACATTTGTGCCACATAAACACAACAAAACTGAAGTTTGTGGTTAACCTTAATTGTATTTTACTGCAGTGGGGGTTTTTGTTCTTAACCAGAATAGTACAGTTAAGTAGTCTGAGTACATGAGTCAAAGCTTTTAAATTAAACCACACTTAAGTTTATCTTAGTAAGCCACAGTCATGGACATCTTATCCTGCTAACCTGCTGCTTTAGTGAAACCAATACATAATGAAGTGGTTATTCTACTTATACAGCAAAGACTTCATCCTCTTTTATCCCTTAATTGCGCAAGAAAATGAAACATTTTCATGCTTTATGGCACAAGGACTCTTTGATGGACAATTTCATCAAACAGTATTAATCTGTCACCCTACATTAAAGTAGGGGTAGTAATCTAACAAAAGTCTGCATGTGGTATGATAAAACCCATTCAACTTACTTGATTATAAAGACTACATTTGGATGTCAGACTAACTGAAAATCCAAAATAATAAAGCAAAGAATTTGAAACAAAGACAAAAGATTAAGTTCAGGTTTTATGTACTTTTATACTGCCAATACGAAGTTAATGTGACCTCTTAATATGACCTGTCCTGTAACATATTTAAGATAAGATAAGATATTCCTTTATTAGTCCCACAGGGGGAAATTCCAAATTTTCAACACTGTCCACTGTTCTTCAAGTCTTCTTTCTTTTTCATCTTCTTCATTTATTTCATCCTCTTTTTTTCTCTGTCAACTTCTCTTCTGGCCAATTAACTTGTGCTTATGTAGCTCTTTTTATGTAAAACGCACCTCAGTTAGGTGTCACAGAATGATGATGTGGCTGGTTTGGGTTAGTGCCTGTTTGCCAGGAAATCTTCTTGGGGTACCCATGGTCCAAAACATGATTCCTGACATTAGAAAGTAAAACTGGTATCGCAAGTACGACCAATGCTTAATTGCGGATGACAAGACTTTTTGCAACCCTGTATCAAAGTAAACTTATTTAAAAAATACTTTTACCTAAAATAGCATTGGCATTATAGTCTAATTATGCATTAAGCACCAACTTTGTAGTCAAAAGAAAGTCATTCTTTATGTGTTTCACGAGCGCATGGCGTTATTGCTGTTGCTTCACAGCATGAGTTTTTGTTTCAAACCTCAATTTGGACCTTTCTGTTTGGAGTTTGCATGTTGTCCCTTGCATGCACGGGTTCACTTCGTCTCACAGACCAAAAACATGTTTATTAGTTTAACTGGTGACTCTGAATTGTCTGTAGGTATGACTGTGAGTGTAACTTGTTGCTAAAATAAGATCCCTGTGTCTTATAAATTTAAATGCTTATTACTTACCATAATAAATACATATAAAGTCTCATTAACACCTGATAAGCAGCTAGTTGGGGGTTATAATTCAGTTATTAAACCTAATAAGCCTCCTTATTAATGAATATAAGTCACTTATTACACCTTATAAGTCTGCTTATTTGAATATCAAGTGCCTTTTTGCACCATATAACTGTCAGTTTAGGTGTCATTAGTGGCTTTTAAATGCTTATCATCCTTACTTTTCAACAACTTGTTACCAAAAGGAGGAAAAAACCAGTTTGCTAAAACATCCTTATGTTGTCAGCTTGTTTGTAAATCTTAAATCCACTCACAACAGCGGGGCTTGTATCTGTAGTTACAGATTGTTGAAAAAAAGACTTAAAGCACAAAGGTGATGTGGTTCTTAACAAATGGTACCCTAAGCTGCCGTGAGGAACTTCATGTTTGTCTCTGTTTTATTTGGCCCGCTGTAGACAAAGTTTGAAAATGTAAAAGTAGAGAAAATAGAGCTGCACGGATGCAACTGTTTAACATCAGCATTAACCCTTTAAACTAACATCAGCCATTGGCAAATGAATATGGGACAAGAAAATATAGATGATTATTTGCTATATCAATTCAATGCTGACCTTACGCACACTTAACTGCTAATTCAAAGAAGAAGTTTGTCATAGAGCAGTATAAGTCACTTGTTTGACCAACTCTGGTACATTTTAATGCTTAAACATGATAAAAAAAAAGTATTAAGTATGTGGAAGATTTATAACAGAAAAGGTAATTAGAAGAATATTGGTATAACATCCAGCATTGGCTAAATTGTCATTTGTACCATCAGCATTGGTCCTGTGTTTACTATCAGTGCATCGTTGTTTATAAGGCGTGTTCATGTTTTAATCAATTTTCATACACCTACCCCACAGTGTTGGTTTGAAGTATTAAAAGCAGCCTAACAAATTTTGTTCAATTTATCTCTCATGGTCTAGCTTTCTGTTTTAGTTAATAAAAAAATTCAAGAGTGGTCATTTTAGTCTGATTATTAACCTAGAAGTGTTGCAAAATATTTTTGACGTGATATCAGTATCAGCAGATAATAACTTATAACTGTATTTTTGGTATTGGCAGGTATTCAAATTTCTGCAATATTTATGGGCACATAAATCAGCCATATTTAGCCCAGTATTGGCTATAATATTGGCAGAATGTGTAAATGTACCATGACGTGCCACGTTCTTATAACTGAATATCTATATTTAAAAATCAACAGCACCATTAATTACCTCTATCAGGGAGGCTATGCTTTTGCCAGCATTTGTCCATTTGTGTGTTTGTTTGTCTCCAAAAGTTCTCAGTGGATTTTGATTATTGCTTCAGGGATTGTTGGTCATGGCACTAGGAAAAAGTTTTAGATTTTGGTGGTGACCTGAATCCAGATGTGGATTCTATGAATTTTCATAAGGATTTGTCAACACTGCTCAATCATGAAGTTTTCCACCTTTTTCGCTAAAAAGTCAAAAAGTTCTCAACAGATTTTGATGACATTTTCAGGGATTGTTGGTCAAGTCACAAGGACAAAGTGATTGGATTTGCACAGTGACTCCTGATGCAGATTCAGGAATTTAATAACTCAGCTTAGAGTGTCAGAAATGCCTGGGCAGAGGTTTATGCTTTCAGGCTCTCTTCAGTTATTTTTTTTTATCAAACATTGTTTTTCTTGTTTCACTTCTGTTTATTACACCATATGAAATGTCACAATGAGAGAAAATGGTCAATTTCAGTGAAGCAAAAACGTATGTCTCCTGACAGAAAAATATTGGTATCAGTATTTGTAATGAGTTCAGAAATATTGGCATATCAGATATCAGTGACAGTTGAATATTGTACATCCCTATTGAAAAACCCCTACAGCACTTTTAAACAAGACTAAATAGACATACTCTGCTTGACTGTGTTTTTTTGCATGGTGGAAGAGATTTGGGTCAGTTTTTCAGGAAGATGTTTTAACAGGACTGTTTATTCATCCACTGTTATTTTAATTCAGTAATTGTTCCAGAAACGCAAGCAAGCTGACCCCCTCCACTGGAAATGTTGAGTAAAAAACATTTGATTCTGTGATGAAGGCCCATACAGGTGTTATTTTTTCATTTTGATTTATCTTGTTAAAAGTTACAAACCAGTTCTGAACATAGCCTAACATTGTTCCTCTCCTCATCAGCACCAGAAATCTGATCCCACAAACATTTGAGGGTTTCCACCCCTCTCTCCTCAAAGACTGAAGCTTTTGTCTCAACTCCAGCCAAGACATATTCATTCTCACTGAGTTCACCGCTCTTCCTCTTTTCTCTCCGTCCATGCGTTCAAACTATATTTAGTCCCATTCCCCCGGAGAGCCTATTGGCCAACAATAGGGGGATGACAGCTCTCAGTGGTCGGCCAGGCTGTGATGTCAGAGTGAGTCACGGCACTCGGGGGAGCGGAGGGGAATGTTTGAACTCTGCTCTGACGTCTCAGAGTCTACAGGTGGGCCTAGGCCCAGATGGGAAAAATAACTGCAGTGAGGAGACAAAACAAGAGGCTGAGCTTAGAGTTAGTTCATTCCTCACATTGCTTATAATCAGTCTGAGCACAAAAAAAGTGGTATGTAAGGATTTTGTGTCCACTGACTCGTTTAGACATGCAGCACCTTAGAGAGCAAGTGTTTGCTTTTCTGTCTTTCTGCCAATGAACTTGATCGGTTTTATGTATCAGCAGTTATTTGCAAAATCTTGCACAGTGATGGACAAGACAACAAGCCTGATCAGAGTCTCCATGTGCGTTTTCAGCATTTACAGCTCTTGCTCTTTCATACAAACCCTCTTTGAGTGTCACCAACCCCAACTATGCTCAGCCAATCCTTCTCCGACCGCCTTGTAAAACACCCGATACAGACTGTGGAATTCAGAAACTTGTAGTTGCGTGAATGTTTTGGATGGTTTCAAGATCCTTAACATACTCAGCACCTTGTAGCTCAGCGGTGACGTACAAGCAAATCTTAAGTTTCCAATTAAAGAGCTGCACTTAAGTCTCCAGGAATGAGACCTATATTTAGCGCTGGAAAAGGACATAACCAACAGCTCAGGAATGGTTTTATATGGTGGGATGAATAAGAAAGTGAAATATAAGCATTTTGGCTTAGAGACTTTAAACATGTTTTTGTTTTTTAAACTCTAAACCAAACTTTCAGTCAGTACATTGGTCTCTTTTCTGAGCTCTTTGTCCTCAATTTCTCCATCCCTGTCTGACCCTACCTCTTGTTTTAGGTGCCCTGTCCTCGTGCATGACCTTGAAACCAAAGTGATGCAGAGGAACACTGCTGTCCCTGGGACAACTATGGATTAATAGACAAGTCGGTTGTCTCTTTTAAGGCAGGGGGTTTGATCCCCAGCTCCTGCAGTCACAAGTCAAGACACTGAACACCAAATTGCTACAACTGCTGTATAAGTGGTGTGCAATATGAATGAGTGTGCAGGATTTTGCTGATGTAGATGAACCGCTTTCATTACAGCCTTTATGATTAGAGTGTTTTGGAGTGAGGACACAATTAATCCAGCAACTGGCACATACAGGGTGACGAGTTAACTCATCACATTGCTGTAGTAGTATTATAAGCAGCAGTAGTAGTGATTACAATGGCATTACAGCTTCCAGTCAACCAGGCTGATGACAAAGTGCTACTAAATAATAATGTTTTGGATCCCACAGAGTTGTGCACAGGCACAATATAACAACACAACTCACTGACCATCTCTACAGCAGATCATCACTCAACAACATGGACTGATTCAAAACTTGTTTGGTTCCCAGAATTTAGTCAAGCCTATTCAAGGAGAGTTTGTCCTTATTAGAGCTGCTCACTACTTTTCAATATCACTGACAATATTTGGACAGTTCTAAAGGTGATACAGAGTAATAAGTTACCATGCTATCTGGTATCCTCAGTGGGTCAAATGTAGGTCGATTTTTAAAAACTGAGGTTTTCTTCTTTTCTTCCTGCGTTCTTACATCGCATCTATACATATGTGTATATATACATTATATTGCCAAAAGTATCCGCTCACCTGCCTTGACTCGCATATGAACTTAAGTGACATCACATTCCTAATCCATAGGGTTCAATATGACATCGGTCCACCCTTTGCAGCCATAACAGCTTCAACTCTTCTGGGAAGGCAGTGCACAAGGTTTAGGAGTGTGTTTATGGGAATCTTTGACCATTCTTCCAGAAGCACATTTGTGAGGTCACACACTGATGTTGGACGAGAAGGTCTGGCTCTCAGTCTCTGCTCTAATTCATCCCAAAGGTGTTCTATCGGGTTGAGGTCAGTACTCTGTGCAGGCCAGTCAAGTTCATCCACACCAGACTCTGTCATCCATGTCTTTATGGACCTTCCTTTGTGCACTGGTGCAGTCATGTTGGAAGAGGAAGGGGCCAGCTCCAAACTGTTCCCACAAAGTTGGGAGCATGGAATTGTCCAAAATGTCTTGGTATGCTGAAGCATTCAGAGTTCCTTTCACTGGAACTAAGGGGCCAAGCCCAGCTCCTGAAAAACAACCCCACACCATAATCCCCCCTCCACCAAACTTTACACTTGGCACAATGCAGTCCGACAAGTATCGTTCTCCTGGCAACCGCCAAACCCAGACTTGTCCATCAGATTGCCAGATGGAGAAGCACTATTCGTCACTCCAGAGAACGCGTTTCCACTGCTCTAGAGTCCAGTGGCGGCGTGCTTTACACCACTGCATCCGACGCTTTGCATTGCACTTGGTGATGTATGGCTTGGATGCAGCTGCTCGGCCATGGAAACCCATTCCATGAAGCTCTCTGGGCACTGTTCTTGAGCTAATCTGAAGACCACATGAAGTCTGGAGGTCTGTAGCGATTGACTGTGCAGAAGGTTGGCGACCTCTCCGCACTATGCGCCTCAGCACTGGGTCTCACCTTAAACATTG
Organism: Cetoscarus ocellatus; assembly: GCA_037902135.1. Taxonomy (NCBI): domain Eukaryota; kingdom Metazoa; phylum Chordata; class Actinopteri; order Labriformes; family Labridae; genus Cetoscarus; species Cetoscarus ocellatus. Next base: position 2,579,101 of record JBAMNC010000572.1, read on the forward strand.
GCAGCATTTGTAACTTATTTTAAAGCAGCATCATAGCGAGTGAGTGACAGAAAGTCTGTGTGAGCATGTAAATACTCCATTAATCGACACTTCTAAACAGCAACAGTTTGGAACATCTGCTGCAACACGTGGTTTAGTGTGACAACACACTGCAGATAGGTCGGCCCAGAGTGTGACGTTTCAGGCCCAAAACTCTCTTTTCCCTCTCCACACAGAGACACCCGAACAGCATTTTCAAAAAATCTTCACCTTGACCAGAGTTTCCCAAAACATGCTTAGTTTTTTAATGTAAACTGTGTGCACACAAGGATTTTCTAAATCTGAAGAGATTTTTATCTGTTAGAGACCCCACACCTGAAGATAAAAATCAGGCATTGAACAGTTTTGATCGTACTGTGTGTGGTGTGCTCTGATAATCTCAACACAGCACACCACACACATAACCATTCTGTCCCACCACTGAACTAGAATCTAGTCCTCCAAGACAGAAATCTTGCGTGATCAAACGTGATCTAACAAAAACAAAGAAGAAGAAGCATAGCAACAACCATAAACGTTGTCTATGGCAACAACCGGAACATGGGAGAGGACATACGAGAAGAAGGAATGATGGTGGTCTTGGGACAATTTTTGACGGTAAATCGGGAACTAAAGAAAAGACTGTGGAAAAATCCTGGAGACTGTGTGAACACGTGAGCTGGTCCTCCGTTTCTTAGGTCCACTGAACTTTATGTTTTTGTTTCAGGTTGGCCTTGCTTGTTTTTATTTACGCCTGCTTCCTTGTTCCTCCGTCAGCTCACTTCTTGATTGGCTTCATTCTGTTCCACGTCACAATTCACGGAGTCATGACTCGGGAGTCGTCGGCTTTCCCCACACACATGAAGATTTTTGGTCATAAATATTGAACAAGTTTAATATGTACGATTGTCGGCCCCGACCCATTTCAGAGCCGATTATCAGGACAACTTCACTCTTAACACACCTCAGATCTCAGACCACAGGATGATCTTATAAGACAGAAGATAATCGGGCATTTGCCATCCTTGGTCAGGAATGGGGAAAGTCAAGACAAAAACAGCCTGATAATCTATATGTGTGTACCCCACTTAAAATGTCCTTTACATGAGGACAGAGGGCCATGAGGTACATTTCACACTGATAAAAATGTTCATATGTGTAATGGATCATAAGATTTGACCTCTCTTAAAAACTGATTTGTTCTGGAGAAGACTTAGCCTGCTAGCTACCTTCCCAAGGTGCAGAGCGCTTCTTCAATCATAGCAGCACTGGCTGTGATGTAATGACACAAGGCCACTTTGTCTTTGTGTAAATGTTTGATAACGTGTGGACATGAAATGATCCAAAGTAAATATGCAGATTTATAGTATTTTTTTTCAACTTAATCAAACATAGCAATCAAGGTGTGATGTGAAAACCAGGAAAGATGCTCCCAGCTCACCCAGTGCTTTCTTTTTATCTCATTGTCATATTGCATTAACATGTTGGAAAGAACAGAGTCAGTGTTAATGTTATTAGTACCCTCTGTGTTGTTTTACTGCTAAAGAAACCAAAATGTCAGCTGTAAAAAGGCATGTTCATGACACATCTTTACAGATTCTGCAGGAGCATGGATGACAGACTGTAACAGCATTTGTTCTGTCTCAAACATTTTCAAGAAATTCAAATGGACAGAAACAGAAGTACGAACACACACACCCACGCAGATGATGAACACAGACAGACATTTTTTGTGCTCCTCGCACAAGTACACATCCACAAGCACGCAATACTCTTCATCCATTACATCTGGCTCGTCTGGGGGCCAGACCATGTGAGCGTGGGGGCGGCTTGGCAGAAAGAAGGTGTTGGTAGGCAAATACACGGCGAGGGAGAGGGAGACGTAGAAAAAGGCAAAAGAACACATGTCTGAGAGGTGGATGACGCAGCAGAAAAACCCAGACGGAGGAGAAATCCCCCGAACAGTTGAGCCAGCTGAGGGGGCCATGGTGGACAGAGAGAGGGAGAGATGGAGAGAAATGGATGGTCGGACAGCGGAGGGACATGTGTGGATGTCATCCGGCCATCAGTCACGCATAGACAGAGAAAGAAGGAGGGGGGTTGGAGGTCCAGGGAGGCCCTATGGTGGGGAATTGAAGCCTAATCCTTAAAACAGCTGTGTGTAGCGGGGAGGATGAGGGGGGGAGTTCTTGGGAGAAGGGTGCTCTCTCATGGCTCATCACATCCTCTGACCCCCGCAACGTCAACAGCTTCATGTCGGGCCTCAGAGGCTGGAACATGGGCCCCTCTGAGTCTTTGTAAAGTGGCTCCACCAACAAGGCTTCATGTCTGACCTGCTCCCATGCACCCTGTGCTCCCAAACTTAAGGCCCTGCTGTCACGAAAGGAGCAAAAATCACTCACAGACACTGTCGATCTGTGGAGGGGTACATGAGATACTGGAGTTTGTGCTGCCTTTAGATGTGTTAATGTATTATTCATTGTGACGACTGAAGCTGCAGCAGCACACTGAGATGAGTTGAATATATGTGTTTGAGGTCAGGTGTTTGAATCTTGGAATTCATAGTTTAAGAAAAACTCAGCTGCAGCAGTAAAACCATCTAAAGTTATGGTAGTTTTGTTTATTTGTAAGTATAACTTTTTCACAGATTTCTGCAAAATCTTCTCATTGCTTTGGCTTGGTCTCATGACCAGAGTCTGACTTTGGCACTACCCCTGCAGCACCCCATTGTAAATGAACACATCCTTAACAGACACAGATCTGCCTTCTAAGATAAGTTGTTTCCAAACACTGACTCTGTAAATTTACTGAAGCTTTAGATTTTCGAGACAGCTTCCAGTAAAAATAAATGCCCTGCTATGGGAAAATATGTATACTTTTTAAACTCAATGCAGTCGCCCCTCTTTTCTGAAGATTCTGCCCTAGCCCCCCAAAAGAAGCTCCTTCACTGTTTTGCTTTGGTGTTTTGACATTGGACCCCTCAACACAAAGCAATATAAGTGTACAAGTGCTAGATTTAAAAGTGGTTATATGCTTTTCTTACTTTTATATGCACTTTAAAGGAATATTTCTGTATTTTTTAAGTTGGGTTGTATAAGGTATTTGACAGTAGTCCAGAATGTGGCTAAAAGAGCTTCCAGCAGCGCTTCATCTTGAAGGAGAACAAGCTGAGACAACACAGTACAGTTATTTTCTGAAACTGTGTGAGTTTGACATGAAAACGAGCCACAATACCATGTTTGGTTGAATGTACGATTGGGCGAAAAATTTGAGAGCAATTTACTTTTCCCCCTGGAAATTCCTGTCTTATGTAAACTTTTCTGGAGGCTAAGGCCGTTGATGCTTTGACTGATGATTTTTTGCTCTGTGACACTGATTTGACGGGTTATTTCTGTTGCTCTGTGTTTGTGATTGTCCCATATCTGTAACTTGTAACCTGGACACTCTTGTAAATGAGATTCTTAATCTCAATGATGTTCTCCTACTTAAATACAGTTTGAATGAGAAAAATCAATAAATAAACTGTTTTTCAGTGCAGGCAATGGTAATGTGTTTTTCTTTGCCTGAAACAGCAGATCAGCACAATCAGTGCACACAGGCAGAATAATTCAAGAAGAAAGCATGAACACAGGAAGAACACTGGTTCCACTTGCGTGTCAGTCAGGGCCTTTCTGTGTGGGGTTTACATGATCTCCTCGTGCATGTGTGCATTCTCATGCAACAACCTGGTTTCCCACATGACCAAAAACATGCTTGTTAGGGTTAATTGGTGACTCTAATTTGTCCTCCGTGTGAGTGCATTTGGTCGTCTGTACCTTTATATCGACCTGTGATTATCAGGTGACCAGTCTGTGGTGCACTCTGCTTGTTGGTCAGTGTCAGCAGGGACAGGCTCCAGACTCCAATAACCCTGAAAGGTGTATAAAGCCCTTTTTACACGTGCAACTCTGACATTATCAGGATAATACCTAGGAGATTCCCTTACATGGTTGTTCACACCTGCTCCTTGGGGGAGAAGTGGTGGAGGGGGATGGAGGGGGTAGGGGTGGTTGCCAGTACGTTGCAGATGTCAGTGTTCATAATATGATAGCAGATGCAGCCGCAGAGCTTTACACTATGATCATAATTTATATCCAAACTGTATCGATGCATGTTAGAAAGCATATCAACAGCACTGATGAAAGAGCTGAGAGGATCACTGTAGCACGTAGAAGTGAATATCAAGCAGCGTCATTATGTGCATGACCAGTGGAGAAAGAAAGCTGCTTGGTCTTAACTCTGTGTCCAACAGCAGATGGAGAAGGCTCTTTGGATGCATGAGAGACCTGGTGGTGGTCGTTTTTGAGCAGATGTACTACAGGACTTTGATGTTCAGTGGAAACAAAACTCTCAAATGTCCAGACACACTTTTGAGTTTGTGCTCCTCTCCTTACAATCAAATAAAGGGTTATTCTTATCGGTCCCTCCCTTTTCTGATTTCACAGCAGAATTTCCCTGATTATTTGCTGCTGAATACACACTTTATCTCACCCAGACTTTACACTGAAAAAATATCATGGGGGCGTGAGGGAATTATCCAAGACAGGTCTGGGTGATAAACTCGGCTTCACACATGTGGCTCACCCACGTAAAGTCTGAATAATTTCAGGGTTTTTTTGCAAGTTTTAATGGGGTCTAAGTGATGGGTGGTTGGGTGGATAATGCAGTATTGGAGAAATTTGGGCTTCAACAACATGTATCTGTAGAGATCAAACCCTCAGCCTCCAGACTGAGTAACCCATTAAACGGAGGCTGTTGCTCATGGGGCTTGTAGCTTGGGCTCAAATCCAGCCTGGAGCACTTTCCTTGTATGTCATTCGTCAGTCTCTTGTTTTCACCTAAATCCCTTGAACCATTTTGACAAAGGCCCAAATTGAATGATGAAAATATGAATCTTTTTAACTGTAAATCTACAATTACAGCAGCACTATACCATTTTCTATGAAGTTGTTTGCTTTTTTTCATCACTACCTCTACAGTAGCCTGCCTGTTGTGACCTCTTATTTGTTGATCTAATTAGATCTAAACCAATAAAAAGTGGAGTTTATCTGTTGCTGGCATTACAGTATAAATTCAACTGGGTCAACAAGTCTCTTTAGTTGAAATAATTCTGTCACATGAAGTAAAATTTGCTGCTTGTATGTGGTTGATGTTATTAGTCCTGGTCAGAGACAGGTACTGTGTTAGTGCCAAGTTTAAACGTAATAAGTTTGACTTTAAATCTGATCATTTATAATCATGACAGATCATATCGCACAATCTGTAATATGACAACATTTGTATCCAGCACTGTGTACTGTACGCCATGGATTTAATTTTTTTTACTTCTTATCTTTTCTTCTGCAGCCTGTTCGCTGGTAGTATCCCGAGGGTGACCTTCATCAGCATGGGTGGTTTCATCTTCCTGGGAGCCTATGAAAAGGTCAAAAGCACCTTGCTATAGCAGCTCGCTTTCTGTGACTGTCCAGAGCACTGACCTGCCAGAATGACAGGAGAAGAAGCAGCTTTCAAAGCAGCACCCTCATCCACTGGGGCCTCATGCTGCACTCCAGAACTGTGATGACCCCTTAAAGTAACACACATCAGGTATGCTGAGAGAGGTCATCCTCAGCCTGATCACGTTACCCAAGAGCCCCATGGATCGCCTGATTGTGTGCCTTTGTGCCAGCTCCATCAGTCTGTACAAATGCAGCCACGCCCAGAAGATCGCTGAGCATCTGTTCAGATTAATGTGTGTGATTGAATATGTTACGCTATTAAACTCTGTCTTTTTATGCTTTGAGTGAGATTTCATGATTCCTTTGTCTCCATGAATGCCCCTCATTCTAGTTTCATTATCATTTTAGTGCTTCATCCATATTTTCTCTCTGGGCTAAGCCAGGCCACCTGTGTTTAAGACCCACCGGGGAGAGGCTGGGCAATATCTCAGCATTGTAACATTCCTGCTGAAGCACATCTGAGCTCATCCACCTGCAGGGGCTTTAATTTTATACCCAGGATGCCGACAACAATGAACACTTTGTTCAATTAAAAAGCTTTAGTTTTATTAGGTACCCCTACTGTCCTTTAGCTTTTCTGCTAACCTAGGATACACAGAATTTATCATGTGTTTATTGTCAGGAATTCACCACTGAACTTTTATGGTTTTTACTTTGATTATGTTTCTTACTTTAGCAAAAATAAGTTCTGTTGCACATTAAATGGTGAATGGATGGTTGATTGGTTGGCTTGAACATAATTCATCTTTTAGCTTCCTAAGTTTAAATCCGAGAGCAGAATCTGTTGCCTAAGTAATCACAGTTTTTCGTAAAAATCTTGAAAACCTGAACAGTCAAACAGAAACAATTAAAACACGTCACAAAGACAACAAAGTGCTGTGACCTCATAATCCTGGCATGTGCTAATAAACACTTTAATCAGGGCGTCTATAAAGTGTTAGGGTGTTTTCACACCTAAAATCAGTTTGTTTGGTCCTGACTAAATACCACTGTGATACAATTTTAATAATCAGTTTGGTCTGCATTCATAAGACGGCATTTCCAGCAGAGCAAATGTGCGACGTGACTAAAATGCTCTGCTCTAACATGTTGCAATACCTTCTTATTATCAGTCATATTTATTATATATCTGCAGTTTAATGATGATTACCATGACCACTTAACGTGTGTAAGGGTGTTTGTGTAAAAAAAAAAAAGCTTTACTAGGAAGGTTATTATTTTTTTTAATTTTACCATACTATTAATCCTAACTTACTGTCTCCTCTATTTTCATTTTTTTCTTCCAAAACATTTTTTTTCAGTTTTCATTTGTTTTCACCTGTGATCTGAGGCAGAGGCGAGGGAAGCTTTGTTTGTTGTGACAGGTATAAAACCAGTGTCATAACATTACTAAATAACATTGTGTACAATTGCACTTTGGATACAACAGCAGAGGATCACATTTAACCAAAAAATTCCAAAATAACATGTTTTTTTTTTTTGTTTTTTGCAAACCAGCCTAAGTGTTCGCCAAAGCTGTTTGTGTGACTGTGCTCGTCACGTTGTGTGTGTCTCTCACAGTGAACAGGGAACAGAGAGAGACGATCGGAGCAGGGTTTATTAAAACATCAATTTAAATCATCTCTTTATAAATAGGTAATTTATTTATTGATCCTTGATATACATGCAAGTGATGCCCCAGTAAAATCTATACATGGAAAACACTGGATGTCCATTAGTTTTGTAAAAAAAAAACAAAAAAAAAACAATGCCAATGAAGATGGGACATACAATGTAAATAAAAACAAAATACAATAATTTGCATATCCTTTTTGACTTATATTCAATGAATACACTACAAAGACAAGATATTTGATGTTCAAACTGATAAACTTCATTGCTTTTTATTTATTATTTTATTTTTTTGCAACTCTTCACTCATTTTGAATGTGATGCCTGCAGCACGTTCCTTAAAGTTTGGGCAAGGGGCTTGAAGAGCACCTGCTTGTAACATTTCACTATTGAACAGGTTAACCGGGAACAGGTTAGTGTCCCCGATGCCTCAGCTGTTCACAAGCAAGGATGGAGCGAAGTTCACCATTTTGTGAACAGTCTCCTCTCAACGCATAATTGTAAGAAATCTGGAGATTTCGTCACCTACAGTCCATTATATCAACGAACGATTGAAAAATCCGCAGAAATCTCTGCACATATGTGGCAAGACCGAAAATCAACATTGAATGCCTGTGACCTTCAATTCCTCAGGCACAATTGTATTAAAAACCAACATTATTCCCAGGATCTTGCAGTTTGCAGAACTGTAGCAGGCATAAGAAACAGTTACTATTGTGGTACTACATTTGTTAGCTAACTGGTTTAATATTTCTTAAATGATTGTTTTATGATGTAAATATTTCAAGAGTAATATGTTTGATGACCAGATTGTATTGGGCATTAGTGTAACTTGAAATTTTAGCATGATCTTAAGTGTGCCTGGAGCAAAAAAGTTTGAAAACCACTGATCCAGAGAACTTCTCTATGAAATATGGCTTCACCTGGTTTGTCAACATGGTCCTTTGGCCTCTCACAGTGTCCTGGTTTTGGTTCTCTGTCTGTCAACAAATACATGGTAAGAAAGAAGTTGCAGTACAGTACATGCATGTTTAATAAAAGTGTCATTACACTCATTGCCCTTTGGTTGCTGCCTGAGAACAGTGAACCAAATTCATACATTTGCTGCTCTAAGTGAAATGAAGTGTCTTTAAAGGGTTAATCATTTTGGTTTTAGACAATTTACTGATTTTAGTAAAAAAAAAAAAAAAAAGATTCTGTCATAAAAACTTGAGAATTGGTTCACCATTAACAGAAAACCAAAAAAGTCAAAACCTTTTTCTCCTCTCACTCTGAGTGGTATCTCTCCTCACAGATGTCTTTAATTTGATTTGCCAAGTTTCCGGGATATCAGCTGCTGACTGGATGTGGGGAATTAAGCTTGTGGAAAATATGTTTGTGTTGTGGTTTGTCAAGATTGACCATTTAAATATCAGATGTTATGATGATACAACATGAACTGCAGATGTTACTGCATCTGGCCTTACACAGGGAACACTAAGACTGTAAAAATATTTTGATATCTCTAAAAGCCTGTGCCTCAGTAAGGATTTAAAGTTAAATGTGCTTTTTAAACAAGATTGCCTGATTCTTTTGGGATCTGTTTAATGGTTAATATCCTAAAGATAAGAGAAGTCCTGGAAGATGTCGTCTCTATTAGCCAGTTGTGCCTGCACTGATGGTTTCCACATGTTTATTTTTCAAAATAAGGAGTGCAGAAACATTCAAGACAACTTTTCAGGCTTAAGACAAATCCATCCTTTTGCTTTGCATGCTTAAAAGCCTATTCAAACATATTTGCTGACATTGACAAACGTTGAGAAATCATCAAAATTTCATTGAGAGTAAGTTCCCAGAGTCAATTTTGACAAATGTAAAGCAGAGAGAAACATTCTGGTTAAGTATGATGAGAAAAAATGGCTCCCTGACTAACTGTACGTGGATTTTAAATGTTCACTAATATAGATGTAACGCATGGATAGCATGCTCAATTTTGCCACAAGAGTACCCGTCTGCAGGGACAAGGGCGCCGCCATATGTGCAAACCATACTGAAAGTACACACTGGAAGTTGGCCTTCTTTGTTTCTTTGTTCTTCGTGTATATTATTTGTTGCGTCATCCCGGAATATAAATATATGTCTATATCTATCTATCTATCTATCTATCTATCTATCTATATATATATATATATATATATATATATGTATATCTATATATGTATATATATATATATATATATATATATATATATATATATATATATATATATATATATATATATATATATATATATATATATGTGTGTGTGTGTGTGTGTATATATATATGTGTGTGTGTATATATATATATTTATATAAATATACATAAACTTACCTACAGAAATGTGTCATCCCTGCACCTCTCTATACTCTTCAGTAAAAACTAAAAACTAAAGAACACGAGTGATGATATATATACCTGTATATATATCTATATATCTATATATATATATATATATACACACACACACATACATATGTCTATATGTATATACATATATATATTATTTAATTTTTTTATTTATTTTGTATTTCTTTACTTATAACAATTATATTTGTAATAGGTATAGTTATTTTCACGATTTTATACAATATGTATAAATCGTGAAAATTTTAAGTGCTAACATCTAATTGCCCAAATGTTAGCAATTAGAAGCCTAAAATAATCACATGATCAAGTGATAATGTTAATGTTTCAAATAATAAATATGAATATTACTGTTACTGAACACCATGAATACAATGTGTGGGTATGTGCAGGAAGCCTGCCCACCAGAAGATGCCTTCATTAAACACTGCACAGACTCCCCACACAGCGTTTTCTCAAAAGCAGAGGAAACTAATACTGAACCAAATATGAGTGATTTTGACTCAAGTGACGATCACGTTCCTTTTGCTGTAGATGCATGAGGTTACCTTTATGAACCAGAGTGTACAGAGGAAGAAATACTGCAGAGTGAAATTCAGTGGACAGAATCAATGCTTGCGGGCAGGAGAACAGCTATTTTCTACAAAGTAAAATAATGACAAACTAAGAACTCCTGTAACATTTTTTTTTTTTTTACGTAAAACTCAGTTATGTGAAATAACTGTACCCACAAAAAGCATTGTACCTTAGCAGTAGTCTCAGCTCGTTCTCCTTAAAGGTGCAGTGCGGCTGGGAGCCCTTGCAGCTGCTTCACTGACTGTTGTTAGTGCCTCATACAACCCAACTTTGAAAATACTAAAATGTCTCATTAACTTACCTCTGCTGGGCCTTACTTAGCTTGACATGGCTGTACATTTCCCTCTCTGACTGCAAGAGTTTGCTAAAATGTCAGAATGTGAATGCAACCTAAAGAGGGGTTATTCGATGGACTATACAAGAACAGTTGGTTTTAAAATCAGTGTTCTCAAGTAAGAGCTCCATGATGTCCTTGCAGTGATGAATCCTGTCTGCTGCAGCCTAAGACGGATGGCCTCACAGGTGGGAGTGTTTGTCATGCTGCTTGTCACTAGGCTGCTAGACAACAATGGCCGGCTTGTGATTGGTGGAGGCCGTGGCCAGGGGCACGTCAATCACCCGGTGACACACATCCATCTGGAATGCACATTCTGTCCAGCGACTGACCCTCGCTCCAACCCTGACTCAGTCGCAAATATTTAAAACAGCCTGCAGAAGGAAAAAATATGCCTGCTGTCTTTGGAGCTTCGGGGAGCAGGGACACATTCCTGGTGGGACGATTAGCTTTGTGTTTGTGTGTGTTTGTGTGTGTGTGTGTTTGTGGTCCATGCACGAGCTACTTCACCACTTTGAAGATCAAGGTCCCTCAGTTTCATGTCTTTGTGCATGCTCCATTTAAATTGATGGCTTCTCCATAACCGCTGTGACATGTGAGGGGCGCTAAATGCTAACTCAGCTGCTCCAATTCTGTTGTGGCTAAAACATCCTTTCATTGCATTCATACGAGCAATAAAACAGGAAGACAAAACACTCGCACTGGTAGCAAAATGGGATTTTATTGGACACTTCAATGCCATGTTAGACACTTCACTGTTCAGCCTTGACATGGGTACAATGGTTCAATAAATTACTCAGCTGCACCTCGCTTCCTCTAGTCCCTTTTACCTGCTACACTGGGATCACTTTTCTGACAGGAATCTCCGATTGGTCTTTCTGGTTTAAAAAAAAAAAAATTACCTCTGATCAGTGCTATCAGGTGAAACCAGAGGAGTGTGTCCTCCAGTTTACCTTGATAAGGCCACAGGTAACAGAGCACACATACACTACACAACGTAACTGCTTTGATTTGTGAGCCAGTGTGTTCAGGGATCCAGATTGTCCCAACTGGTTTGGTTAGAGCACATTTCACAAGCTTTTACTGTTCACAGCATGAGGCCGCACCTTTGGTTACCTGAAGTTTTGTTCAACTGAAGTGACGATGAAAAAAATGTACTGATGTGACTGAGGAAATTACTGGCCTTTTGCTTTCAAATGCACTAGGGTTGTTGCAACACAATAATTTTAAACTAGGCTGTAATGCTAGAAAATAATAGGAAAATGTTGATATTTATTTTACACCATCGCATCAAACATATTTTTTTTAGTTTCAATAACCAAAAACTGCAATTGTGCTCCTTAGCACGGCCAAAATTGCAGATAAAATCAGTCATATTTATTTTTTTTCAGCAATTTAGACAATAAGAAACAGTTCTGTCTGTGCTTTTTCCAAGTCTTGATTCCCATCCTATGCACCTGCCCTTTAGAAAAATACAATTTTTGTCAAAGTTCTGGTACTGATTTAACAAAATCCATCATTAAATTAACAGATTGTTTTGTTTCAAATGAGGGATGAACCATATTTTTTTTGTTTGCCAAATTTAAACAGTACAAACAAAAGAAGATTTAAAATGATCATTATTTGAACTTAAATATCATTTATTTTTTAAATCGTCTTCTCCAGAAACTTGCTGTTATGTTAATACTGCCAAATGATGACTACAGCGCAACTGAGAGCTGTTTTGTAATCTCCATTTAATACAAAAGAAGTCAGAGCACAGGACCATCCAGTGACACGACTGGCGTGAAAGCAAACTGACTAATGGTGAGTTTCATCCTTAGAACTTGGATTTACATCACATCCCAGTTAAATGGTACCAGTTTCTAGATTATAAGCTCTGAGTACCTAAAGACTGTCCGACTTGCCAAGTCGAAATTCTGACCATAGAGTTCCTTGTAATATATTTAATTTGCAATTCTGACATTATGACATCCGAGATCAAGAGGAACGCACCATGAGCTGCTCTTAAAGGGAAAGTTATGTATTTTTTAAGTGTGGCTGTATGTCAATATCAACTGTAAATACATACGTGATACCTATCAGTTCTACCCCTGTAAAGAGAGGACTGAAACAGGAGCAACTCTAAATATTCCTGATGTTGAGGCCAGTGGACCCTTGTTCTTAACTAAATTTTACATGAAAATAACCTAAAAAACATCATCAGTTGATTGTCCACTGTTATTGACACATTTACAAATGTTGATGCTAGCAAGCCTCTCTCTTTTGGAACTACTTCGGCATCAACATATTTAGAAATAGTGGCAAAACAAAGGAGCTCTAGCAGAAAAGCAACACATTGTGTCCATACCTGATTATCATCACTCCAGCACTGTTTGATGACTGTGTTTCCTTTAATTACTCAGAGCTCTTGGCCTTTACAGCAGCAGTATGACCTAGCTTCCCTGCTGGTTATTTCCTTATGGGGCAGAGCTGATCTCTATCACTGTGCTGCTGCTACGATTGACATTTACCGCACACAACTTCACTTTGAAAAACCCAGAACTATCGCTTCCAGAGATACATTTACTGATATTTTTTTTGCATCAATGATCAGTTAAATATATTTGGCTTTGTGAAATTTAGTCAGAAATAGCATTGGTTGCTTAGTCTGGTAGTATACTCCACCAATAACCAGAAGGTTGTGGGTTCGAACCCAGCTCAGACTGTTACATGTCGATGTGCAACTACAACCATCAGTGAGTGCATGGGTGTGACTGTGTAGATGTGACCTGTGGTGTAAAAGTCTTCAGAAACACTAGAAAAGCACTACATAAGCTCAAGTCCATTTACCATTAACCATGAAGTGATGCTAAATTTGTTAGCCAATCAATAAGATTTTCCATTTTGTGTTAGCATTGGGCTAACAAACTCAGATATACACCCTGGTCCATCTGTTAAAATCTTTTACTTTTAGGTTGTTGACAGTGACTCACGAAAAGCAATTTTTCTCATAATCCCATCCCTATTTTGAAGCACATGACATCAAAGAAGTATCAAATCATTTAGACAATTAAATAACCATTTTTAAATGGATAATGGTGGATGTTAAAGCACATTACAGCAGTAACAATGGATACATTCCCTGATTCTTAGTGTGTCCTAATTCAATCATAGAAGAATAATTCAATTTTGCATTTTCCAATTAAATGTTAAGCACTAAAGGTCACTCTGCTGAAGGTTTCATTTTAACTTTAACCAAGAATTTACAGTATATCAACACCAAAAGGTCATGATAGCCTGCATTGTTCACATTTTGTTGCATAATTGTATCAACTAAGCCAATAAGAGATCAGTCACAGAGGAATATTTTCTCCCAGTTAGATCAGAGCAGCTTTGCAGTACCTTATAGAGTTTTAAAACAGGTGGAGGAGCCTTAAAGGTACAGTATGTACTGTTAGGTTTACTGTGTTAGAGTAAAGGTGTCTCCTGCATTTCTACAGGCAGATATACCTTAAATGAAAAAAAGTGCTTTAACTGATTGCCCTTGAATATCCCAGTTCGAACCATCAGACGTACCAAAATATTTCACATAAAAGCTCTTCCTTCATTCAAAAAACAATGAGCGTGAACTGTGTTTCTGTAAGGCCGTGTTTGGCGTTTGACAAAAAAAAAATTCAAGTGCAATCAAGTGTTGTTTGCTATAAAGAGTGTACCAGTATCTCACAAACTGTTATATGCTATTACAAGTTTGAGTTTTCTTTGATCATGCAATAAGGCACCGCAGCTGAACGTTGGTAAAAGCTGAAAAAGGCTGTTTTTTTTCTTTTTTTGAAGAAAAATAAAAATACCATCACTCCTTTCTTTGTCATGCACATAAATTCAAATACTCTTTTGTAAAAGTTATATAATATATAATATAAGAAAACTCTTATGTACAGTCAAATGTCCAAAGGTATATTTCTCTTTTTTATCCCCTGCACATACATACACTGTACAAGATTCCCTACATTTACATGCTTCAAATGCAAGTCACATTTTCTGGAGCTAGAATTCTTACAGGTCACCTCCCGAACGAAGGTTTTAACTATGTACAGCTGAAACGCTCAGATGGGACGCCACCCACACAAGCTCCGCCTTCACACTCCGGATGCCCCTCCCCCTCCCCCTCCCCTCTCACTCTGACTCCTGGTTCTCCCTTTCTGTCCAGATCCAGGAGGTTTAGGATCAATCGCCTCGATATGAGGTAGCAGTTTATTTATTTCCCAGTGCAAAAAGATATTAGTGTCCATTTGGCTGCTGAGAGTCCAAGTTTCGGGTGGGCGCCTGCTAGTCGCTGGCTCTCCTTAGGGGGGCGCTCTCATTCTGAGAGGCTCTGAGGGTGTGTCCATTAGACAGCAGAGTCTGTCTGAGCTCGGGCTCACAGTCACTGTCCAGGTGGCTGTGGTGCGTCACGGCACTCAGCTTCACCGGCTTGTGGAAGGAGTCGTCATGTGATGGAGAGCTCGCCGGCACTGAAGGGCAGAGAGGAGAGAAACAAAATCAGTGACTTGACATGTGAGCAGACAAATATGCATTCAGCTTTAGAATAGAGAGGCAGTGGAATGTATGCACAGGGCTGCGTTGATATGTGGAGGTGAGAATCGGTATTTTGAGGCCACTGGTATTACTCCTCGCTGAAGGGGATGAGTCCCAGTGCAGGTCTGGACGTGCAGTTCTGCTGCAAAGAAACTCAGTGCGTCTTCACTCCAGGATCTCCTGAGGGGCTCTGAGGCATTAAAACTATGATACACCGTCAAATCCTGAGAGAAGCTAATCCATCAATGAACACGTTTAAAGGAATTTGCCATGACAGAGCTTCCTGAATTACTGATAGTTTCTCATTTCATACATGTGATCCTCCAAGAAAAACAGAGATGCTGAGAAAAGTGCGTTATTCTTCGTGATGAAACTTTTAGCATCTGTTGGCCTGTGCTAGGGATAACTTGTTAGTTCATTAGTTTAAGTCATATGGTATGTTATTCTCTCATTAAAGTAATTCATTACAGGAGCAAACTGCCAATTTTTCTTTACTTTCACTGTACCAAAATAATTCTGCACATTTTCATTTTCCTTCATTACTGGTTAGCACTTAGCTCTGTATCATCAGAAGGTAAACACAGCTGTGTCAGAGCAAATGCATAGCTAGCTAGTTCCATCGCTGAGATATCAGAGAGGACAGTATTTCTTTATTTTTGGAAAATATCTGAGTTTTTGGATGAAAGTAACAAGAACTACACCTGGATGAAATGATATTTCAAAGATCTGTAATGGTAACATTGAGTCAGCTCTGTTATGGAGCTGCTGAGTTGCAGATAATGGGCCGTAAACTGAGCAGTGGGATGACAACTATACCGTCTATACCGTCTATACCGTCAAAGACAGATGCATAGCAGGCTACACACTGTTTTTCTGCCTGTCCGTTGCTACGCTCTAGCTAGATCTCTCAGGTCATCTAGCCGATTGCTTTTGGAAGTCCCAAGACCAAAGACCAAATAGAGACCATAAATCCAGAGAAGACTGAGCCCTTGTGGTGGCTGCTCCTAAGCTTTGGAGCTCACTCCCTTTATGTATAAGATCTGCTCAGTCTGTCATCACTGCTGAAGACCCGTCTCTTCTCAATGGCCTTCAAAAGTAACCCTGAACCTTTCTGTTTTATTGTATTTGACATCTTTTGGATCATTTTTATTTTTATAATGGATTTTATAGTGGCACCATTGCTGTAACTTGCAATGAGATCAACAACAAATAAACTTTTAATAGTGTCATGTTGTAATGTGTGATTGCGGTGGCTGCAGTTGCTGTCATTAAGTTGCATGTCTCAGCATAATACCCAACACTGCTATTAGATAATATGGGCAGTTCTCTCAATTATGTTTTTTTAAGTGCATTCAAGCTCACCTTTTCGATCACCAGGATGTAACGTGTTGTGGTTTTTGGGATAACCATGGAAGTCCTTTCGGATCCCATTGGGTGTGCCGTTGCAGAGCGGGGTTGACAGTGTTTCTGTGTTGTCATGCTCCCCTTGGTGGCAGTAAGAGTGTGTCCGGGGTGAAGAGTGCTGCTGGTACTCCATTCCTCCAGCAGGACCAAACCTGTGAGGCAGGTAGTCTGGATCTTTGGAGTAGTTGCTGCTGTTCTCCATACAGTCTGTACAAACCACAGCGCTGTCAAATCCTGCAGGCAGGGAGAGAAAAAATAAATGATTTGGTGCAAAAACATCAACAAATATATGTCAACACTGTGGTCAGGGCATCTGCAGTAATTATTTCTGAGGCTGAGCAGGCCTTCACAGACAGCGGCGCTCTTTTTAGGGTAAAACAGCTCAGTAGTTTGACCAAAGGGAAGTGGGAGAAACTGCTGTTGAGCACAAACATTAAGAGAGGGAACTGTAAGGTACCTGTGGTGTCTACAACGTGTCCGTTGGGCTGAGGTCCACCACCTGCCTCTACACGGATACACACATCCTGCCGCTCAGAGAGAGTGCCTTGAGAGGACAGGTAGCTGGGTACATCTGGGGGAACGATCGTCTCATCTGGAGAAAAATAAAATGAATGCAAAAAATGTGTCTATTCATCAATTTTTCATAGTAAATCATTTTTTGGGGAAAAGATCTTAATTAATCCATTAATGAGAAAAATATCCTTTAAGGTCTAAGTTATTGGATAAAGGGGGAAATGCCACTTTTGACCCATGAACATGTAATCTGACTTTTTTTTCTTACTTTTGATGGAAAGCAGTAAAAGGTGTTAGTTGCAGCTCTAAATAACATGCAGTCTCTACAGTAGTTTGTTGTGGACATAGTTTCGTAGTTCAGAATGTTTTTGAGACAGAAAAATCTCCCAGAGTACTTTAGTGATCCACATTTTTGTACCTATCCATACAAACTGTGAGAATAACTCACCTGTGTTGGTAACACTGCACTCCTCACTCTTCTTCCTGGTCTGGTAGATGATGCACACCCACACCAGTGATGTCACCACGATACTTGTCACCACAGCTATAACAATGATCCCAATAGTGACTGTGCTCGGCCCTGAAGGCACTGAACACGTGCTGCGGCGCCGGGTCACCACCAGCTGGCTGTGAGCGCGCTCTGTACCCAGTGTGTTGGACATCAGGCAGGTGTAGCGACCGGCGTCCTCCAGCGAGGCAGAGCCGATGACCAGCAGCTGGTTCCCCGGGGTGAAGTGATGTCTGTCAGAGGGGCGCAGGGGCTGGTCGTTGCGCAGCCACGTGATACGGGGCGGAGGGCTTCCCAGTGCCTTACACTGCAGTGCCACAGTGTCACCAACCACCACACTGCGGTCCTCCAGGTCTTGGGCCAGGTGAGGGGTTTCTGTGGAGGAGAGAATGATGAGTTTCTTCTGACATTATCAAGTATTATTGTCACAATACCTGCACTTGAGTTTCAGTGCAATACCAGCAAAATTCAACGATTTGGTACTTATTTTGATACCTAGAAAACAAAAAATAATGTCCTGGACACTTCTAACTGGTCAGTTTTATGGTTTTTGACTTTCGAACTGCATATAAAAAAGGTTAAATACCAATTCATAGCAAATTTGGCCTCTAGTATTAAAAGGCAAAAGGATGGGTTTTCTGAAATTATTCAGACCTGATAGAAAATGTCCTCTGAATTATCATAAAAGGCCCAGGAAATCTTCAAAGTATCAGAGTGCTTAACTGTTTTCCCCCTGCTTTAAATTTTAACAATGAACTATCCAGAAAAAATGGATAACATTTCAAATAATAAATATTTATTTCTTGTATTTATATTTAATGTTTATTGCACGTCCTCCATTTATCATATAAATGTTAACCATTTCCCCCAGGCTTTATCACAGAAGTTTTCCTGTACGTAAGATTCTTCTTTACTCAGATACTGTCAATGGCAGACAGGGATTATCTGAGGTTTGGAGCATCAGTCTTGAGCCATTTTTCAGGCCTGGTTATACTTAAGCGTCAAAGCACTGTCAAAGCCTCCGCTCTTGGTCTGCATAGAACTAACACAGAGGTCTACACTTAATAATCTGACATGCACCTACCCGAAAATGTAACTGCACAAACTCTTCGGCAATATGTGTATTGACAGGGGTTTTACAGGATCAATACAGCCCAAAATGCTGGGAAAGAAGTTGTGACATATATCTTTGGTAATGTCACCCATGGTGCATTCACCAAAAAATCTAAAGGTGGTAGCAGAAGCCAACCAACATGATACAGAGCACAACTTTTAGACCTCTGGAGCCTGAAAATGTAATTGTTGGATCCTTTATGTTTTTCCTTGTGATTTTTTTTGACAAAGTTGTTGGAAATTCTGTAAAAGGCGTATCGATCTCCACTATTTTCAAACATGAATATATGTATCATACTGTGGCCTCTGCATTGGCATACGTATTGTGTCACAAAGTTGCTAGAAATACCCAGCCCTAGCACACAGTGTTTTAGTATAATTTACTGTTCTTCTGACTGCTCTCTCCATCTCTGCGATTGTTTTATGGTTGACAACTCAACTTTAAAGCGCCTTACAGTCAGCAGTCTCACTCTATTCTATTGTTACTCTATATCATATAAAGTTTCAGGTTACATTTGTTTTCAGTATGGATGACAGACTCGTGAGTCAGCAGGATGCACTGAAGTGGGATGATCTAAGTTTGATATCAAACCACTGAAAGCTTGTCTCATTATGACAGCATCATCTAACAATCACATTTTACATTTGTGCTAACATCTGTCTTAGTGATGAATTCATACATTTTAATTACAGCACACAAACAAGATATTATCAGAATGATCCTCTTCAGAACAATGTGTCAGTGTTTCCCCTGAAACTTCTCTCTGCTGAATAGAGCACATTGAGCTGGATCAGTGTGTGTATGTCTCTCTCTGCGAAGGTAGGCCTCTCCTCTCAGACAGAGCACTTCCCCTCACAGTGGGACAAACACAGATTAAGAGATCTCACTTAACCCACTTCAGTCGCCCCTCGCTCTTCTATCAATACTTTCTCCCTCTCCATCAATCCACCCTGCTGTGCCCCTCTTTCTCTGTCTTTATTTCTTTCTTTTCTCTCCCCCTCCCTTACCTTCCCCCAATACGCACTCACTCCACCATTCCACTTCTTCTTTGGCTCCCATTTTTCTCCTACGCCACTCTTTTCCAGACAGGGGCCCCTCAACCGCAGCTACCACCACCACCACCACCACCAAATCCACCCCTCCTTTCTCCTTCCCAAACCCAAACATCGCAGATTCAGCGCAGGGGCACGGTGGCTTGCTTCAATATTTTACATTGTTTGGTGGATTAGCACTCAGCTTGATCTGATGTCAAGTCTAACATACTTCTCACAAGTTGAACATGTAAATATAGCACCATAACCCCTCCTCCATCACTATGATCACAAGTAAGAAGGTCTGTTTTAAAGCTCTTTGAAGGAAATACTAGATTTGTAACTATAAAAAGAAACCCCCCAGTAGCTGTGTTGACATGCTCTGCTTGGCTCAAAGACAAAGGACAAAGATGATCTATGTCCTGTGATGGTTTTGTTTGAGTTAAAAGTGTAAAACAGCCAATAAACTGGGAGCACTGAGGCCTGCAGTGAAGCAGCCATAACTGTCCCTCCCACAGAGAGCAGAGAAGGGAGGGGTGGGAATGCCTAACAAACGCCCCTCTGTGAGCACCCCCCTGTCCTCCACCATCCCCCCTTTGACCCCCAACTGTGACCCCTGGCCCTTGACCTGCAGCACGGCCACAGCTGCAGAGAAAAGAAAAATAAAAAAGTCTCTCATTCTGCAGCCTCACACTGACCAATTCCCAAATGAGTGCTGAGCTATTTACAAGAAGAATGTGGGAAAATGACCAGCGCTAGGTTACACTGACTGAACACAAGGAGCTCGACACCCAGGAGGAGGCATGACAGGTACACACCTAACACTGTGAGGGTGGCGTTGGCGGACACGGTGCCAGCTGTGTTCTTGGCGGTGCAGCTGTACACGCCCATGTCCTCCGGCTTGACGTCCATGATGAAGAAGACGTCGTCGTCTGGCATTACGTGCATTCTTCGCTCACGTGCAGCGGGGAAATCCGTTCCACCATCTTTCTGCCAGGCAATCTGTGGTGCTGGGTGTCCTTCTGCGGCACACTCGAGCCTGGCTGTGTGTCCTGTCCGGATGGTGCTGTCCCTGGGGGTCTTTACGAAGGATGGCAGCACTATGGACACAAAGAAGAGTGATAAACATTGGAAACATTGGCCACACATACCTTTAGCTTTGTTCTGTAGTTATTACCTCTGCCAAAGAAGTTAGGCTTTTGTGGTTATATGTTTGTTTGCTTGTTTGTCTGTTTGTTAGCAAGATTATGCAAAAACTACTGGACAGATTTTGCTGAAATTTTCAGGAGATGTTGGTAAATGCCCAACTTACAAATAATTAGATTTTGGTGGTGATCCAGATAACTGCCATTAGCAAACAATCCTTTTTGTTAAAAAACTGTCTAACTAATAATGATATCAACATGATTCCAAGTTACAGGTGTGGGTTTTCTGGGTAAAGGAATCATATTATGATGGTAACTTTATCATGGAACTACTGCATATATATGTAATAGCAATATGTGAGCTACCTTGGTGGAGGTGTTAGAAAAACTGTGGCAGTGTAGCTCAGTCCATAAGGGCTTGAGCTGGGGACCGAAGGTTGGCCAATTCAATTCCAGATCTAAACATGCTTGGAAGTTGTTTTGGTAGCTGTGGGGGACACAAGCTAACAAGCTAATGCAAGCTAACTGGGGCACTGCTGCTGGTTACGGCAGTTGGTAACACAGCTGAAAGGGGTTGGCGTCCCTTACCTCCGGAGCCTCGAGGCACAGGGTTTGCACCCTTGCGCCCTTAAACTACATGGCATGTAAACACCTTTGAACTAAGTAAGGTTAACGTTGCTGGTGAGCAGATGAGCCATCAGAAATGATGAATGGCAAAGTGCCGATTCAGCATGTGCTCCCGAACCTAATCTGACCTGACCTTAATAAAAACCAGACTCACAGAAATCTTTATCCCTCAACTTGTTTTGTGAAATATAAAATTGTGCAGTTATAATTTTGTATGAAGACTTCTTAACACATTTGAGGGCCTTAATTTTCCCACTATTTTATTTATTAAATTTTAAGTCTTTTAATAGCCCAAAGACACCCTGATTTCATTTGATATCCAGCATAATAATATTTCCAAACCTGCTTTAGCCAATTCGGAAACTGATAAACAACCATCTTCATCGTAAAGAACACATGGGTTGGACTGGGTTAAAGATTTTGTCTAAATCTCAGGTAAACTTATCCATGTGAAACAAAAATTGTGTATAAATTGTATCCAAATGTCATAAAATATGTTTGTTTGGTAAAAAAGGAATGCCCCATCATCATTTAAGTTGTTTGTCAAGTAAAAAACACAACGCAAAATTTAATCCATATAACAAAGCTATAACAACCTGTTTGGTAATCTCCCCCCCACCTTCCAGCAGGGACTACTCCCTGCTGAGAGGAGGAAGTGTGAATGACAGTGTCAGTAACCATCAAAAATAAGAGTTCTCTATTTTTACAAATGCAACTTTGTACAAAGACAACAGGGGAAAAAAACCGTTGATAGATGCACTTACTACATTCTGAACTGAGTGTAATAGAAATATCTCCTATTGCCACTAACATCCAGCAGAATCAATTTGTTATGAATACATCGTGGGAGAGATAGAGGCCTAGAGGGAGAGAGGAAAAGAAGAACTCTGCAGGGTTACTAATCTGAAAGGTTCCGCTGTCCAATGGGGCGGTTTAAAGCTGATAAGATTTTTGTAAACAGGCATTTAATTTAATGGAAGTAATGTGATAACACACATATTCACAGAGAGAGTTTGTTCCTGTCGATCTTGTCTTATAGTGACCCTGGATCTTGACTAAATGTAAACTATAACATCTTGTCTATTCTAGCTCTCCCACTCCATAATAATAACAATGAAAATAAAGCCCAGCCCATCATGACTGAGCCACAAGTGGATAGTCCCGGGCTATACTATGAGAAACAACCTACCATTAACAATGAGGCGAGCCTTGCTGGAGTATGTTGAGCCAAAGTGGTTGGTGATAATACACTGGTACCGGCCCTCGTGGGCGAAGGTGACATGCCGCAGGTGCAGGATAGTTGTGTACTCCATCACTCCTCCAGCACTGGGTGCATCAGATGTTGCTCCTTGCTGGTGAGCTCGTACATGGGCGTAGTTCTTTGTCTCTGCGTTGCGAAGTAGCTCCTGGTCTTTACGCCAAGCAAAGGTCATGGGGGATGAGCTGCTGCTGGCAGCCGTGCAGGTGAGCTTCACATCGCTACCGAGGACCGTCACTGTGGTTTCTGGCTGTACTGTGATTTGAGGCTTTGGCAAATCATCTGAAAGACAACGGGTGAATAGTGGAGGGATGAGATAAGATGAATAAATTTGAAGGAATAAAGTGTTACTCAACTTTTGACACAAGATAATATCAATGGAGCTCTAAGCAGACTTGCATCCATTTAACTCCACTTTCTTTGTCTAATTAAGTTTATTTTGGTTGTTTTCTCAAGACTGTTACTTGTATTTACCGTATTATCTTAAGATGATTCTGCTTGCTAGGCTGTGAAAACTGCATTTCAGCAGGGAAAATCACACTGTCCAGTATTTGCGCCACTGTGAATTTTCCCCCTTGTCGCAGAGCTGTAAAGGGGGGACAAAGTGATCCCTCCCTCTGTGCCGGTTTCAGAAGTAGTGACAGATGAGACAAGGCCTCATGTAAGCGAGACGGGATTTGCAGGGATGTCTTTAGAGACTATTGCTGTGTATGTGGAGCCTGTGCTGTGCTGTTTTCTTGTGCTTCAGTATTACCGTAACACTCTGTTTATTAAACAGTATTATGCCGAAATAGGGACGCCTCAAGGCGTAATAAAAGCATACACATAACTCACCACACACAAAGCTGCTGGCTGGAGCCTGGAAGATGCTGGTGCCCTTTAGGCTCTCTGGGTGGGCACAGGTGGCGTTGACTCCAGTCTGTAGACCTCGTGTCCCCAACCAGTCAGGCAGCCACTGGAGTTGACAGTCACAAAGGAAACTGTCACTCTGAATGAGACTGTAGAAGAGAAGAAAATGACAAAGGTAAGTGTGTTTGGCCTAAATTTAAATCCAATAATTCTTACAGTAAATATTCAAGATGGCAACCCACAAGTAACAATATTGGGTCCCATCTTACTGACTAGTTATATGACTATTTTATCATTGTATCTTGCATGAGAATGCAGGGTGGTCTTCCTATGTAACAGATGGATGGAGCATTCATTCACCTTTCTGTATGAAGCCATACTACATAACTGTTTTTTTTTTTTATGTTCTCTATAGACTGCCAAATTATTAATAGCCCCATCATTTGGTCACATGAATTTATCATGTATTAGATTTTACAATTTATTATTGTGCAAAAGAATTATCTGTTTTTGCTCAATCACTTTGGTCTGTGCTGCAGATCCACCTTCAACTAGCGCATGGTATATGTTTGCACATTTTTTTAAACCAGAATTATAGATCATTTGACCAGTGTATGTGCATGATTAAGTGTTTCCCACTGGAAAAAAACCCCAGTTAAGGGGGTGGTTGTAGTGTTAGGGTAATATTTCTTACAATGAAGCAATTCTTCCTCCACATAATTAACCACACTCTACGGAAAAATAATAAACACTTAGTAAACACCGATACAATGATACATCAAGGTTTAAAAGTTTGTGTTATTTTTCATGTAAAGGTGCTGTGCATGTATGCTTGGTTATAAAGCAGCTTTGTCTCTAACCAAAGAAGGGCCCTAATTGGCAGATTTTTTAGCACACATAAATGTCAATTTTACAGTAAATATACAAAAGGTGTTTTTCCCCCTCCAATGCTGGTATGGTGGAGGGTACATCTCATTTAGGAAGCCACCTCAACTTTAAAGTGTTGTGGGTAACATTGATACTGCTAATATGTGCACTGATGTAATCTCTGTTATGGTCGACAGTTTATTATCTGTGTGGAATTTCTTTTGCTGCTGTCTTTGCTAGGACCCCATATGACAAAAGACAGATCTGTCCAAATAAGGATACAACAGGTAAAATGAAGGCTTAATAGAACATTATAAATATACGTAAGTGTTTTAGAGAGTGTCATGGCTGTGATTTGTGTCAATTAACTGTGAAAAAAAGAAAAAAACTCACAGGGATTTGAGGTTCCTAATTTTACTGAAGGCATCAGGCTGAATGGAGCGGATAGCATTGTCTCCCAGGTTCCTGTTGACACACAAACAGACAACACATGGTCATACTGTAACTGCGTACACACTACATCCACTTGCAGTTTTGTCTGCAAGAATTTCAAACCAAGGCAGAGAGATATGTGTATGTCTCT
Source organism: Cetoscarus ocellatus (assembly GCA_037902135.1). NCBI lineage: Eukaryota > Metazoa > Chordata > Actinopteri > Labriformes > Labridae > Cetoscarus > Cetoscarus ocellatus. The sequence goes on from JBAMNC010000572.1 coordinate 2,604,019, forward strand.
AACTACTTGCCAGACCTTATGTCCCTCCCCCCCTTATCGTCAAAGGCCTGTGAAAGAGCTTATAGGAATTCCATCTCTTCAGCTGAACTCACCATATGCTCAACAACTTTGTACCTCCGCAGCGGCTGGAGGAAAAAAGGCCAAAGTTGAGATTGTGCTGAGCTAACGAGAGGGAAGCAGCTGGGCGCTTGCAAAAGCCGCTGTCTTCTCCTTTTACAAAGACGCTATTAAATTGCGAGCAGTCTGCTCTCTGCCAGCTACTTTTGGCAATATCATCCCCTCCACCCCCGTCCCAACCACCTACCCTCTCTTCCTCTCTTCCTTCTTTCTACTTTTCTGGGCAAAGTGGCTGCTAAGCATTATGGGATACTCACAGGTGTTCCAGGGTCTCCAGGCCGGAGAAGGCTTTCTTGGCCACCGACTTGATCTTGTTTCCAAACAGAGTCCTGCCATTTCCAAACATGAAGGGTGTCCATGTATGAAGAGGGGGAGGACCGGGGTGAGAAGAGGGGTAGAGAGTAGAGCAAGAGAGAGAAAAGAGAGAGAGAGAAGTACAATTAGCAAGGCTGAATCTGATAAGAGGGAAGGGATTGAGGTATTGGAACTTGAACTGTGTGGAGATTAGCCTCAGTGGAGGGGTGAAGGAGACTGGATGGGGTTGGAGTATGCTGGTGGGGGGGGGACCTGTGCTCTGCGCTGCTCTTCAAAGACCACTTTTATCTTTATTAGAATTTAATAGCAATGACCAGGCGAGGCTTTGTTAGTGTCTGTGTATGTGTGTGTGTGTGTGAGCTTGTAAGGAAATAGTTGCAGACCAAGTGTGTGTCTGTGCTTGTCAAGCTTGGTTTGAGCCAAGAAGTGAGCTGCTATTCCCTCTGATTTGGGGTATTAATCCTGTCCTCCACCCTCTCTCTCTCTCTCTCCCTAGTTTCATTCCTGTTATAGCTTTTGCCTCACAGGAAGAGGAGAAGCAGCTGGCTGAGGACCCCAGCGTTCAAACTCATCAACATGTACACATAACTGTCATGTCACACGGACGATAAATTTCATCAATTCTGTCTTTTCAAAGTAAACTCTATGATCTAGTGATTTAACGTGTTATTGGTGAAATGCTGTACAAACAGATAACCTGTTAAAAAGTTGTCAGCAACATATCTGCATCAGCATATATGACGGTGCTAAAATGTTAAACTAAATCTGTGAAGTTTTAAGCCTAATCATTAGACCTTCTTCAGCTGATTTTTTTTTTTTTTAATCAAAACCAAGACTTTTAAGACATTTTTAAGATCAGAACTGAGAAAACTTCAACAATTTTTTGAACTACCTAACAATGAAAACTCAGCAAAGGTGTGGTGCTATTTTGGAACTTTGCTTTTATTTATTATTTAAAGAGAACAGATTACGGTGTCAGAGCTAAACCTCTCTGGAGAAGAGGTTTAGCTCCACTTGGAGAAGCATAGCCTTAGTACCTCGGCATAGTTGGACAGCAAGTCCACCCATGCCCCTGGTAAATAAAAAAAATGGTGCAATTTCAGGCACTTTTTTTTTTGCATTGTCTTAGGACCACCTGTAAACCTGTTGTTAAATTAGAAGAATTAACTTTAATAATAAAGTATGAGTTCCATAAAAGGGGTGCACATTTTTTTGGTACACTAAAAAAGCTCATTGTTTGGTAGCAGGTTGTGACAGTGCCATCTGTGGTTCTTACAAAGGCATATGAAGCCTAGTTTTACTGCTTATATAAATATATTTTGCACTCAATCTAGGAGTAATCCAAAGAGACTACTGCAAGGTTTTTATTAAATAATACTTATATTTGATAAGGATACATTTATCTTTTATGGTATTGTTTCATGTCTATTTTAAAATTCAGTAAAATCACACAATGACCTTATCAGGCTATTCTCATGCAGTTAAGAGTTTTCTTTTTTTACAAATAAAAATTAATATTACATAAACCTCTGTATGAATCAGTTCTAGTACTGACTAACATAAACTTGAAAACACTGGCATACTCAAATGTGAACTTGTCCATGAATACCAAGATCTGCTCCTCACTTTCTTTTGTTTTTCCGTTTGCTGTGCATGTGGCAGCACTCACAAGCTTCTGAAGGAAAATCCAGTGTTTGTGATGGACATTTTGATGTTCCACCCCTTCATTTTCTTTTCTGCATTTCTTTTTCCCATGGCTCCCTTTGCCAGCGCTGGGATGCAGCGAAGCTGCTTCCGCCAACGCCGTGACAAAAGGGGCAGGGTCAGAGGGCGGGGCGTGCAGTGCGTTTGAAGTTGATGACTGAATGCAGCCCCCAATTTCACCCTCTCTCAGCTCCAAACAACAAGGACTTGAGAATGAAGGGAAGAGAGGAGCGGAGGCACAGAGAAGAAATAGAAATAAGCCTATTGGGGAGCGAACCCCTGCCAGCGCGAAGAAAAGCCCTTTCTCTCTCTGTTTCTCCCGGCCTTTCTCTTTGAGCAGTGCCCACACTGGGAACCATCTTGGCTGGACATCATCTTTTCATCCTGCGGGTTGATGATTGCCACGTGGTGCCAGAAACGGCTCGTCCACTGCAATTTCTCAACTTCTTGACACTGAACTTTTAACTAAGTGGAATGATTAAAGATCCATGAGTAATCAGGAAAATCAGATTAAATGAATCACTCCATCTCTTTCTTGAACCATGAGCATTATTGAGAGTCCAGTTTGGCCATAAAGCTACAAGGAAACAATGAAATCATGAGATGAAAGCCAGACTGAACTGGAGGAAAGTTGTCTGGGAATCCAAAAATAAAAAATACCTTCCTTGTTTTGAGTGCAACCTTTGTAAAAGAGGAAGAAGGGCCCCATCAGTCATTGCAAACACCTCTTTTGCAAGTGAGGTGTGGGATCCTGTGGGTATAGATATCTCAAACTCTGACTTCTTGAATCTATTTGGCAAGGAAGGGTGAGTTGGGAACTTTTGGTTGCAAAAGGAGAAACTCCTTTATGTCTTGTGCCTGTTTTTGAGAAGCAATAGAGGATTGAAAAGGAGGCGAAAGGGGTGAAATAAAACGAACGAGGGGAGACACTCACAGCTTGTTGAGGCTGTCCAATCCAGAGAAGGCCCCGTTGGTGTCCTCTATTGTGCCTGAGATGTCGTTATGGTCCAGTTCCCTGTGGAGAGAGAAAGAAAAGAGGGGGATAAGAGAGATGGAAGGAGGAGGGACGGAGGAAAACGGGGTCTGCCAGCACTGAAGCGTTTCACAGCTCTGGCAGAGGATGGTCTTGAAGTCACGGGTTACCCCTTTTGCCCAAACTCCAGCCCCCCTCCCTTCTCCATCATCAACCTCCCCCCTCTTTGCACCTGGCCTTAAGAGCCTCTTTGTCGCTCTGCTCTGCCAACCAAGCGCATTCTTTCCTGGAGGGGTGGAGAAGGAGCGTGCATGTGAGTATGAATGCATGTGCGTTGGCCTGGTAAAGCAAAGAATAACATGTTTAATTCATGACAGTGAGAGGGAACACAGTGGCTGGTCTGATTGTCCAGGTACGACACAGCAAAAACCAAGCCAGTGGTCTTAATGAGGTTATGAGGGGAAGGATTTGGCCATGGCTTGGCAAGGACAAATGGATCAAATGAAAAGAACTAAAAGAAAAAGGAAAAAGGGGCTTCTTTCGGGGCTTTAGGGGCTTTCCAAACACTTGTTTCAATGCACTTCTTTTCCCTTTACAAAGTCTTAAGACTTACCTCTGTAGGTGAAGTCATGGCTGCCTATCCCACCCTCTGCTTGGTCATCAAAAGGAAAAACAACCGAGCCATTAAAAGACTCTCTCTTTCAAACTTGAGAAAGACCTTTGAGGTTGATGGCCAGACACACCCTCCAACAACACCACAATACCCCTCTCCCCTTCCTCCCATTGCATCCAAGCATCTCTTATCCCCCTCTGCTTCTTTTCAGACTCTGCTGGCTGCTGTCTTAGTTAGACTGGACAGGGGCTGCCAATATCCTGCTCTTTCTGGCTGGCTGGATGTGAATGGCCGCTGCCTTGTTAAAGCAAGGCCAGTGTCGGGGGCTGTAGAGCAGGGAGACCGGGCACAGAGAAGAGAAGGGGGGGGCAGGGTAGGGGCCCGATGAGCCAGCGACCCCCGTGGCCGAATTAGAGGGCAGGCTGGCTTGTTTGGAGCTTTCACACCCCGATGCAGGCTCCAGCCCCATGCCAGCACGGCCAGCAGCGCAGGCCCAATTAAAGCTCCCCCGGCTCCTTTTCAGGGCCCAGCCTATGCCTGTCCTCCCCTCCACTGATTAGATTAGGCCTGCCTCAAAGACAGCGCGCAGGAGTAATGCAAGAGAGTGGGAGAAAAGACGATGATAAAGTGTGTGTTAGAGGAACAACACAAGGAGATGAGGGAACAGGCTTAGGTTATCAGAGCAGAAAAAAGGACAGTAAGTGTGGGTATGAAGAGTAAAACATTATAGATAATTTTGTCCCAAAGCAGGGGAAAGATTGGCAAATCCCCAACTCATGGTGATACCCCGACCATTCAGAGTTCAGCAGTATCTCCATGTCACATTTAATCTTGGCTCAGCTCACTTGGAACCCAGCTGGAGGTAAAATAAAATTGTGCCAGATACTAGGTCTGTTTACTAATGGAAAACGTGCAAGTTATCAAAGTAAGTAATCAAACGTGCTCCAACTGTAGATAATACTCCAGTGGCCTGACAATCAGCATCCTCCTGGCGTGTGTTCCGTTTTTCAACCAAAACAGACATTGAAAAAAGACTACGGGTAAGAATCTGGCTATAATGACAGTAAAATTGCATTTCTGTTTGCTTTTGTGAGTTGTGCAAGTAGGTAAAATCTTCTTTGTTAAATTTCCTAGGCTGCTAGGTCCACCTGGCTTTTGCAGGTATGACACCGTAGGCAGCCTGACCTAAAGTCATAAGTATAATTGATGTTGGCAAGGCTTTGACCCAATAGGGGGCAGTAAAATAATTGTGTAGTCACCACATTTAGAAGTTATCGGATATAACAAGCCTGAAATCAGTTCATAACCCCTGGTCTTGGAAAGGGCTAGAGAATGACAAAAATTTAGTGTATATAAAGCCTTAACTTCAGATAAGTCACTTTAACATAACTGAAGTTTGGATTTAACCTAATTTTTATATTATTTGCCAAAGAACCCCATTATCTAGCACCCAATTAGTCAGCAGAGAGCCTTGTCTGTCTTGCCTTATCCACCAGCTGTGAGAGAGCGCTTGTCCAGTGAGCTCTGGCACAGTTCTCCTAATTGGCTCCAGCACCAGAAAGAGACACAGCCAAAGGGACCTTGGTTAGAAACCAAGACCCCCAAGTCTTTCTCCTGGATTTATCCCCTGACTTGCTCCTTTTTATTCCCTCCTTCCTTTCTTTCTTTATATCTTTGGGACTGTTTGGGCTCTCTGAAAGGTGAACGAGTGTGAAAAGGGACCTCTGTCTTTATTTTAAAAAAGCTGGAAGGGATCTAAAGTGACACAAAAACTCTTAGACCCACATTTGTTTGGTGCCAGTTTTCAAGACTAAACAAAAAACCCCAAAACACAAGCAGACAAAGAGGTGAATGAAAAAAGTTGCCAGAGAAACCATGACAATTGGGTTGCAAAATACACCTCGTAAAAAAGCATACAAACAGACATGAATGCAAATGAGGCAAACCTGTCTTGAAAGTAAACAATAGCTGTGTTCTGAAGTCTAAAGGTCAGACTATGTGGGCCTACATATCAAATATCACACAGACAAAACCAACATCTCAGCTTTCACTGCTCCCTGGTTGCCCATCTTTGCCTTATTGCCAGCAGGGCAGAAACAATAATAAGTGCACTTTTGGGGGTCATTTGAGGCATGTAATGGCTTTTTTGGGGTTGGTTTATACTTACAAGACGCGTACAGCCTTGAGGCCTCTGAACGCTCCCTCTGTGATGTGGCTGATGGAGTTGTGTCCCAGACGGAGAGTGTGGAGATCACCCAACACGGCCAGACTGCCTTCATCCAGACGAGTCAAGTTGTTGTACGACAGATTCCTGGAGAGGGAGACGGAGCACGAGACAGACATAGAGAAGGACAGAGGCAGACAGAAAGGGGGAAAAAAGAAGGAGAAGTGTACTGTGTGAGGTCTGGAAGGAGATGACAGGTTGGCAGGATGCTGAGGCAGCTCGCGACATCATTATACTTAAATTTCATGGCTGAATCAATGTCTATTTGCCACTCTGTGATGTGTTTTTCCATTGTGCCTTTTTATTCACCACAAGATGTTAACAGAGAATGAGGTTAGCAGACCTTAGAGCTCAGCTGAGGTTCTTGCCATTCAACTGAGAAGAAAGCTTTACATGACTACAACCGCCTTTTATAAGCTTACATAAGTGTGGTAAACCCCAAGGGAACACACTGTCACCCATTTGTAAAGCAGCCTTATAGTGCTACTTATTTTCAGTTAAGGTTTTTAACACCTTTATTATTTATTATGTAGGGCTGCCATTAAAAAAATCAAGCACAAGGGATTGCTGTAATTCTAACAGTTAGCTATGTTTAATTACACCAATAATCCAACGTTCAGGCTTTGTTTTTCTATCTATGCTTTCTTTATAAAAAATAAAATATATATATATATATATATATATATATATATATATATATATATATATATATATATATATATATATATATATATGTATATATATATATGTATATATATAGATAGATATATATAGATATAAATATATATATTTTTTTTTACATTCAAAACAAATTTGTTAACTTCACACTGACACTTTGAAGAAATCTATAACAGTTCCTCAAATTTGAAATCAATTCAATGCACATTAATGTACTATGTGATCTTGGCTTATGTGTTTATTTCTTAAATTAGTGCTGCATTGACGCAGAAGCTTCAAAGTAAGTACATACCCTGTAACTTATTTAGTCTTCAACTCTGTTACACAGTTTGAAATATTTGGAGGTACATGTACAAAATGACTCACTGAAGACCAATAATAGTGAATGCAACAGCATTTACCTTTTTTGTGGTCCTGTTTCGTTGCTTTTCTCAGTGTGTACCCAGTGATGATTTACACTTTCTCTATAAGATTTTCTGAAGAAACTGTTTCTTTGCTGTGCTTTTACTTTGTAAGTTGTACTGTCTTTATCTAACTTGTCTAAGTGGGCAAACACATCATAACATAACGTAACAAACTCTAAATTAGCTTATTGACTGTTCTTCTGCCAGTTTGCATAAAGAGTTAAACACAGGATTAATGTTTTTAACCATCAAAAATGTTTCAAACTTTGGGAGTGCTTTAAACTGCAGATCTAAGCAGCCACATGTGCATGCAGCTTTCTGCAACAGCTGAGTTGTTATTATTTGTATTTTTATTATTATCTTGTTTAAGATAACAGTTTCATTCACAATCCCAATGTGCCTAGAGCTCATTGAGGAACTGATGAATGCGTCTGCAATGACAAAAGTTAAAATAGTAACTTTCAAACAGTGCTCAAACACAGCATTGTGCATTTTACTGACTTCTCGGTGCTCCTTGCTGTCTGCCTCAGGTTTGCTTGACCAGCCATGTGTGTTAAGGTTCCCCCTGATGACCAGCTCAGGAGGGGAATGTAATAACATCCTCATAAAGAAGAGTCACTCTTTTCTATCAGCCACTGGGGCCATCATAATTTTAGATAATAAAAAAATCATGTAACCGCTGGCTTACGCAGCATGAGGAGGATATTTTAGGGAGCAATCTATCATTCATAGACATGCACACAGGAAACAGCATTGAGATATGCAGAGTAAACTAAAAATGGAATAGCAAGCTACCGTTTTATCCATTCAGTCAGTTGCCCATGAACAAGCATAGGCGCCACAGATACCACAGGCTACCTCGCAGTTAGCAACGCCTCAGCTGAGCAAAGCACTTAACAGGAGCAATACCACAGCCATGTCTACAGGAGAGGAAAGACGATCAGATAATAACTCCTCAGTCTCTAGACAAAGGCAGCGAAGGCGATCCGTCAGTGTAATTACCACAACACAACATGTAGAGGATTACACGCTGCTTTGCCAAACCTCCACACCTCACAACTGAGCACAAAAACTCTTGTTAAAGAGCTTGAGTGCTGTTGAGCTGAGCTCTAATTATGGGATAACAGGCTTAAACTGAGAACAGCATAGCATATTGAGTGTTAAAGCACAATGTCAATTCACCCCGGGGAAGGTAGATGAAATGATATGGGTGGGGGTAGGGAAACTTCTCAGGTTTTAGATCCCCAGAGAAAGAAAGAGATTTTGAAGAAAACTATCCCTATGCAGTCTTCAAAAAGTTCAATTTTCTAACAAACTGTGCTAAATTTGCTCTCTTGCCTCTATCGTTTCTCACCTGCAGATATCATTCCACATTAAGCATTTACCAAATGTCTACTTAAGGCTTTTACAAGACCACATCTGGCACAAGAGTCTCCTGTTCAGCCTAATTTACATGCTGGTACTCACAGTTCCCTCAGTTTCTGGCAGAACTTCCATCCATCAGCGTTGATGCGGGCTATGGAGTTGTTACTGAGAAATAGCTGCTGTAAGGAAGTCAGACCGTACAGGGAGCCACTGTTCACTTCTGTCAGGCTGTTGTAGTCCAGGTGACTGCATGAGACAAAACAAGTGACACAAGTTTATAAGATAGCTGCAGTTTTGATATATTTGAATGATTTATTGGCAACAAGCCTTCTAGTTTGGCAGAGATTTTTGAGCCTCAAACCAACTTAAATTGCCACAATTTTGAAAAAGTTGTGATACAGTTTGTCCCATTAATGAGTTATTTTGAAAGTAATTGAGTTAATGTTTGGTTAAGCAGGAAAAGGTGTGTTTGCTGTGGCATAAAAGATTAAGTTCCAGTAAGTCTAAAATAATCCTATTCTCACAAGATTTGGTAGTTAAGTGATCCTGTAATAAGGGGTAATTACTGCAAATAGGGTAGGGCGCTTTTCAAGATGAAATTTTAGACTTTCTTTTACAATTTTAGACTTTCTTAGAGTTTTTAGGAGGCTACATAATCTTTGGATTTCATTTTTAATATATCTTAGCCCATAATCCATATTCACTTATTCTTTATTTCTCATATTAAAGCCAAATTTCCTTAGACTTGCATTTCCTTCTTCCATCCAGCAGCATCTTTGAATTCTAATCAGATGCCCTGCTGTGAATCCTGACTTAATTTATGTCATTTTTCATTTGAACCTAATTAGCAAAACGGATATTAAAAGAAATCTGGTTTGGCAGGAAGGATTCAACAAAGTAAGAGAAAAGTGTAAGTGAAGTTGCTGCCGTAAAATTTAGGAGCTCTAAGTAGTGAAAATAAGACATTTTAACACAATATACGACCTTGAATTTTAAAATCTGCACCATAACCCTGTAAATCACTAGTTCTAGCATGTGTAACAATACACACGCAGAGCTTTTAAAGTTAAAGAACATACTGGTGTTAGAACTTCCATCTTCAAAACAATTCCAAGATTTTAGAAGTATGGTATTATGTGCATGTATTTATCTTTTTGCAGCCGTTTTTACATACAGGACTTTCATCTTGGCCAAGTCCCAGAAGGCCCCATCTGTCAGTTTGCTGATGCTGTTTCTCTGCAGCTTCAGGACCTCCAGGCTGGACAGACCCTGAAAGGTCAAACCCTCCACCTGACGGATACGATTCCTGTTCAGCTCACTGTAGAGGGACAAACAAAGGACACAAACATGTAACGACTTATCATGTGAGAAAATCTGTGTGAAACTTGGTCATGCTTATGACTAAAATATTTCCCACATTTGAAAGCAGGAAGGTTATTTCTCTTCCTCATTTCTGGGGATTTTTCCCCCTCATTGACATCGTCACTCATCAATCTAATGTCAATTCAAAAGTTACATAGCTCACAGTCCCTCAAGCTTCAGTACAAGCACTTTGTGGAAAACAAAACACCAACTACACAAATACTCCTGAGAAACATCCTTTTACCAGTGGCATTAGGCAAGTACCACCCTGACACACCAGGGGCACTGTTTCACATATCTATGGAATATTTCTCAAGTCTATCTGAGCAGTATCCCACACAAGGTGTTTGGGAAAAGAAGACCCCTTAGTACGCCTAATACTGCAAACTTTTCTGTGCTAATACATAATCAACATGGCAAGGACTTGCAAGACAGAGAAGCATAGACAGAAAGAAAGCAATAGTCATCTTCTGAAACGTCCCTCCAGTAAATTAAGGGACCCCACAGTGTTTTCTCAAGTCAAAATTGGAGCTGTATTACAGCAATTTTCTTCTGCTTTTTCTTGCCAAAGCTCTCTTGCACTCATAGTTAAGGATAATTACAAAGTTACACATCATTGTAATCTAGCCTCATCTCACAAAGAGTGAGTAATAATGGAATAACAAGTGAAATACTACAAACATAGTCTAGTCTATTTGAGGGTCTTTAATGCTCTTCTAATAAATTCTGTATTGTCATCAGAGAAAATACATTAAAAAAAACAAAGTTAGGGAAATTCCAAGTTTGTTAACTTCACTGTTTAGTTTTTTGTGTGATTTTGTGGGAAATATTACAATCTGTGTGGAGAATGTAAAACCCCACCAGTTTTCAATATCCACTGTCTGGTCTTGTATATATGATTTACATCATCACTAATGAGTACCTAAGTACAAAGAGGGTAATCTGCTACACAAAAGGCACCTAAGGTGACATCTACCAGAGTCACATCAGGTGAGACTTTTATTATGTAAGTCCTAGGCTGACCTTGCTGCCACACCGGAGGAAAGATAATGGGAGCACAGTGAAAGGAACAAACTCCCCACTTTGGGAAAATGGAAGGCAGCAATAAATCACAAATAATGCTTCTTCAGTGTTTACCCAGTCAGACCTTATCCACCCCTAGAGGTATATCTCACGTTAATGGCTCTTCTGATGTTAAACACACAGAACTTGATCAACAGACAAAACAAACTCCTCCTCAGTAATTCTTTTCCATTCTGCGCCGTCTCCAAAGTCAAATCTGAATTTTCAGCCAAAATAAATTGTTTTTGAAGGTCAAGTTGCTCTGACAGGTCCACACACACTCTTGTCATCACTCTGACTGTGTTGTCTAGCTGATAAAGTCCAGTGGTACTCACAGCTGGGTCAGTCTGGGGAGCTGGAAGGCTCTGACAGGGATCTGGCTGATGCGGTTTCGGCTTAGTCTCAGGACCTGAAGAGTTGAACCCAGATGGTCCAGAGCTCCAAGCTCCAATGCACTGATCTTATTGTTGCTCAGGTATCTAAAAGCAAAAACAACATGTGAGATTTGTACCATGTGTTCATAGATCACCCTGGTTTGTCTGTGTTCAGTTTCAATGTTTTAGTGTTTAGTTTTTTTCTTCAAAATTTCCTGGAAATGTTTTTCTAAATACACTCAGACTTTGGGTTTGGAAATTTGGATAAAAAACTCTGGGCTTTCAGAAAGTCTCAGAAAATTTGGTGACAGGATTGGCAGTGATTTTAAATATTCATACAATCATTCAATTAAAAAATAAATAAATAAAACAATGGCTTAGTCAAAAACTTTATTTTCCTCTTATTTTCACCAGCGCCTGATTGTGATACCATATTACTGTCTGATGGTAGATGCAGCATATCGAGTGGCTTTTTGCTACTTCAGTAACAAAGACAAAGAGAGTTCTACTGTCCGGGGTGTCTGACGTCTTATGTTTATAGTCCGGGGTCAACTGCAGCCTGAAGTCCACTTTTAGTTTTCCCACAGCAAATTTTAAAAATAAAATGAAGGGTCTACATTGGACCATAAAGCTTATGTTCAACTGATAAATAAAGACAAGCGATATGAGGCCTGGAATAGCAGCACAACTCTTGCTCATTTGCTTTACTGTGTACTCTGTCTCTGCTTAACACCATATTGTGCTTTTCACCTTTAACCTCGACAGTCCTACAATGTTTGGCAGTTCTTTTTTGAGTGGTCATCCCACAAATTTTAATATTATAGTGGCCCTGTCATACGTGTATGTGTGTGTGTGTGTGTCTATATACATATATATATATAGGTGTGTGTGTGTATATAAATAAATATATACATATATATATATATATACATATATATATATATACATATACATATACATATATATATATATATATATATATATATATATATATATATATATATATATATATATAAATATATATGTATATATATATATATATATATATATATATATATATATATATATATATAAATACATATATACATATATATGTATATATGTGTGTGTGTGTATATATATAAACATATATATATATATATATATATATATACACACACACACACATACATACATACATACATATATATGTACATATATATATATATATATATATATATATATATATATATATATATATATATATAATATATATATATATATATATATATGTTTCCTGAGTTTGGACTTCACTGGTCGGTCACAAACTGCAAAGACTGTACTCACAGGTCTCTGATTTGGAGTGGTGAAGGAAAGCAGTGCCCGCGCAGCTCAGTGATGTCATTGTTGCTCAGGTCCAAGGTTTCCACAGAGACCAGCTCTCTGGTCCGTCTGCCATCTATACTGCGGATCTTATTATGATGTCTGGAAAATACAAAAACACATAAAAAGAGCATTAGGTGTGGCTAAATGTTGGACTTGAAGTGTCTGTATTGCTATCTCGGAAAATATTACCGAGCCTAACGTTAGTGCTTTTTTTCCCCATCAGCCGAAGAAGACACTCCAAATCCCCCAGCTTCTCTTTACCCACTCTCAGGCACAAAGAGTGCACGGTACACAGAGCAAAGTGGTTGTCATCCAAGGCTAAATGTGTACTTTGAGGGCTTCCAAACAGAGGAGGGAACTTTTTAAACAATCCCAAGAACACCTGTGCTTCTCTGAAAAACCTCAGGCATAAACTCTTTGAGATGGGTGGACCAAATGGAGCCAGTAACATTTAGGATTCTGGAGTGCTTCAATGTGAGAAGGAATTTGCTTTGCTCTCAAGATGTGCTTGATGTCATCAGTTTTATCCCAAGGACAAAGGAGGGAGAACTACTGGCTGACTGGAAAACAAAATCAACTGCTTGCACTTTATTTCAGATTTAGATGTACTTTTTAAAGTGTTTAACTCCCACTTTCCATGTGGAAAAAGATGCCTCAGATCAGTTTTGACAGTGGTAGTGGGCCAGAAGTTTGGCATATTCTTTGTTCTTACTTTCTTTTTGTCTGCTTTAACATCTGTGCTTCGTTGATCTTGGGCTTACACGACCCAAAGAAAAGAAGAAAAATAAAAAGACATAACAGTTCAGAGAAGAAGAGGACTGTGAAAATGCTACTTGGCAGCCAAAGTGACAAAAACTCACACAGGCCTAAAAATCACATGCAAGTAGAGCACATGAAAGGCCGCAGGGCACGTACAAAGTCAACCGAGCTCCACTCTACAGCAAACACACACACATAGGCAAATGTACACAGTAGGTATAGATCATACAGAGCACTCAGAGAGGTTAAAACAGAAAAGTACAGACAGACATTCATCTTCCTGCACAGGTGGTCTCTGTAAGTATGTGCGTATGGGGGTGTCAGTGCATGTTAGTCTGATGGCCAGTGTTATCCGAGCACACATGAAAGACTTTGCTGGACGACACATTTGACACGTTTGCAGGGTGCTAACTAGGGACAGGAATTTCACTTAGTGTCACTATCGTTTACATGACTCGTCTATAAATACAGGACAATACAAAAAAGTTCACAAAAGGAGGGTGAGCACAAAAGAGATCACAGATAAATCAGAAAACAAATTCACTCTTTTGATAATAATTGAACGAGCCAGGGTTTAAAAAACAGGCCTAGGATTTCAGTCAGCAAAAAGGATGACGCCTGCTAGCTAGATCAGGGAGACAGCTTCAGCTCCACTTATTTCACATCTGACCAGAATCATTATTCAACCACCTCACAACCAATCAGCTGCCTGTTTAAGCTGCAAGATTTCAGGTTTATTTTCTCTGCTTTGCATCTGCCAGCTCTCCATCAGAGGATTTAAGACACTATTTTAGGACTCCATATTACATACATATAATAAAAAAATCTGCAAGAAGTGATGAGGTCTAATTTTAGAGGTTTAACAAACACAAACCTTAGGTGCCTTACTGAAATTGTATTTATGTGCAAATATTACTAAGGCTTGCTTTTACTGTAACTGTTTTACTACAATAAGTTTATAAAGTATGTGTAATCTCTGTAATCTCATATGGGGAATGGTTGTCATGGCACAGGGTGGATTTTGCGCATAATCTGAATCTGGATGTAAATCCAGGAATGTTTTTAATGTCTTCTCTTCTTAATCCACAGGTAGGATAATATAAAAACAGTGACAACATGTAGTACAGTCTGCAACATTAGTTAATTTAACAGTGCTTTTTTGCTGAATGGCTTAAATTATCTCCACTGACGTGGACGAGGTCATCATATATTTAAGGGATGCACAGTATTATCTGAACATATCAGTTTAATTGCCTAAAACTTAGATTACAGGAACACTTTTACAGATGACATATTAGCCATATAAACTGGCCCCATACATTGGCTGTAATATGGGCAAAATGCAAAAAAATACTGTTGTAGTTTTCCTTACAATCACTGCATGTCAACTTTTGTAAAATACATGTATCATTTGTCATTGCTCTTCATCTGTTTTAACACAAATACACTGTTTCCTTAAAAGGAACAGGTTAATTTTAATTAGTGATGGCTCTTAACAAAAATTATTGGTATTGACGGCATATTAGTAAAAATCCAATAGCATGCAATCCTAATATATTTTAGAATGATGTTATCTACCATGGAGAAAACTCACTGCTGGCACCAAACACCTTCGAAGATCCTCTGCTCCTCCTCATCCCTCAAGTTATTCCACCTCTAACATCAATACCGAATTTTCTCGATTATAACTCGCATTATTTGCTTTTAAATAAGCTCTAATTTTTCAGGTGCGTATTATACATGAGTACAAGCAACACACTTATCCTATTTCGTCTCCCCAACATCCTGATTGCAACACACCTGATACAAAAAGCCGAAAAATTCTCTTTATCTGCGAAAACACAGGCAAACACAGGGTAGAGCCATCTTGTAAGAAAGGGGATGCAAAATAGCTGCGCTGTGATTGGTCAAAGACATCGGCATGTTGATAGCTGCTCTCTGATTGGTCAGTACTCTACGACTGAGCATGCTCGGGCAGAAATGGAGTAATTACACATGCATAAAGCAAAAGATGTTTCCGCATCCGTTTGAGAGAGAAAATCGTGTATGGCATTTGTTGTGAAATTTCATTTAATAAAACTAAATAAAGGTCATTTTTGAGTTGTCTGAGAGAGTAATATTTGGGCAAAAATTGGGTGTGTGTTATATTGGAGTACAGTGTTTTTCCAGGCAAAAAATCATGAAAATATGGGGTGCGTGTTATAATCAACAAATTACGTACTCCATAGCAACCGTG
The DNA here is from genome assembly GCA_037902135.1 of Cetoscarus ocellatus. Lineage (NCBI taxonomy): Eukaryota > Metazoa > Chordata > Actinopteri > Labriformes > Labridae > Cetoscarus > Cetoscarus ocellatus. Next base: position 2,619,570 of record JBAMNC010000572.1, read on the forward strand.
CCTTATCATACGTATATCATATCGTATGGTATTACTTCTAACAAGAATCAAATGTTATCTGTCTTCTTTTCTGTCACTTTGGGGAAATATTAGACTGCTGGAATTTGATGGATAAATTCTCCTTCAGGAAAGACTTGGTGTTCAGAAAATGAAAACACAATTTGCAGTCTTTTTCCTGGACACTGGGTATCACATGTCAGGCAATGACCCCTGGTGTGTATGAGAACAAAGATGTCAGCTAAATGATTTACTGAATGATGCATCCAATGTATCCATTATAACTAGAATTTCACTTAGAAAACACCATTGTGAAAGATTAAACTTCCCCCTGATTCATTTTATGTGGAGCCTCTCATCTAGAGCCTTACAACTAATTTTCTTACTTGATAAAAATTGTTGCATTTCTGAGGCCCTCTGAGTCTGTGATTGTGTGTTTGTACATGTGTGTGCGTAAAGTGTAAAAAAGGTGAGAGAGCAGGTGTTCCACCAGCCAAACTCATCAAAACAAGGTCAGTCCCGCCTTCCTTTCCAGCCCTCAGCCAGCAGATGGACGGACACACACACACACACACACAGAGTATTTATTGGTGTCTGCGAGGAGGAGGGCTCACACCGCAGTGGCCCACCTGAATAAACAGTGGCAGAAATGGTTAAGGATGAGCCATGAAAGCACGCCTGGGCAAACACACACGCACTAATGCACACACACAACACAAATAACAAATGCACACATGGGACAGAGCTTCAGACAGTGGCTGGGGTGAGCGCAGAGAGGGAAGGAATGGGGGAGGAGAGTCGGGAAGAAGGGGTGAGGCAGGGTCAACAGCTGGTGACCTTAGCTGGGAAAAACAGATCAGTCTCAAAGTGGTGGGAGAGGTTGACCTCTCTCACTCGTTTCTCTCGCCCCACTCTTCTTCCACCACTTAAACCGAATTCCCTCTCTTCTCTCTCTCCCCCCTCCTCTCTTCTCTCTCTTTCTGTCCCACAGTCAGAGCCCAGCTGTGTGAGACAGACAGATAAAGCCGTGGCGCTCAGTGCGTTTGAAGTCCACACATACAATAGTAGCATTTAAAAAAACTGACTATCAAACGGCCCGAGAGGTTTCTGATAAAGAAGAGCCCGGTTTGCTCTCACTCTCTTTGATGTCCGGCGGTCTTATTCGCCTTGATTCCACTTAATTCCAAATCTCATTACTCTGCCCCATTGACCATCTGATTATGGTGAGCTTAGATGGTTCTGACACTTCTTTTGATGTATGGAAAGAGCATCAGCACTTTTTCATGAGCAAGCCCATTCTCCTATTTCTAGTGTCATCTTTGGGGGCGACTGTTTGGCCCCGAAGCTTACTGTTTGAAGCTGTCTGTCGGGACAAAAGGAGAATTATTTGAAAATCAGATCATCCTGCAGGCCATCAGAGATTTTAATCCCAGAGCTGTTTTAAAGGTCAGCTTTGATGTACCAATGACAAAAATGGGAAAGTTTCTGTTGCTTTGACAGTGTGTTTTTAAAATGTTTGCCATTCTACTGTTGCATTATGGGAGTCAGCAGGATGCCAATCGGCTTGTCTGGTGTATTGTGGGACGGGCAGCCTGGCACAGGGAATTTAAGGGGCTCCTGTATTTTCAAGGCTCCATTCTCTACGAGGACCCAGTCCAATCTGGTTGGTAACTCTTTGGTAAATGGTCAGTTCAGCACTGCTAGGCACCATGTTTTTAACAACTCTGTATCCATTCTAATGTCTACACTCTGCATTGGGCTGGCACTGATGGTGTAACAATGGTAAGAAATCTCACTGGTAGGTCTATTCAGGGGGGCTGGGGGAACAAGAGGTTTTAAACAGCTAAGACGTCTGGCTAATGTTAGCAGGGCTACAACTGCTGATCTTCAGTCCTCCTTGCAAGGTAAATTTTACTAAAGGGCATACAAAATAAAAAAAGCATGATCTGACCTCTTCAAGACAATTTTCCAGGAGCTTCTCCTTGATCAGACTTTTATAAGTTCAAGAGAAAGACAGACTCCTCTAACACCTGACCAATAAAAAAGCTTCTTTAAAAGACAACTATTTGTCCTGAAGAATTTCCTGACAGCACCAGTATTAAAAAAGAGCTTACAGACAGTAAATATTGGGGGCTGATGAATGGTTGGCCCTAACCAGCATGAGCTCTTTCAAACAAGAACCCCATTACCAGAACACTAAGAGAAATCTTTGAAGGGGCTGCTGTACAGTGCAGTCTGGATCAGGCACACAGCACAGAGGCTTCTCTCCTAAAACACACTCCCAGCCGCACTTACACACCAGCTAGCACGATGGCATTTTGAACATGAAGTGTTTGTCAGCAGAGGAGAAACACAGGGGGTTCCCCTTCATATTACCCTCTTCCTATGAGCCACCTCTGTGCTTGTAGTAGACCCAAACATCCGCACTGTCTGAATCTCCCCTCCCACTCTATCTGACAAAAGATAGACAAAAGAGGGCAAAACAGTAACTTCTCTGTTATTATGAGTCAATCTACTAATGAGTTGTGTTAAAAAAAACAGTAGAGAAGAGTGTAAAAGATGGTAATGTACACTGGTTTAGTTTTGAAGGATTTCCTTTATAATTAAATCGTTTTTTCTTTAGTAAATTTTAATACATAATTAAGTAAGCAAGTCTTTCAGAAAGTGACAACATTGTCCAAAATCAGACTACTCTGTGAAGGCATGTGATAAGAAGATTACACAGTCTGATATGTTTATCAAAAGATCATCATCAGAAACTTCCTGGACTGACCTAAAATATTTGACAAATGCATGCAGGTAACAAAATTTGATGAACATAAACTTCCCCCAGCTATCAGTGTAGTCCTTGTTTACATTTCACTGGCAACAAACCTTTTAAAAACACAATAATTCGTAACAATTCAAATTCGGGGCAATGCATTCTTTGTCGGAGATCGAAACATTCAAATCTCATATGCATGTGTTCATCACAGAACTTTTCCAGGTATTTATCCAAAAGGCTACCATAAAAACCCATATATTGGGGCCTTGGGAACAGACGTGCTGAAATGCTAACTCACTGCCATGTTTGTGTACCCATCCCTGCACCACTCTTTGTAAGGAAATGTGGGAGGGGGTGTAGACTACGGGAGCCCAGGGGGGACAAAAGGAGCAGGCGGGTAAGTTGTGGGAAAACTTCATTTTATTTTTTTGATCTTCCAAAGCAAGAAAAATGCAGTAAATCAATTAGTTTGATATATTGCCCAGGCCTAATTTCATGTGTCTGATATCATAGAAACATAAACTCAAGCAATTCCTGTAACATTATATAAATACAATACCCTGCCTTACAGTACCCTGCTATACTGTTAATCATTTTCACTATTTAAAACTTTCACCCCGAAAACCTTTTCAACTGATCCATTTGCTAAGATGTGCATGCGAGAGTGAGTAACCACTGTCTCACACAAACTTGTCGTCAGGCGGCATTCCAGACTTTCTAAACCAAAGGTACAGCAGCACTGCCCTTCAGTCAGTACTGGGCTCATACACACAGACTCTCTCACACTCCCGGGGGCCCACTGGTTGGCACAGAGACCGAACACACTAGATTTACTTTTGGGAATAACCCCTTGCATGACCTCAGCCCTCACTTCCCTTTTTTCCTCTCTGTACCCTCCTACTGCCTCCTCCACCATTTCTCCTCCACCATTCCTCTTTCGACATGTGGTGATGTCACCCTGATCTGATACTGCCCTCCCTATTTTCTCATCCTTCCTCCCCTTCTCACTGTCACCCATTTTACTGTAAGCCATGTGACTGACAGCTGCAGCTGCAAGTGCTTCCGCAGGCCTTTGCTTCAGCTGTGTGGCTTTGTAAAGATCCGACCCTCCCTCCAGCCTCCACTCCCCCGTCAGACCTGCAGGCCACCCCTTAGCAACAGGCTTCAAGTTAGGGCCAAAAAAAGACACGGCGATCATTTGGACGAGCTGCAACTCTGCATAGTTTGTGCAAGTAAAGGTGAACTTGCTCCGATCTGTTCTAAATCCACGGAAAAGTTAGATGGAGCTAGCACTGAGTGATATATACAAAGAATGATGTCTCAACATTCTTATTGCTAAATAGCAACAAACTAGATATGAATCAATATTTCTTGTGAATAAAAAACAAACCAGTTTTTCCTGTTGGAAAATCGCCATTTAAGTTGTTTGGTAGGTTTGGTTTGGTTGTTGGGTTTTCCATTTGGACGAATCAAAGCAAGCTATCCCTCAATAAAGGTAAGCAACACACTACTGGGAAATGTGTCTCACTTCAGAAACATTCACTTATACTTCAGGGTTTAGATGTTCTTGTCCTGTGTCCATTATAGCCACACGTGCTGTGCATATATGTTTGAATACAGGATGGTTTCTCTGGCCAAAGTGGGGCTCTCATTAGAAGTTGAAATAAAATGATATATGTCACTTGAACTATAAATACATATAAAAGCTTTTATTTTTTAATCTTTTTGTTTTATATTTCCAGCAACTATATTAGACCTACATGTTTTGGCTTCTGGCCTGATGAACACTCTGACTCCTAATGCTTTAGATCATCAAAGTTGCAGACAAAGTCATACAAGCACTCTAAATTGTACAAAACAATGGATTTTTTTTCCTGTATATTGTGGTTATCTTTAATCTTAAAGTAAAAAAATGTCAGTTTTTACCTTCAAATATTCATTGAAAAGATGAAGAGTACAATATTGGCTTTCAATGTGAAAAACTGTCGCATTTTGCATTGTATAAGTATGACAATATTCATAACAGTAACTCATAAGAAATACGAAGACTTCATAACACCAGTATAAACACTATTCTTCAGCAAAAATGAAGCCAGGTTGTCTTGATATTCTTTAACAAAATAATTGAGACCAATGCTGGAAGAGGACAGCAGCAGATACAGCTTAAAAAATAATATCAAGAGAGTTGTACAATTACGTTAACAGTGAAACTATTCGAAAGTGAAAAAGTAACATACTGATCTTGCATTTTTAAATGATGAAACCTCTATCATTCTAATGTCCAGTGGTATAAAAAGTACAAAGGCTTGATGATATTCAGCCGTATTTTTGACCAAAAGAAAGACAGCACCGTCAAATTTCCCAAAATACAAAGTCTGAAAAAGTGTGTGGAACTGGTGCAGAGTGGGTTTTCTGACCATTTCCACCTACTTCCAAACACATTTTCGATGTATTTGTATAATTTATATAGTGTGAAGGGGTATAACTGCAATTTTTGATAATCAAGAACAATACATATACTAATATTAGGTGTTTAGGGCCCCTATTTTTGTTGCTATGGTATCAAGCCTGCATCCATGTGCTGTAGTTTGATCTTTACTTATAATAAAATGCTTTAAAACATAGATGAAGTTCTCATCTCTGGATAAGACTTAATATCTTTAATAGAATAAAGCATGTAGCTGCACCTCATGTCTGTTTTTCAATCAATATAAACTAAATTGACATAAATTTTGTCCTCTCATCCGATATCTTGCTTGGAAACAAATCAGTATACCTTAAAACTCAATATACTGCCCAGCCGTTGTTTAGGCTTAACCTTATACGGGCTAAAACCTTAAATACAATGATGTCAAACCTAGCTGTTCAATCTTCACATATTGTTTCCACTATACAGTAAAATCCTGCCCACTTCAATGCATCATGCTGAATTCTGAGAAGCAGGCAGATGACACACAGGGTGAGCTTTGGTGTGACTCCCACGAAGCTCATCACTGAGAATCATATGATGATGATGATGACCAAACATTACAGGAGCAAGCAGCTGCATCCTTTACTTCCAGTCATTCAGCTGGCATGCTAGCAAGGTGCGAAAGAAGATACACAGAGTGAAGCTAATGGCTAGCAGTTGACTAGCTTAGAGGGGTTTAACTTTCTTGTTTCAGGTTGAGTGAGATGTAAGAATGTTCCCTGGTCACACGAGGGGAAAACAGCTATGGCACGCTGGAAAAACAACAGTCCACCCAACAGATGATATGGGTGGAACACTATCATAATTGTATTTCTCCATGTGTGTGTCTGTTAATGTGTTTTTAGAGACTCTTTTGAAACATACCAAGGAGCAATGCTATTTATATTATTACAAAAATTGCAACAAGTCTTCATACCAGTTCAGCCTTGTGGTTTTTATCTTAGACTTACTAATGTGCCATCTCTGACTGCCTCTCGTTGTACTTTATTATGTGTTTAACATTATTTGAGACATTCTTGAGCATTGTAGTAACCCAGAACTATCAGTTTTGAGATGATATTCGAGTTTAATACAAGTGTTTGACAAAAATGTAGAATATGTGTGAGTAAGAGAGGTGTTAAACCCTATCTAGAAGCTTTACTTTCATTTGTTTGGCTTATTTTTCAAGCAAATTTTCTTCAAAAGCATTTTGCAGGTTATGTTTTGACAAAATAAAACTCTGTCTGATAATGGCCTTTGAATTTGTTAATCATCAGACATAAAACAGAAGAAAAAGGCTAAATTTGGAAAGACAGTGTCATTTTTTTTTTTAGCAGGGATGTCTATAGAGCTTAACTTTTTTTTCCTCAAATATAGTCAAGCTGCTCCAATGAAACACTAACAATGTTATCTGTTTGTTCAGCATTAATTCAATACCCTTTGTTACAGTTGAGTTGGAGGGCATTTTTGAAGGAAAGCAAGATCCATAAAGGAAAGCTACAGTGGTTATTTGTGAAAATCAGATGGCGCTGTTACAATTTAGACAGAGCATTTGGTGGTTCTAGCTGCACTAAAACCTACTTCTGATACACTAATGAGGACTCTGGGACTGAAAGGCAGATGTGACAAGACAGAGTTTATACTTCATCTCTGTATTTACATTTCAAATAAGGTTACTTCTTTTATTTGTGTCAGGAACTGACTGCAGTTTTGCCCACTATTTTATTTTGTACTTGAAAGTTCACTGCTCTTGAAAGTTGCAGAGTAGAAAAATTAAAGAGGCTTATCAAAAAAATGTTGTTGCTTTCCTCTCACAATGACCTGTTCACAACTTTTTAAAAGTTGTTCTACCTGAACTATAACCTACCTCTTATTTTCATCAACAAGTAGTTCAAGATAAAGGTTTTAAGGTTTTATAATTAATTTCCCAGAGGTTTAATGCTTTTCTGCATGTTTTTGTACTTGAAAATTCCTCTCAAATACTTAGGGACAAAGTATGATAAAACAGTAAAATGTTCTGCCTGTAATTCATATGTTCATTGTTGTAAATGTTTGGGACCACATTTTTTTAAAATTCATTTTATATATATTTTTTAAGACTGGCTGGCCATGTGCACCCCTAAACGAGTCTGTTGTTTCTTTGACAGTAGAAGAAACAGAGCAGGCCCCTTGCCTCTGTTAAACAGGAATAAATTTAAGATGCCCCCATCAAAGTCCTTCACTTAAGTCTGCATGCCTGACACAATGATGTCACACTTTTGGACTAGGCAGCTATCACAAATGACAAAAAAAGAGTTAAGGGTTTTAACATGATCAACAAGACATAAAAGTGTGTGGCTTGATTTCACATGATATGATGCCAAAAGGGCAATATGCGATGTATGTGACTGTGTGAGTTAAAGCAAGGGTGGAAACAGCATTACATATCAGCAGTGTTAAGCATTTGATGTTTGGTTACAAAGAAAACTTGTGTTGGATTACTTAATCCACAAGGACCAATAATGAAATAAAAAGACCAATACACAGAATTAATAATAATGCTGGCTACTGTAAAATCTTATCAATTTCCATCCCTACAGATTAACAATCTAAAATAAGCACCAACTAAATGTGAAAGACAAAGTCAGTGTTGGATAAATTTATTCAACTTACTGGCCAGACAGCCATTACTCAGCTCAGAAGCAGTCTGTGGTTGTGACTCATAGTCAAAGTAGCAGATGTAGATACTGTCACAACTCAATGTGTTATTAATAAACACCATTCATTGTAGATCTAGTAAATCCCAGTAAACTACAGAAGAAATACTTATTTTTCTGATATTCTGGTATTCTTCACAACAAAAGTGCTCGTTTCAACATACAGACATGACAACAAGATTACTCTAACGTGTTACTTCAAAATCTTGTCTATTATTTCTAAGTTGCTTTAATTCAAATTGATTCATCAGGGTCTCCAAACTGGAGGTTCCTCTTCAATTTATAACATGACCCAAGTTGTATTTACAGTCTTTCAAATGGCAACATGAGTGATGTCAAAAACTTCTGTTTTCTCCCTGTGATTTTCCCCTTAAAATGTCCTAAAATGAGACAGTCAACAGGGCCCGCTCTTGTGACATACACAAGCACAAACAAGCCCTTCCCAAATAGGGCAGTAAATCTCCAGTGATATGCCAGTGCAGGCAGTCCCCACAGGCACAGTTGCACAACTGGGAGCAACCACTTTTGAAACGGCATACAAGCTCAAAACCAAGCAGCCTGTGCTGCTCACTGTAGACACAAAAACATGGAAAACCTATCAGACTCCTAACATTTATTCTTATTACTCAGACCCTCTATCCATAGGGAGATTTTTAAATTTGGCATATGAAAAATATAAATGTAGTATTACTTTCAGATGCAAAGATGAACGTATCTTCCACAGATGTCAACAGACTATTTCAAGAGCATTTCAAAGAGGCCAGTGGCCTAAGAATATAACAAGAGGGAGCCTGATGATTCTGGTACCATGTTTAGCAGTAAATGAGGCAGTACTTACAGGTAGAGTGATATGATCTTGGAAGCGGCCTGTCCTAAATCTGGTATGGAGGTCAGTTCATTGTGGTCCAACCACCTGAAAATGAGAGAGAGGAGGGAAGTTGGTAAGAGAACAAAACTGCTCCCTGATGGAAAGAACAAAATAAATGTACAAAAAGGCTCAACAGAGGCATTTTAAAAAAGGAGCATATACTTGCATACTACCTGTCACAGATTAATCTTGTTACCCTTTATGCTGGAAACCTCAAGATCAAAAAAATTAGGTATGTGTCATGTGTTTAAAGTTGTGTTATTTTGACTGCTTTACCTCACTGTTCTCAAGACTTTTTCCCAGAATCCATTTAATGACACTGAAAAGGACAACCTTTGTCTAAATCAGAAGATTTCAAACTCAATTTGTCACTTCAGCTGCAGAGCAAGTCGCAAGTCATCCTTTTAAACAACCCAAAATAACATGAGAGTAAAACAGATGTCAGGGAGCGTATGACTGGCCGCTCGGCCTGCCAAAGATGTCACCAGTGTGTGTATCACCAGTTAGCTCGCGTATGTGTGTGTGTCTTCTGCACTGGCGCTGAGTGACACAGAGCCAGGCCCTCTCCTCACCATATAAAATATTTACAAGGCCAGCGTTGGTCACAGTATCAGGTGGTGGAGGGGCGGCTTAATTTAGAAAACCACCACTTTATTCTCAATTGGACTTAGTTCAAGGCAACACATACCAGGATGCTACTAGGAAGTCAAGTGGCAAGTATGGAAGTCAGTCAGAATCAAGCCATTGATAAAAAAAATACTATTACATACAATCAGTGCTCATTGATTAGACACAAAAACTTGTATGCATGATTTTAGTGTAAAATGATTTCAAAATACAAAAAGGATAAGGTCAGTTGCTGGAGAGAATCTGGGGAAAAATGCAGGTTGTACACAAATTTTTCTATGTAAAGCACTTTGAGTTACATTCTATGTATGAAAAGCACTTTATAAATAAAATTGAATTATGAAAAAGAAAAACCTTGGTCAGATGACATAACTACCAAACAACAGAAGTTTGGTAAAGCAGGGTTACAAAGAGAATGCATCTGGGAACATGCATTTGATTCTATAGTAATGTAATGACCAATTATCAATAAATTAGAATAAAAGAAACATTCCAACTGAGAATGCATGTAAGATTTTTTTTTTGGTTCAGCTGCTGAATCAATAAAAGAGAAGAGGCTTGCAGTCACTTCTTGTTTTTTGCACAACTAAACCATGCCTGTAGCTTACTAGGGCTGTCACCTTTTACTTGATAATTGAATATCCATTCATATTTCGGGTTAATAAGCTGTAATAAATCTGTAATATACATAGAAATTGAGAATATACTGAGCAGCTGCTCATTAGGGAGCTGGAGGGTGAACGTCCGATCCAACTTCAGGCACTCCCAGCACAACCCGACCATCCATTGCTCTCTAGATCTCAAGAACAGGAAGTAAAACTCCAAAGATAATCTGAGCAGCATATGAGGAGGGATGAGTGGGATCACTTTGGGATCCACAACATGGCTGGCAAAATAAAAGAAACAAGATCAGTAAATGTGATTATGTGCAAAGCAACTGGCCTACTCCTCATCCATGACAAATCTGGAAACCCTTTTGTCATCCTTCCACCCACTGCAGTCCAGCAGCAAGTCTTCAAGTGCTCAGCCCCATGTGACCGCGTCCTGCCCCCTGCCAGGATCATGGAAAATGGCCATCACGGACAAGACTGCAAGATTCATATGCAAGGGCATGCGTCCTACTAGTATGGTCTTGAGATAGGTAAATAATACATAGTAAATCTGATTTTTGGGAAAAGTGACAGCCCTGGTACTTACCACCTCTTAAGCATTAGGACACTGATTGGCCAAGTCATTTTCTGCCTAGGAACAAATGTATCAGATTTAAGCTTTTCCAGACAGATTACCTTGCTGACAGACATGGAATCTGATGAATATAGCTGCTTTTCAAGTTGATAAATCAGTAGCCCAGTTAACGCTGCCATTTCAAGCCATAATGTTAACACTCCTATGACACTTTGCTTGCACATTGTGAACATTATGGACACAGTATGGGAGGAATGAGTTGATTTCCCATTTGCTCCATCTAGAGAGGTAGAAGAGGTGTAATTTTTTAGTATGAAAGTGATAAAAAGTTTAGGTTAAATGATTCCATGCAGCTGGAAATAAATTTAGGATGAGATTAAATTAACAGGCAGAAACCGTCAGGAATAAAGGAGGGCATAAAGGATTATGTTGGGAAGTCCATTTAAAGTATTGAGAGGTTACATAGTGCCTACTTACAGCTCTCTTAGGTTGGGAAGGTTGTCAAAAGCTTCAACACTGATGGAGGTCAGCTTGTTGTATCCAAGATTTCTGAAAGAAATTGAAGAAAGAGTGTGAATAAAATGAATAGTCAGACTCCATGCATTTGTCATTGCCACTTATCAGTTGTTTGAATAAGGATCAGGATCAATATCAACAATTATCCCTCCCATTTGACAAACAGCCTCATCCATCCACTTTGAGTACGCCTGAAAACACTGCAGTACATCCATTCAGGCGGCCTTCAAGGAGCGCCCGATCAATACTATCGATACAGACTGCCTCTCTGCCCTGGCTCACTTTCCAAACATAACCCACAGGCTATTCATCTGCAGCAGTCAATTTGCACTTTAGGCTAACAGTGTGTTTAATAGCTGGCACTTGACTTGTGTGGAGGCTTATTAGAGTGATTTGTCTGGTGATATAGCATTACTGGTTCAAAAGGAAGAGGGTTTTTTTGTGTGTGAGTGTTCACTTTACACACACCTGAGTTTCCCACACCATATGAACAAATTTCACGCATAAACAAGTGCTATCTCTGTCACACACACACACACACACACACACACCCACCCACACACACACTGACACACACACACACACACCTCCTGCCTGGCTGGCATGCAGCCGGCCTGTTGGCGGAGAGGAGGCTGCAGTGAGAGTGCTGTTTGTGTTTGTGTGCTGGGGTTAGGGCTGGGCGAGACAAAGGGAGCCCACAGTCTCGAGCCGCCCGCCACCCGCCCCTCCATCCCCTCTATCCAGACGTGAGAGACAGCACAGGAATGTTTCACAGGCCTGCAGAGAGATGGCTGCTTGTTCCCAGAGACCGGGGGACACTTTTACCTGCTGCAACACTTTTCTCATCGTCCTGTCCCCATGTGGCCTTAACAGACCACTGGGGGTTCTTTCTCTACATTTGCAAAAGCTAAATGTAGAGAAAGAACGAGATATCAAGGAAGTCAGTTACCGAGGCTGTCAGAATCTTCAGTACTTGGGATACTTTTTGAAACAGTGTCTTTCAAGCACTATAATGGCCATTATTTTCACAGTTGATGGCACTTAATGGGAAAACTTGAGAGAGAAAAACAACAGATATACTGTCTTATTTTTTCCAAAAAACACATGACATCCAGAACTGGACAATGAAGTTAAGAGAGTATAAAGCATAAAATAACAAAAAAGTGTTGATTCATAGAAATAAGACATTATCTTTAAGTTTTGTCTCAGCGATTATGCTCTATTGAGCATAAAAACAAGTCAAAACATTAACAAAAATGTGCAAAATTCAGTATGTTTGAAATGGTGCTCCTTCCTGCATGCCACATCTGTGTCTCTGCTCCATTAAGTTGCAACATGCCTCTCCCAAACTACCTGTTTTAGCAGTAATAACATATCTTAAAAAGTTCCTCCAAAATCCCATTACAATGTACACTCCAAAATAAGTGCCTGCTGCAGACAGAGAGCTGAGAAGACACAGAAATGTCACCAGATCCCTGGAAGTTTTTCATTTATATGCAGCATACTGAGAAAATTGTATGTATTTTGTATTTCATAACTCTTACAAGTGTGACTTATTTAAATGTGCGTTTAAAAATCTGTACGCATGTTGAAAATCATAAGGAACAATCCAGTCCAGTTCAATCCAGTTAGAAAAAAAAAAATCAAATCACTTTGTCAGTCCAACTTAAACTGGACTTTTAAATTGCATGTAATCACGTAGAGCGTACAGTGTGTTTAAAATCAGCAGTGCTCATGTTTGCATGTTTGACATAGGAAAGTCAGCAACCTGCCAACTTTTAAACATAGTCAACAAAAAGTGTATATGTTGAGTTCCACTTGATCTCTGAAGTCAGACAATCAGAGTTGCAAAACAGATATATAACTGGTAAAGATGGAAATTGATAAGATTGTATTTATACCACTATTACTACTGATAAAGCTTGTTGTTTGATTATTTGGTTCCTGTTGATTTTGTGTGTGTACTAAAAAGTCAGCCAGCACAAGTTTTTAGTGGAAACAATGTCAAACACATTCTGATATTTAATGCCATGCAGCTTGGACACGTGCTTTGACATATGCGGTGATTCCACCATTGTGTCACACAGACACAGACATTGGACACCATGCACTTTGTCATTTTGTATACCTTTACACCACAATTTTGACCACTTCTGTTTCCTGTCTGCCATGACCATGTCTCCGACTTCTTTAGTATTGTTCAGCTGACTGCCTCTGATGAGTGTGACATCCATGGTTTGCAAAGCATATAGAATGACGTGGAAAGGATTGATAAGGAGTTACTAAGCATAAAGACTAATTATATTGTTTCCTTGAGCTTCTTGAGTAGAATTTTTTTTTTTTGATTCCCCTCCCTTGTCACTTGGATTGCCTCTTTAAGTCAGAATTCCAATTAAGGTCAGAAGGATCTTCGGTAACCTTAAGTTTACCAGCTTGCTGGTAACTGGTTCATGGTTCATGTGTGATGTGTAATTCTCTTCAAATTACTTTCTAAGGTCAATCAAACGCACCAATAGCCCCTTTAGCGGAATTAGACATTCTTCCCTGGTGCATGTATCCTAGGACAAGAACAGAAGTCTAGTTAATTATCCTATTTAAGCTATAACTACAGCTCCACTTGACTATGGACGTGAAAGTACTAAATGAAAGGTGGTATGATAACTGCTATTGCAGACGCTCGACTTTTTAATCCCATTTATTCCTACCAATCTCAATCTCCGCCTCACTTGACAGATTTCCCTTTCTTGTCTTTGCCTGATTGCAGATAATGACAGTCTCCCTCCCCAAAGCTTTCTCCCCAAGTGTATGTGTGTGACGAGATAATAGCAGAGCATGTGTCTGCCCTCCAGGCACAGGCCTGACAGGGGAGGTGTGTATGTGTGTCTATGTTATGATCATTTTACTAGGGCACCTCCCACCGTGGCCTAGATCGCTTAAATCGTTGTCCCCTGCAACAGGAGGCAATTACGTAGTTATGGTGAAGCTAAGTGAAAAATCACACGGCTTTCCTATGGACTGCCTCTGCCTGGAGGTGCGTATATTCAGACAACACTGAAACACACACCTGACACACAAAACACACCTGAAACAAAACGAACTCAGGCAGAGCTATATCTCCGAGCTGTTTTAACTCATTTGCCTCACGAAGGCTGGATATTATGAAAGGCCTTCAAAATACATATCCATATGTTTTCAAGGAGTTGAACGGTAGAACATCATTTAAATTGATACAGTTTATTGTGCAGCTAAATGAAAATTCAGATTTCTTTTGACTTCATCTGGCAATTGGTTAGTGCCATGCTGAGGGAAGGTAGGCCAAGTGCATAGGGAAAAGACTGTGATCAGGAAGAGGTACTAACAGTAATATCCTATTGACTGCATGGTAACTTTTTCAAATGTTTTATTAGAACGGGAATTACATTTTTATTAATTTAATTTGATCTAAGAGCATTCATATTCATAATAAAAATCAAATTGTTTATACTGATACCTGTTGTTAAACACACAAATAAAAACATAAGTCCCAAATACCAAAAACATGGTATTTCCTAAAGATGCATGGCATTATTGACACAGTGCAGAACTGGCAGTACAAAAGTTAAAGCATAAACCCCTTGGCAGAGGTAACTGTACCATTATTAAGAGAATAAATTGTAACTATCACATCTTAAAAAAAAATAGACCATCACAACAAAATGAACAGGTTGAATGGCTAAGAGACTTGATGTCCTGTACACATAAATTTGCATATATGCAAATTCCTAGTACTCCCTAGTACTAATGATTATAAACTGTAGGCAAATTGTTTGCTCATTGTCAGTTCCACACACTTTTCCAAAGGTTGCAAATATTTTTGAGCAATTTAGACAATGCTTTCTCTTTTGGTTAGCTGTATTACTTGACATTATAAAGTTTCAGGACTTTTTGAAATCCCTGAGCATTAATATAATGAAATCAACCATTTTAAAACATAAAATAATTTTGAAAATCTTGGCAGTCTTATTTTATCAACATGTTATTTATGTTTTAGTATAATTAAACCGTTTTAACGAGTTTCAAGCCTTTTTTTTTTTAAAGAAAGGGTCAGGTGTTCTGACATGTGGTGACTGGAACACGTATTTTCTGCCAATTTCTTGCCCGACAATTTCAATTTCTTGCTTGGGACGTTGTTTTCATTGCATTTATATTTGGTTACTCAATCTTGTTAGGTTAAATTCAGGTTTTGGTTCCTTTATTTTCTGACAATTAGTTAACCTTTATTTTAAAAAAATAATCTCTAGTTTAGACTCTTTATTTATTTGCTGCAGTTCTTCGAGCTTAACAGCACCAATTGGCCCCTCCATTTGCCTCACTTAATGTAATTTCCTGCATCCTTGTTCTTTGTTTCTAAATTAAATTAAATCTAACTGAGTTTATCTGACATTAAATTTTGCTTCTCTTTTCCCATGAGCTGAGTCATAACAATAATGGGGGCTCAACCAGGATTCAGAAAAAGATTTTTCTTTTTTTGTTTTTTTTTCTTAAGTAAAAATTCTGGTATTGTGACAAACATTTGTTATTTCTCTAAAGGAAAAAAAAATATTCATCAAAAATCCTGTTAAGCCTTTGACCTTAACTTATAAGCACACAAGTTACGACGATGAGCCAAACCTCTCAAGAGCATTTTAGTTTTCAGAGTTGAGGGGAAACTTTCTTTGCCATGCTTAAAGGAGATGACAGTCAAAGCCTAAAATAAAGACCAGACAGAAACAGAACAAAGACAAGTAACATTTGAGAGACAAACCTGCCATACTAGTGCTAAAGGTCACAGCAACAAACAAAACTGCTCCTTTTTGTGTGTCTGTGTGCGCACACATTGTGTGTGTGCCTCTCTCAGCCACCTATGATGTTTACATAACTGAATCTCCCTTTTTTTCTGCTCCTCATTCAGACAGATTTATACTCTGCCCTATCAGATTAGATAAGTTTCACAGCATTTTAACACCTACTGTATAAAGTGTTGCAGATAACACGACTGTCCCTTCCTCCCGCCGCTTCACTGTGTAGGAAGGGGTGGTTCAAGGATGGGGTGGGGGGTGTTTTAGTGGTAAACCACGTCAATGCTTTCCAGAAAGGGACCTTACAATCATGCCGTTTCTGGAACAGTTTGCTTAGACAAGAACAGAAAGCTATAAGCCATTAAGAGTTGGACTTTGAGAGCTGCAGACACAAAACCCCTCAGAAATGATTGCCAAAATAAAAGAATGAAAAACTTTTAGGTGACCTGCCAAGTCAAAACTTGTTTCACTAAGCAAACAGGCAATAGCAAATCAATTTCCATAAGTTCAATGCATTCAATTCAACCATGCGGAAAAGGATGTATGATTTAGATGGGGGCTGTCAGCATGATTAACCACGACAAACAAAACAAAGCAGTTTGCCTTAATCCTTCAAACACAGTCTTCTATTGTACAGGCACAACTAGTTTATGAAAAAGGGCAGGACTGTTTGACATGCGTCAGCCAGATTAAACTCAAAAACCCTTTCTGCCAGATATTTCACCAGACAAAGTGTGTGCTAATTTAAGACTGCATGCAGGGCCAAATTCAGTTTTCCCACTGAAGGCGAACTGCTCCAACTGGTGTGGTGCTGCCAGGTGAGCATGACAGGCACTGAAAATGTTTCTTTACTAGTGATATTTAAAAAGGTACCAGAATGGAATATTTAACTATGAAATACTGTTTGACCCTGTCAAAAAACATTGAAATTCTGTAACGTTGTCAAAGGGTTGGTTATCTTTGATAGTCTTCGGTTTGAGTACAGTATGATACCAGTTATTCAATCAACAATTCATTTCTGAAATGGTTTGCATCCTAACTTCTTTACGTGACTGCACATTAGGGCTGGGCGATATTGCAAGAAATGTTATTAACAATGTCAATATTTAGCACTATATTTTTTTTTTTCACTGTTGATGCCAGGTCAAAGCACATATTGACAGCAGCCTTTAAAAACTAGACGTTTGCTTAGTTAAACTTAATCATGTTTATCAAATCAAATAAAAGGCATTCATAGTATATATCACTGAATGTTTTGTTATTCATTTACACTGAATGGCCTCTGCAGGTCAGAGAAAGCAATAGTGACAAGGCAACCCTGCCTATACTGAGGAGGTACTATTAAAATATATACTGTTATTGAAACAAGTGACTGACACTAAAATCAAGAAGTATAAAGCTGAATTTAGTCACTAATACACAGAGAAGATGTCTCAGCTATGCAATAAGATACAGCACCTGTTATGTTCTTGCCCCCTCGCTTTACCCTCAAACTCCAATGTACAACACTACTTGCAATAGATGATGATTGGAGGTTATATACATTTAAAATCATTCTTTATATGACTTTACAGTGCAGAGTAAGTCAATTTCATTTCAGCATTAATGTGAATGACAAGTTGGATAAAAGATAAAACAGCTAATCAGCACCTGAAATACTTATCAGTTAAACTCATTCTGGATATTCTTCATTGAGTCAGCCAGGAGTACCGACTGCAGCCCCTGATAAACAACTTCTTGATTATCTACTACCCAGGAGTGAACAAGTGCAGCGAGAAGACAGACTCCGCAGCATCTCATAGTGTGAACAGTGCCCCTGACCTCTTGACCTAGGAAATGGAGGAAAGTGGTATGTAGGCTGTGTAATCTTAAACTCACATATTTCAGTTTGACTGGAGAAATACATAAGCACTGTCAGCATGCATGAAGACTGAAGGCTAGTGGTGCTAGCATTTCTGACTTCGGCAATACCTGGAAAACTTTTTAATTGTTGCTCTTGGTCAGCTTAAAATTCTGTTATTGTTGTTGATTAACTAATTATGCTGTTATTGCTGTTATTGCTCATTGGCTGATAATGCTGTTATTAAACTTGTTTAACTTATAATGCTGTTATTGCTCCTGGTAAATCTATGATGCTCTTCTTTTTTTCTCGATCAACCTTCAATGCTGCTATTGCTCCAGGTCATTTTACAATGCAGCCATTGATCTTTCCACTGACAATAAAGCCATTGCGCTTCCTCACTTTTTATATCTATATGTTTCCTGGTAACTTCAAAATTATGCTTTTAAATTTGATCATGAGCGTGAAATGATTCAATCAGGCAATCTTTATTTTGCAACAGGCTCCAGACAGTTCATGATGTTGCCATTGTCTTTATTACTCTGTATATTAGATTATGTCGTGTGTATCAAGGGTCTGTCTGTTATCAAACGTGTGGGGGCTCTGGTTTTATAACTGATGTACTTACAATCTATCTTTTATTTTGCCATTGGAATTTCTTCCACATTTTTGCACAAGTACAGTTGTATTTCATGTCTACAGTATTTTGACTTTTGTATTGTATTTCATGTTTATGTGCTGTCTTATATGTGCTGTTTCGGGTAACTGGTTGTTTATTGTGTGTCCAGTATCAGCTACGGATGGATGTTAGTGGCTCACTAAAACAGGTGCAACCATTTTTATGAATCGACTGTTTATAGTTTCATTTACAGGGGGCTCTGAGGACAAAAGTTTGGGAACCACTGCTCAAATAAATAAATAAAATAATGCTCTCAGTCATTTCACTTGACATTTTTGATTTTTTTTAAGCATGCTTCACAGCAAGAAGGTTGCTGTCAGTCAGTCAGGATCTTTCTGTGTGGAGTTTGCATGTTCTCCCCATGCATGCGTAGGTTCTCACAGTCACTCCAGCTTCCTCCCACAAACGAAAGAACATACTTGTTCAGTCAAATGGTGACTCTAAATTGCCCTTAAGTGTGAGTGTGAGCGCAAATGGTTGCCTGTCTCTCGCGATCAGTCCAAGGTGTACCCTGTCTCCCACCCTATGTCAGCTGGGATAGGCTTTAGCCCCCATGACCCAAAAAGGGATAAGCGGTATGGATAATGGATAGATGGATGTTATCTAACAGTTTTCAGATGCACTACAGCCACTGTCAGGTGCGGGTAAACACTATATAAAAAGTTAATTTTACATTTAACATTTAAAAACTAGAGATGCGGGATGCTGGATTTTTTTCTGATTATTCGTCAAGAGCACAAAGTCTCCACTTTACTTTAATTCACCTGTTTCTTTCCTGGCGACAGACTGTGTGTTAGAAACAGATAGGAGGTAAGAAAAAAACACTTTATTCTTTAATAAATGATGCTTTTAATCTATGAAAGTGTGAATTCAGTGATACTGAGGTACATTTTTTTGTGGTAAATATGCCATATGGGATATATATGGCCAATTTGTACTGCCAAAATATTGTCTGCGTAATTCAGAAAAAATGTTCATGTCTGCTGGTATAAATACTCAGCTTTTTAGTCAATTATTTGCCGATCCCTGACATCTTTCAATCACTACAACTGTTAATAAATCAAAATCATCCACCTGAGGTTACTGGCAGCTATACATCAGGCATTTACTTTTCCCTATATCAGTAAGACATGTTGGCCTCCTTATGATTCTGGGTTCACTTTACATGACAAATGTAACTTGTAGCCTTAGCAGCTCCTGAAACAAATTAATCTTTACTTTTATTGTAATAGTTGCAACGTTAACTGATCACAAACTACTGGGAGGATATTTGAGCAATCTGAGGCATGAGCTTTGGTGCGAGCCTGCCGGGAAAAACTTTAAAAAAGACAATGTGATAAACTCCTAATAAGCCCGCCTGACTAAGCAAACTGTCTGCGGAAGAAAAATGGAGCCCAGCGCCTGCACCAGAGCGTCATAGCTGGCCTGAGAAGCTGATCCGACATATAAAACTCATTAAAGGGCTTTAAAAAATAGCTGTGTTATGGGTGCTGTGGGAGTAGCGGAAAGCTGGGAGTAGAGAAGTGATGTCATGGCGTATGACACTATGCTTGTAAGTCAGCGCATGGTCTGTGTGTGGGAGGTGGGTAAAGAGAGCAGGGACTCATACGAAGAATAATCACCATTATCTTTCTAGTTTTTATCACACATAAATGCAGAGTGAACTTTGCTCGCTCGAAGTGTGAAGTGATGTCGGGGATGAGCCTTCTGTAGTCAAGCTGGGAGACAAAGGCCCTTTAATGTGGTCGATTTCAGAGCATCATAAAACCGGTCAAATAATAACCTGAGTGTCAGAGGGGCCAGGCACACACACACACACACACACAGCAGTCTTCCTGTCATTAAGGCCCAGTTTATAGCCAGGCAACTGCAGTGAGAGTGTACACAAAGCTAACACCAGCTCCAGGCCACCATTTTACACACAAGTCAAACACAGAGGAAGGAAACGGGCAGAACAAAGCTTATATCTTATCAGCTCTGACAAGGTTAAAAGCATAAGGCGACCAACAAGATCTACAATAACAGTGACAAATGTGATATGCTAAAATTGGACTCAAAAGGACCAGTCTGTGTACAATCTTGGGAAGTTAAGGAGATCTAAAGGTGGCAGATCAGAGAACTGTAGCGCATATGGGATCAGCATATTCTACCATTTGCATTACAGATTCCTCCCCCAAGCACACACACACACACACACACACACACACACACACACACACACACACAACTCAACAAAGGAGCAGTGAGAGCCTTTGAAATCAGCCCAGCGAGGAAAGAGCGTGACTCAGTTTGTGAAGTTTTTCTGAGGCAGGAAGGAGGGTCACATCTTGGGGCCATGTGCAGAACCATGCTTCATGCTGCTGGTTTTGGGGGCTGAAGCCATGGATGGAGCTCAAGGGGCACTCCAAAAAAACCGGGAGAAGGATGGGAGAGGCCCTGCACTAGTGCATGAACCCACGGCCAGGCCTGACAACGCCAGCATGGACGCTCCAGGTGAAATGCTGGTACTGTCTACTGTATTCATGAGCGCTGGATTGTTACGTGATAGCAATGTAATTTCTTATAAATGGTGCCAGATTACTTCATTATGACTAAAAGGACATGAGGCTCTACAATTAATCTGAAAAACAACACATGTACTGCATGCTTCTATACTGAGGCTCTGACTTCTTGCTCTCGACTTCAAAGTGGACACAAAGGCAGGATCGTTGGTCAATTCCTTCTCTGAGCATTGTTCATTTTACTGTCACAGCAAAGTTCTGCAGTGATGACCCTCCAGACAGTGGTGAAACAAGCATCTAAATGTTGCACTAGGCTGATTATTGAATGGTGCTCATTATGTCTTCAGTTTCTAAGAAATAGGTTTCTTTTTTCTTTTATCTCAGACATGTATACTTTTCACGTAACACCAGTTGATATGACACGTCACGCCCACCACCAAGTGACACTTCTGAGGAAGGCGGAAGTTTTCGCCAAAACATGTCAAGGTACGTGAAAAGTACACGTCTGGGATAAAAGAAAAAAGAAAACTATTGCACTAGGCTACCTTAACAATCATAGAGCATGTCAAAGTGCCTCAGTACAGTGCTGTACCATATCATACAATCCACAATAATAAAGCTATAAAATATTACATGTGTGTTTTTAAGTGTCACATCGTACATCAATGATACACCAAAAAAAAAAACTTTTGCATTTTTACTCTGCAGGGATGATGCTTATATTTCTCCTTCAGTGCACAACCTAAACCACAGAACAGATATGCATTCGACTCAATATGAATTAGGGTTGTCAAAAGTATCAATATTTTGAATATGTATCAATATTCAAATGCCGTATCCGGATACAATACTAATTTGCCATGGTATCGATGCTACCTCAGACAAGTGTTTGCATATTTTTGCTATAGTTGATTTTAGATTTTTGGATTATTTGCACTAAGTCAAAAAGAAAAATATCTGAGATAATCTTAAAATATTGTCAAATTGTGTTATATCTGTGTTATTTATTTTGTATTTATTTGCACTAAGTAAAAACAATGTGAATGTCTTGTTTTTGTTTGTTTTTTTTCCATTTTCCGATTATTTAACCAGCATCTGTGGTTCTGTTGAGAAAGCAAGTTCCATGTAGAGATTGAAAAAGTGTTTCTGAGATTTTCATGTTGATAAAAACAATTTTTATGCCTTTTTAAAAATTTGTCATTTGCGCAGTATCGAAAGTGGTATCGCATATTTTTCTGGGTATCGATATCGAGTTTGAAATTTTAGTATCATGAAAATCCCAATATGAATAAAACATCACCAGTGTTTGATTCATATCATCGCATTAGGGGTGTTTGAAACATTACATTTTCTGCTATTATTTCTATCCCTGGCACAGACAAAAGTTCATAAATGTTGTAGGGTCTAAGTTTGATATAAATAACACTATTAAGAAACTGTATCTTTCATGCATACTGTATCATAGGTTCTTATTGTGATTTTAAAAAATGATTTTACCGTGAAAAATCATAAAACATTGCTCTGTTTATGGTATCCTGTTATGTCTTGATATATCATGATACATATCAAATCACCAGATTCTTGTCAATACACACCTCTATGGCACAGGGTCCTTTAGCTTTCCCTTACTGTCTCCTGCTGCAGCTGCATGTGCACGCACCAACGTGAAACAGGATGTTCTGTGAGTGTGCGTCACTTAAGAAGAAAGTCTCTGGAAAAACAAAACTTTGTTGCTTCAGATGTTTGTAAATCAGGGCAAAGTTTGACCCAGGGGTAACTAGGGTGTCCACATATTTAACCTGGTATACTTGTCCTCATGACCGTAGCACTCATGTTTAATGTGAGCCATTATTGTGGACATGCTTTTTGCATTCCAAACTTGGCATAAATCCAAAAACACTGAAGAAATCTTAACATCCAATCTTATTGTGGTGATCAAAATGTATTTATTATTGCATCAAAATATTCTCTTATAACGGTGTGTGTGTGTGTGTATGAGTGTGTGGTAGTAGGGGCCAAAAGGTCAATCAAAATAGAGCTTTTATTTTCATCAGAGAAGATTAATGCTAATTTTATAGTTGCAGCATAAGTTTAGCATTTTTTATGTACAAAACTAAACATTAAAAGGGACTAGGAAATAAGGGAACAATGGATAGGACCTAATTTAAGAAATCAATATAATTTATCTTCAAGTTTAACTTAATAAAACCCTCCCACTTTGTTCTGCATGCCTTTTTAATCCAGGAGATATTGCTCTCACTAGAGGCAGTCAGCAGAAATGACAACAAATGAATTAAAGATGTGATCAGGACAGACAGGAGACAGGAGTGGTAAAATTATGACTTAATGTTACAAAATATTATGAAAACTGAGCAACATCTAGCCTCAGTGTCTGTGAGATTTGAAGCTAGGGCTGAAAACACTAGCTACTTGCAAATGTATTCATTTTTGCAGCAGGATATCAAAGTTTAATAGTGACATGTGTTGGACAATATTCTTCTGTGTGAATAAACAGATTTACACACAGAAGATCCATGGGACTTTACATGGGAATCAATTAAGAACTGGATTGATAAGCAGACTCGATATTGGCATTAATATCAATAAAACCTTGTCAATTATTATCTCTTAAAGTGAGTATCTTGAGTAGTGTGGTTTATCGTCAATGATAACAGTGTAATGGAAAAAGTTACAAAAACACCACCTGTATCTTGCTTGCATGAACAAATGCTGCCACCTGCAAGCTGTAATCACTAATAAAATGTTGCTTAGTATTTCTAATTTACATTTTTTATGTTGTTTTTGCAAATTTTCTTTATAAATCATGACACTGTTTTGAAGCCATATCACCGACCACTACTGCTGTCTTAACAGAGCAGCTCTGATGCACCTCTCCTCTCTCCAGTATCACAAAGCACAGATGCTAATGCGGGGAAAGAGGCTGAAAAAAAATTGGCCAAACTTTGCTCTCACAGCTCAGCTCTCTTCTTGAAACACTGCATGATTTCTCGGGAGAAGCTGCTTCACTTGCACAGCACCTCCTCCCTTTCCGTCCAAGTCACGCTTTTTTTCTAACATCTTCTCCAGATTTTCAAACTCTTACCAGATGTAGAGAATTCACAGATGATTCATCGATCAGGCCCACTTTGTAGACACCGACTTTGGGGGGAGAGAGGGAAAGGTAAAAAAAAAAAAAAGCTGGCGCCCTGAAGTGTCTTCACAAAAGAGCCATCTATTCTGCTGACTGGATTCCTGCAGAATGACTTGCAGCAGCAGCTGTCTGATTGTCATTAAAGCCAGAGCGAGGCCATGAGCTCACTCCATATCTTCATGTTAATGTCAGACTTTATCTGTCATTATTAGATTGGGGGCCCAGCCTCTGCTGTTCCTTGCTAGTTTGTCATTAATTCATGTGAATGAATCATCCCTATCTGATAAATAATGCATTTCTTACAGTAAAAACAAAACTGCTGCTTTAAACTTCCACCCAGGAAGTCCCTTTACTTTGACTGTCCATCCTTACATTGAGCAGTCTGATAAGAGAGGAAAAAGTGAAGAGCAGAAGATGAAAATCAGTGCCAGTGATGATATCATCCTAAAGCCGTCTGAACTCTTTAAAGTATCTGCAGGCAGACACACAAGTCACACCACTAGGGAAACTATAACAATAAACAAACATAGTGTAATTACCCCCAATACCACAAGATTACAAGGCTGCGTAGCTAAAATTGCCCTGGTAACCACAAGAAGCTCGGCCCTGCTGAGTGCTGCTGCATAAACATTCACCTGATGAAGTGGGAAGAGGAGCCTATTACAGCTCATGTTTAATAAAACAGTAAAAATGGCCTTTAGCAGACTGTGCCATAGGCAAGGGCAGTCCTGCTTTGTGTGTATTTGATGGTTACTGATGGCTCAGATGAGGAAAAACTAGAGCCAGGAAATGTACTGGGTTTTTAAGACGTGTCAATATATTCTGAAGCGGCAGCATTCAGGGTAAGACTGTATTTTCATATCAGTGTAATGTACTAGTTTATTTTCCATTCAAATGATTTTATGCATTTCCTCTGCGTGCAATGTGCAATGAGTTACTTCAATAAAAAGATGCAAGGCCAAGTTCTGAGTATAAGGACTGTAAACAGGGGGTCTGGGGGCCACAGATGTCTCTTCTACTCCCTTAATACAGCCTGCCATTCTCATGAAGAAAATCTGACAAAATCATCCATGTCAACATTAAAAATAGCAACATTTCCAAGAAAATAGAGCCATAACTGTCTGTAGAATTTTCTGTGAAATTCCATGGTATGCATTCAAAACAGAAATAGTTGGAGAAAAGCATGAAATTTACCTTTATACCCAACTATTCCCTTATCAGTGCCTTCCATTTGGTTTCAAGGGTTGAGAACCAATCAGCAGCAACAATGTAGGAGACGGGGAAGTGATTATGTTGGACAGGAAACAGAGGGGGCTTGAAATACGGCTAGCATTTTGACACAAAACAATACAAAAGGGCGTGAATACCAGCAACAGCAACATTTGTTGATGTAAAAAAGATACAAACAGAAAGTGCAACAGAGGTGTCCAATAAATTTGAATTGAATGATATGCATAAAAAGATATAGAATCAATTTTAAAATCCTTAAATTACTTTTTAGCCACCTGTTTTTAACACTCTTCATACTGCAGTTATTCTAAATTATTGTTCCTGATAAAAAACATTAGAGTTGGATAGCTTGAGCATATTTTATTGTACAGTTTTGTGTTAAATCACTATATTTAGCCTCTTGGTGCAGTGTAGGCAGTAGCAGATCCTGAAAGAAACACATTTTTTCTTTTATTAAAAATTTTGGAATCTATGGTGTGAATCAGTTTGAATCAAAAATCAGATATGAATCCAACTGTGACTGCCAGGTTTGTAGTCATATCGAACTGTAACTTTCTGAAGTGCCGTGTGTTTGATGCTGTTGACACAGATAACCTAGTATTTTTCTACACAGAAAATCAATAAATCATATTATTAATCATATTATTGAGAGCAGGAAATCTATCTGAAATATTTGGCCTGAATGGAAAATTATAATTTCATCTATCTCAGTGTATTTCTTAGGTGTTTCTTTATTTGTAAATTCAATAATACAGCTACATGTGAAAGTCCTTCCAATATTCCATCATTTATTGCTCTTGATAACCAAAATATAGAACTGCCAAGGATCTCCTCACCAGTTCACAAGTGTTCTTAATGTTGCCAACACCTCTGTACTTTTTGACACCATTAATCTTACAAAATTAGACATTCATTTTGGTACAAGACATTTAAGGGTACAAAAATCTTGAAAACCTCAGTAAATTTAAATATGTCCAGTGTTTTGTCTTTTTTTTACAATTTCGACAGTGTGTAGGATTTTTTCCAGCAGCTTTTGATACCACAGCATGAGCCTGTGACACAGATGCAACATAAAGGAAGAAGCGCCATTTCAGCTTCAACAAATGATAACTCGTACCGATGTCATGACATGTTTCTAAGCTTTTGCAAGCATAAGATGTGAAAGTGTCAGAAGACAAAAACACATTCCTCTGTGTAACAACAACCTTCAACAGAATCATGTGAATGTTGATGATCCCATTACTGTGACGACTATTTTCATTACTTCCCAAAAAAAACACTGAACTGTGAATTGTGTATCACCATTCAGCTAAAAAATATTGAGACAAGAGCTTTGGTCCTTACTGTCCTGCCCTTAGTAAAACATCTTATGGGATTAAAGGAGTGCAGCTTGAGACTATGCAATGCACACACTAACAGTGCTGTAGTCTTTTATTTCCTCTGGCTTTGCTGCATGTGTTGAAACATGTGTGACAGTGGTTGAGGTTTCTGACCACTGACAGGACTTTCACCAACTAGAGGAACCAGCCTGAAGGCAGCAGCAGCAGCAGCAGACCGTGACATTGACAAAACACTTCCATGCAGTGGGCGGAAAATGCCCCCCTCCAACACCCCCCATATTCCCCCAGGCCAGGTGATCCTCAGCCTCACCCTCCACAGACCGGGGCCCACAAACAGCCGGCCGAGCTCTGAGCCCCTGCCAGGAAACCACTGACACAAACCCATATCCTGAGGGCAGAAGCCAAAACCAACTGTTGGGGGTGGTGTTTACCAATAAGGCTGTGCTGTGAGGTTTAAGACTACGACTTTGGGTTTGAGCAGCAGCAGAATGCTTGGTGTATGCCAAATACTATGGTTGACATATTGGGAAACTTGGGAAACCGCTGGGGAAATGTTAGCTTACAAAGAAGACCATTTAAGACCATGCACCATCTACATCCATCTACGTCTTTTCACCAGTAACAGCAAACTCATAAAGCAAAAACTCAACATTGACAAATAAAAACAACGATTAGCCCAATAAAAGGTGCAGCATTTTATACCAGTACAAAACAAAAAGGATTTTTACAACTTGCATGAAAAGACGAAGAGAGGCTGGCAAACAGACACCCTCTATCTGCTTGATCTCTATCCAACCAGAGCAATCTCAGCCAGAATAAGCAATGTTCATGCTTTTATTTACTTGCAAAATCCTATTATGCCTGTGGTGCAGTGGGCAAAAGTGCTTTTTATACACATTAGCCATGCTGCAAATAAGATAAGGCACCACTCCTGAGAGGGAAAATGTGACTGTATGAGGGCAAACTTGCTTTGAATGTTATTTGGCTATTCATCAATCAAGGAAAAAATGACAAACATCCGAAGGCTGGCGGACAGATTGTTCAATGTCACAAGCATTGAGGAAAACAGCAGAAGACGTGAGACGGAGAAATTTATGACTGTGGAAGGTTAAAAGAAACCATAATAACTATTTACCTTCAAGCGTTCACCCCTAAGAACTTGTGAGGTCAATCAGAAAGGTTTCAGGGTAGCAGTAAGGGCTGGGTAATATATATGATTTTTAATATTTTTAAAATAAAATATGGTGATAAAATCTTGTCCGTATTGACAAGGGATGAGATTTAACAGATACAAATGCCATTTTTATATTTTTAACCAATTCCCAATCAATTCCTATGAATCTTTAAGTGTAAAAATCAAACGTGGCACTTGAAATGTTTAAAGCTGTGCTGCTACAACAAATGTTTTAGTACGATGCTGGTATTTCTGTTGCTTCACATCACACAGCCTCACACATTGCAAAATGAGCTGCTAGTGCGTTTTGTGTGTAGTAAAGTAAGGCTGGGAGATAAATCAGGTTTTTGAAAAATATCTTTATATTTTCAAAGAAGATATGACAGTTTCTTCTGTATCGTTGCTAAAATAGCATCAAAGAATCCACCATGCCAACCCCATCCCCTGCTCACTTACAAGAGTCCTGTCAGCAGTGCCAACATGAAGGGAAAGGAAGGCCGAGGCAATGCTACTGAAGAGGAGGAGGCTGGATGATAAAATGAACAATGGTGGCTTGATGATTCATGTTCAAAATCTCAAGATGAGCTGAAAATTGTTTTGGGTTTTTTTGCAGAGAATGCCAAAACAGTTGGCAAAAATGTTTGAGCAACACAAAACTTTTCCACATTTCACCTATTACACCTATGTAAAATAGTGAGCTGCAGCCCCAAACCTAAAGCAGCCTTCTGCATCGAAGCACTCCATCTTTGAGCTTCCGTTAAATTTTTTGATATTATCTACCTGGAAAAACCGTCTATATATATATATAAATATATATATATATATATATATATATATATATATATATATATATATATATATATATATATATATATATATCTCAAATATCACCATTCAGCTAAAAACATATTATAGTACAAAATTTTGTCCATATTGTCCAGCCCTTCAGTAAAGCCACACTTATGACAATTCTTACTTCTGTTTTCACGATTACTTCCTCCATTCTTGGTTGTTATTCACTCACTGCCGACTGATTCTTGTAAGACTGCCATGAGATTGTTTTGACAGGCACAGGGAACTAAAAGAAAGGCACTGATGAGTGAACAGTTTGGCACAAAGCAAATGATACTTAATCCAGAAACTAGTTGGTACTGATTATAAACAGGAATTGGTTATCGATTCTCAGCCCTAGTACTGCCAAAGCTTCTGTTGTTGAGGAAACAGATGCCAGACCTAATGCCCAGTAAAAAGACTAAAATCCATATGTTTTTTATTCAAGATGATCTATTATGTTTAGACAAAATGCGAATTCAGAAGCTCATTTGAGTCCGTCTACAGTTTTGTATAGCTAAAATGAAAAGGTGCCCAATGGTAGGAGCGTAAGACTTTGTTAAGTAACAATGTGGGAAAGCAGAGTTTATTGACATGATAATAAAAACACAGTGGTTTTTGAACAATTCAGGTAAAAAGTTAAAGAAACCAACTGGTTGTCTTCATATAAAGGATTTAAATTTCATTATTATGTTGGCATGTCCTTTAAATGGATTATGATTGAGAACATCAGTTTAACTTATAACTTCATAAAGAGGGCTGGATGCTGAAACAAGATAAAATTTATGTTTTTAACCATGCTCTATTTAAATAACGTGCAAATACAGGCAAGACTTGGTTTCTTTTAGTTGTCCTTTTTATATTTTTTTTTCCATGGTTCAAAAAGGTATTAATATTTTTAAAGTTTACCACAATCATAAAATAGTTTGTTTTTCTGGTATTTTAACATCCATTTGCTATTTCTTTGAAAATCATATCCTTTTGTTCCACAATGCCCTGCCCAAGTTGGGGTAGGTTTAAAATAGTGATTCTTGATTTCTCTTCAACACTTAGAGACAAACACAACCATATCCCTCATCACCCCCTTGCTGATATCTCTGCCAGAATGTGCCATCGTGTTTGTTTGTTTCTCTGATTTTTTATTGTGGCAACTTTCTTACAGCCGACCTCCAAATCAGGTCCCTGGTGAGAAATTGTTGTGACAATTAAAGAGCATTTTTACTTCTTTTCAGCTCCAGAGACAAAGCAGCTTTCAAACACAAACTGCCAACACCTACAGTCGAACCATCTATCTTCCTATGACACACACCAGCCCTTCAAGTGACTGAGAACAGCACTGAACGCCCACTTTGGGCCACTTAGTATCTCTTGATTTAGGAGGGTTCTCAACAATTCTGAGCCAGGACATACAGAAAGAGAGGATCATGTCACATGCCAAGGCCTTGAAACATGGTTAAAAGCACAGAAAACACATGACAAAAGCTAGCACCACAGGATGATGCATCACCAAATATCTGACAATACTGAAGTAATTGTTCAGCTAAAAACAATAATTTACTGTGGCCATATTTTTATGTTAACACAAGACTAAAGAGTTGAGCGCTGTTTAGGTCACTTTAATGCCTTCTTTAAAGCTGAGTTTACAAAGGCTTATGGTTTTTCAAAAGAAAAAAGTTGGTTATTGTACAACTCCAGTGTAATTATCGCCTGGACTGCTTTGTAAATATTTCTCCCAGAGAGGTTCAGTGATTATTTACTGTAATCCAAATTAAAAAGCTTGCACTGAGAAAACTGCAATAAATACACCCTGCAAAATCCCTTTTCACCAACATAAAAAGTAGTGTGAGGTCGCAATTTACTTTTAGCTCTATGCTTTAATAACTTTAATTTGTACTGGCTCAAAAGTGGAACACAAGGTGGATTTCAGAGCCTTATTAATTATGTACAAAGCACTTATGACAAATGCTAGGACTGTCTGTTTATTAACAAGTTTCATTCACACATGCTCAAGTTGCTTCTTTAACAGTCAAATCCTAAAGATGGCCCAGGTTACTCAGATGTGCCTTTAAGTCTTATATCTGCTTTACATACAGGACTGGGGAGGGAAAGCTCTCCAAGGTGTATCTGTGTGCAAGGACGGTTTATTCCACACTGAGATACTACAGAAATAGTCAGAGCTTTTCTTCAAAACACAAACATAATTGCAACTTAGATACTAAGCAGATAATTTTGCAGTTTCTGTTACTTTTGGAAAAGCTGTTTCTCTTATGTCTCTTTAAACACAGATTTATATGCAGCACACACATACCCTCGTGCAAAACTGTAAAAAAAACTAAAACTTTCAACCCAAAACTACTCACTACAGTGGACCAGACTGGGCTTAATGTACCTCTAATAGGATCTGATTGGGCCACAAGTGAAACTGTTCATACTTGCCCCTTTGGTTTCACAGCATTCATCAGTTAATATGGCTGGTTTTCAGATCCTAAAATAACTGAGCTTATTACCTTTGAGTTACTTGCCAAAAATTATGTGACTATCTCGCATGGAAATATACACCTAAGGTGTCTGAAAAGATAAGTCAAAACCATAAAGCCATTATCTTTGAAAATAGTGAGATTGCGGGTCCTTAAATCTCATGTGATAAGCTTTGTCTGAGATAACAGGAGTAAACTTTGAGCGAGTCAGAGCTCATGCAGGAGACTGCCGCTGCACAAACCAAAAGTTTTAAAGCAGCTGCTTTAGATGGGACATTTGTCCTAGAGTAGTGGTCTACTGTCCATTTGTCCAAGTGGACAGGAGATGCAGTGTGTCTGTGTACATTCAGGATAAACAGCATCTGCACTTGAACTTGGTCAAGTGGTGCTTTAGGGCAATGAGGCTACCCGGGCACAAGTGCTGTTATCTATGTTTTAGAGGACTTTTTAAAAGTTGCATTCTTCTCTTCCCAAGGGAAGACAAGCCATCCGACACAGGAACCGGGGAGCCAAGGACCCTGTTGGTCTTTAACCTTGCATTCCCAAACACACACACTCACAAACACAAGCGAAAAAATCTGTAACAAGATGCCTAATCGTCACCATTACAACTGGACATAGCTGTAGCAATAAAACATGGAAAGAGCCAAAATGTTGATTGGGAGAACAAAGAGTTGTGTTGTGTGTAAATAAATTGTGACATTTAGCTTGGTAAGTGGTGAGGTTCCCTCATTGCTGGAGAGTGCTCCATAAAAATGCCCCAAATTGGCTCATTTCCTAAATGAGAATGCAGACAAGGCTTTGATTGTTGTCAGTCTTATCCTAGGGAATCTTAATTTCTAAGAAATGCAATTTGTGAACCGTGGCTGTTAACAAAGAAAATCAAATTAGAGTGATACCTGTCGTAAATCTAACTGAATAAAGAGGAGGATTATTTGTTATGATATGTTCAACTTTATTTTCCTTTCCCCCTGAGGGGATGGCTCATTCATTCAAAAACAATAATCATAAAAACTACTAAACAAAAATGTGTATTTTATCTTGTCTTTCTAACTGTCTGGAACTTATCATAAAACCCAACACTGAATATCTTATTGAAATCCTCACTTTAACTGATGTCTAGTAAGTCCAATGTGTTTTAGAAAACTTTTTTTAAAGGGAGTTTTCAAACTTACAAAAACTTATTAAGAAAAATGCCAAGTTTTGCAGCTTTCCTTGCAAACAGCACAGGCAATATACCAATAGCTATGAGCTGAAAGCAAAAACAAGAATGATCTGTGGTAGGGCAAGTCCATCTTATTTAAGTTATCAAAACACAAATTGAAGTTTGATATTAAACTATTTTACAAAAAAATAGTGAACACATTACAACAATATATCAAAAAACATGACTCCTACTACTCACTTTCAGCCTATTATGTAAAAATCAATAAATAAACCTGTTGCCTGGTGTCCTGCTAAGGGGAAACATGTTCATCTTTTAACCAATTGGTTGAGGTTTAAGAAGAGTAATCACTTTATAAACTACATGAAAACAAACAATGAACACTGCAGTGCCACATTCATTTTCTTTCACAACCACTGATAACCCTTTCACTTGTTATCCTGGTAAATGTACATTTATTGGTTATTATCAATTCTTAGTGTGTAACATGACATGTGCAAGACTTTTTAGCTGAGATATAAGTGAAAATGTAGTAAAAGTGGGATGTAAAGGGAATAAACAGAACTACTCTTGCAGCTGTCTTCACCCTTCTTGTTAGAAATATAGACAATATTATGTAATTCAAATACAGAACCCCAAAAATATTCCCATACAGGGTTCCTTGAGAGAAACCCATAAAACATGGACCCATCGACAACTTGATATCTGTCTGCGCCTTTTATGACTACTATCTGTGTTGTCCTGAACTTTTTCTACTCTTTCCAAACTCTTGTCACCCCGTTATGGACTGGTCAATAAATAGGCAAGGGCACAAGTGAGCGCTTTACTTACAAGGAGACGGTCCGGACAGGCAGGTCCAGAGGCGTATCAGTCAGCTCCAGGTTACTACAGTCCACGGAGTCTCCGCTGCACGTACAGTTCAAGGCACAGGGCAAGTCCGAGCCCAATCCATAACCGATAATCAGTCCGAGTGATAAAATTAAAAACAAAACACGGCGAGAAATACATCCAAAACGTCCCAGGGACGCCGCCATTTTGTATCCAGTTTTAATAGCGCGGCCGCTGAGCTGTCTCCTCGTACCAACAAACTCTGAATACTATTGTAGCTTCGGAGAAACTGAATGCCTTTTAAAGCACATTAATAGCCTTATTGTAACACAGAGGCTAGAATAAAATGTTGTTTAGTAACATGATTTAGTCGTAACAACAGTCATTTAGAACAGAAGTTTCTCCTCTTGAGTCCGACGCGGGCTACCGAAATCAAAGGTGATTCACAGAACAGCCCACAAAAGTAGGCTAAAACTAACTTATCGTACCTAAGTTGAAACTCAGGTCAAGGAGGGGTCTCACGTAGAAGCTGAACTACTTTTTACGGCAGCATGTCTTTGAAACATGGGTTATAACATGCAACAGCGAAGTGTTAAAGGACACGGCGCCCGGAGAGCTCTCAAAATAACTGTTGAGCAACAGAGCCGCAGCAACACTGTTCAAAACTTAACCAAACACCAGCAGAGGTGTATTACGCAGCTATAAAATGTCTACAACACAGTTAGGAAGTTAGGGAATAAGTTAGGACCCTCGGGGAAAGTGCCCAAACTCCAGCGTTGCTCCCTCTCTCTCTCTCTCCCTCAAGTCGAGCGCTGCGTATCGTCCAGGCTCCGACGAATAAATCCAACTTTTGGAAACACATTCAGAAGAAGTCACCCAACAGCTTCTCAGGTGCAGTCTGCGGTCACCAAATCTCGTCGATCCGATTAATAGTAAAATAGAGTACCCCCTCCCTCCGACCGTGCACCACCACCATGAGTTTTCTCCTTTCTTGAGTTACTTTTCCTTTTTTTCCCTGAGCCTGATCGCTCCGTAGTCCCACGTTGGATGCACAACAGCGATTCCACGGGTCCTCCTCAGCTCCGCTCTCATTGGCTGTTGAGGCTCGATGGGCGAGCTGATTGGTCCATTCAGGGTGTTGGGAGAGTCCGCGAGCGCCTGTCAGTCAAGCGGCTGTTTGCCCCGCCCATGTTTCCCACCCCGGGGTGTGAAACCGCACCACCTCCTCTCACTCTCACTGCTTCTTAAAGGGACAATCACCGGGATCAGGCGCTGTAATCGCATTATAACAAGCCATAATAACATAATTGGTCTGAATGTAATAACAATGCCATCTGAAGTGTTTGGAGGTGAGTCTGAAATCAAGATTTACATGTGAAAAGACAAAGACAGAGAGGAAGTGGTGAACAATATGGCCTGTTTCCTCAGACCCTCACACAAGTCATTTGAAAGATAAAGCAACTGGTGTTAAACACTTAATTCTACTGTCACTTTTTTCCAAGGGTTATCTACTTCTATCAACTTCTATACTAGAATTTAAGACTTACAAATTGCTTGTAGTTAGATCAATTAAGCCTTTAAGAGCCTGTTGCATGTAATTTATGGGTAATGCAGTTTATTATTTCCATGTATTACATGGTAGATTAGAAATGGGTAATTTTGCTTTGGAAGTCGGCCACATAAACTTTAATCCATTCCCAAAGTACCAGAATTGTGGGAATAGGTAAATGCCAGCTAATACAATCTTAAGTCCATCAGTGAGATGAAGAGAAGGAATAAAAGTGCAGAATCAGTGGATCTGACGTCAGATTTGAATTTTACAACATGCAGTCCGATAGAAAGCAAACTCATGATTAAGAATTGTTGACTGAAACAATGTCAGCATAAAACACGTACTAAACTGGTTGACACAAGACTTGTGGAAATTATGACATAAAAACAAACTTCCTTCCTTGTAAGTTTTCAATTCTCTCAAACCACCCACTCCAAGAAATATTTCACTACATTGGAGACTTTAAATAGTAGCAACAAAAATATGGTCCAGTAACATGAGTTTACAACACTTCAGATTTTGTGTTATATCTTTTGTTGTTTTTCCAAAAGTAACTCATTGGTTCAGGTGTTTTCATCATTAGATTATTTTCACAACATCTTTATGGAAGTAATTCAGCATAGCAGGTGGGTTAATTATTGTTGAGGCATATTTAACACCTTTGTTTAACTATCATTTCAACACAATTTTGCATTTGTTACACTCCACCATCACATTTTACATCATAACCTCTAAGATGGCCTTGAAAACCTTAATTTCTCACCCAAAACAACACAGCTTTCACAATACCAACCTTTAGTTTTTCTGCCATTTAATAAGAAAGGAACTGATTTTCACTGCATCCTTACACAGAATTATCGTTCAGAATTCAGTGTTTTGCTTGCTAAAATATCAAACTATGTGCCGTTCAATTTAGTTTATTTTTAATTTATCTGTCGTGTTAAAAATCTGGTGGGGAACTGGCCATGTTATTTTTATTTTGGGGGAGCTAAGGTGAAAATTCAAGGGGTCCTTCAGTGCCTCTAAAAAAAGGCTCTGAAATGCCTGTGATTTAAATATTTTCAATTACAGAAAACTAAAAGGGATAAAGGAGGTCAGTCAGACATAATTAATTAGGGATGCACAATATTTAACTTTTACCGATATCCTAATGCTGATATTTCTAAACTTATTATCGCCAGTACCAATATTTTGTCAAATGCACAAGGTCTTAACTTAACAAAACTTGATTTGTTGCTTTAAATGTGATGGTCTATTTGTGTGACTAACAGATGTCAAACAAGAAAAACAATATTTAACTCTTAAAAAATGAAACTCTTGATTTTTAGATGTACTCATGCACTGATTATAAGCAATATGGTAGATTTGTGTATTTGCTGATATGTATGTTTTCAAATATCAGCAGAAAATTCAATATCAGCCCATAGAGATATTTAACTTTTTAGGCTAATGTCGGCCTATACTGATATTGCACCAGTAATATCATTCATCCTTATAATTTATCTTCCAAAGTAGCTGGATTCACCAGATCCATGTAGATCATGAAGTGAAATATCCATCCTGTGTGTCAACTAAAGATAAAACAAAAGGGACAATTAAAGAATCTAAATTACATAGAATTAAAGAATAAGCCATTTACAGCTTTTATTCAACAACAATATACATCTAAAACCTGCGTGCCAACTGTAAGGCTTCGTAAACTTAGTGTTCAAATGTAATTAAAGTAACTGAGGTAACTTTTTCAGTGCATTGATCAGAGTAAGAATAAATTGTACACCACTAGTCACAGATTACTACTTGTTTTTCATGATGAAATGCATTTATTCTGTGCACGGTGTTGTAATGGCAGTTCAGGTTTCATCATGGCAGATTTTCTCATCTATATGTTTGTAACAATAAATGTGTAAAAATGACTCGAGAGAAGCCCTGGGATGCCAGTTGCCAACCTTGTTGTACAGGTCTACTTTCCTCTAATAAAGTGTACGAAGTTTTAGGAATATCTGACAGACCAACCTTAACTAAGATTTATTTCATCATTTTGTTCTAGTTGTAATTGTAATTGTAGTTGTAATTGTGTACTTCTGAGACCTTAAGTGGAGGTCTGAACTTAAACTAATCTAATATCAGAATCTGAATTAGAAACAGTTTTATTGGTCAGGTATGTAAACACATAGTAAGAATTTGACTCTGGTTTGCTTTTCTCTCACTGACAAACATTTGATGTTAATATTTCAAAAGGACAGGAAAATAAGAATAAAAAAGGAATCAAAAAAATAAATATTCAGCCAACAGTAAATAGAAAAGTGAGAAGTAAAATATGAAATGCTAAAATTGAAAGAACAGAAAAAAATGATGGACTGATTAATTGACTGACAAACTTGTCTGCAATGATGAAGAGGAGGGCAAAGGACTCTTGAACAGACTTGATGACAAACTGTGTTATGTTACCGATGGGTTTCACATGAGGAAGGCAGTTTAAAGAGTATTTACACAAAAAACAGTGGACTGAAGCACTTGGAGTGAGAGGATTGTATTTACATGATGAGGAAGTTATGTACTTGAAAAGAATGCTATGTTGTGTGTTATTATAAGCACCTTTTCAAAAAAGTTTGAGGAAACCGGAAACCCTTAAAACTTGTTTATGAGAATTATTTAAATTGCTAAGTGTAGGCTCCTTAAAAGGGTACATTTTTATTTTGTAAGCTACAGAGCACACTGACTGTCAGCTGGTTGTTACAGCAGTTTGTACCTCTCAAAAGGGCAGATGAGGCTTTACTGTCACTGTGTAGAAGTATGTTTTTCATGTCATAACAACATGCAGTCCATAATAGTTACTTTAAGTTTTTCATAGCAGTCTTTATCTAAAAAGAGAACTCAATCATTAATTTCAGCAGAATGACATGTTGCTTGACTTTTTTATGTGTTTTTGTTACAAATAGACCATCACGACATGTAAAAAATCAATACAGGAGAGACTTGGTGTTCTTTGTAGAGAGGAAAAAAACCCTATATATATCATATCACTTTTAATATTGACATAAGTGAGTTTGGAAATATTGTTATGTTGGATAATGACATATGTGCATCCCTAATTCTGATCCTTTTGCTCAAAGTAACCTCTAAATGCAGAACTTCAACTAACAATCAGGTATATTTGTAGCAATCTTCTTTGGCTCAGACTCGGTATCAGGATACATCTTTCACCACCGTCTGAATGTTAAGCAAAACTAGTTTTGTGCAGGTGTGTCTGAGCATCTGTGTACATGACTGTGTGCGAACTAGGTGTGTTTTTCTAACACTATATGTGCAGTCACACCCATGCATGCATGACTATGTATTTTGTGCATCCACACTGCTCTTTCCACCATCTGAACATGCCCTCAATAATGGCCACATGATAGCACAAAATCCTTCCCAAATGTTGAAGCCGTGTTCGCTCGTTGTCTTGAAAATGCACATCTGTGATAAATCAGTGGCCTCGTCAGCTGCCTGGCCCCACAAAGCCTTTTTTTCTCATCACATTCTTTCTTTCCTGGCACTGACAGATCAGATTGATTGACTTTGTCAGGGCTATTGTGATCCCTTCATGTTGGAGATGTCCCAGATTTCATTGCTATTAATCAAAGTAGCGAGGACACAGGCATTCACACCTGCAGCACTGCAGGCTGTTCAGTGGCACAGTTCCTCGTTCCTTTTACAGTCAATAGACGAAGGTTTCACATTGCATCATTTGTGTGTGTTTGAGTTAGCACAGTAGCCCTCAGGTGAGGCCTCAAGCGCTTAAAGCAAGGAAAATATCTATGAAATGAAACCCTGTTTAAACATGACTTCATTGTGATGGAAAATCAAGTCATGGAGAATTTCCAGTCATGTGGCTTCAGGACTTGAAAGTTGTATAATGTCCTTAGAAATTACTCCTTTGAATGCATAAATTATTTTTTTGTGGAATGTTTTGAGAAAACCCTGCAGGTATTCCATTCACACGCAACTGAAAACTTGATGCTCCATGATCTTGACCTTTGACCTATCATCTCCAAATGAAAAATTCATTCTTAAGTTATTGGGAAAATTGTCCAGTGTTTAACGAAAATCCTTTCAAGCAACATTTGTGATCCCCTGTTCACAACATTGCATTTACAAGCAAAAGATAATCTTGAGTTTTTGTATCTTTGACCATTGACCCATGACCTTAAAGATTTAATCAGATTATTCTTAAACAAAAAAGTCATTTGTGCAAACTTTGATGAAATTCCTTTAATTGTTATCACAATATTTTGTTCCACAAAGATGGTTATTACAATGCACTGCCTTGACCTTTGTCCTATGCCCTCGAGATACTGTGTTTAAAAATGGTTCCAAAGAAACACTTGACCCTATGACCTTGAGCTTTATTCTATGACCCCCAAAATCTTATCACCAAATTTTCAAGTCAGTGTGGACATTTGAGAAAGGTTTTTCTGCTAGTTAAATGGTTAATTGTTAAGGATTTATTGAGGATTTCTGGTTTTGGAAACATGGCATTGCTATTGGTCAGACAGCCTTATGTCCCGCCCCCTTCAGCTTGTGAGTGATTGGAGCTAAAGTTCAGTTGAGATGGCAGTATGGCAGCGTCCATTAGAGCACATCAACATGTTCCAAAGGCTCTGATGACATGACTTCGTCCAGTTCTTTACGGTCCATGGGATAAACATGATACTACATGACCTATGACCTTCATAATCTAACCAGTGCATCCTTATGTCACAGTGGAAATTTATGTAGAGTTTGAGGAAAATTGCTCAAAGGAGTTTTATAAAAGCACCTTCACAATATTGCATTTACAAGCACAGGATAACCCTGAGACTCCATGGCTTTCACCTATGTCCCTTTAACCCAGTAAATCTTATTAGGCAACCTTATGCCCCAGTCACGCATTCCTGTTTCTCATGTCGATTGTGCATGATTGTCATAATCCTGATGAAACATGCTTTGGTCGTGGTGCATGCACTACTGGATCTGGACTAGCGTTGTATAGTCGTGGACGAATGACGAATGGGAACGGGGAAGAGTCCCGATTGTTTTGAACTGTTCAAAACTGTCGTGGAGAATCGTCGCTCTCAGTATAGCAGGGTGGAAGCCTAATGCAGTCCTAAGGTGAACGATATTATTGTGGCATGTACGGGGCTCAATCGGGCTGATCGTGGCTCAATCCAGAAAGCTTTCTGAGGACGATTGACAAGGACGTATCTGATTGTGCCCCGACTGTGTCCCGTTCAAGGCGATTTCACAGCGTTGTTCTTACGTATCTCGTACGGGAGTGAACGCGACAAAAACGCGTGTGTGATGGGGCTGAATTGGGGCTTACGTGAGGTATACTGTTGTCGAACAGGGCTGACGTGGTGTCAGCGGGATGGAAATTCATGGAATCCTTGTTGTATCATTGTACTGACCTAATTGAAGTGGGACGAATGCCCCCGAAGCACTGCAGAAGCACTGTAGAAGCGTTACTGACGGTATATGCATGGGGTGTGTCCAGGGAAAAGTCATTTCTTCCCGTATCATGCCGATCAAACTAGCCTTGCCAATCGTGTACAGTCATGCACAATCACCATGAGAAACGGGAATGTGTGACTGGGGCATTAAATAAGAGTACATGTTCATGCAAAGTTAAGTAAAAATCTCCCACCCTGTTCCCAAGATGCTGCATTCACAAGAATTGCCTTTAGGCTCCTTGACTGTGACCTTTCTAAGATGATCAGCGAAGCCCATTACAAACTGAGGTCCATTTAACATGAAACACATAACAGTGTTTTTCTGTTCAGTAAACACACTTTAAGGACTGCAATTTTGGTTGAATTGAGTTGTCATTTAAAATCAAGTTGTGAAGCTAACAGTGCATCACTGCATCATCTTTTGTTATTGTTTTAAATGAGAGCACCCTTGCAGTTGAACCAACTTTAAGGTGACTTTGAAAAATCTAAAACAATCCTATGAACAGAGAAAAATTCTAAAATAAGAGTATATTTATTGGAAAGAGTAAAACATCCTTCGGGCAACTTTCCCAAAAAGTGAGATTTGATTGATGTAGGAACAGCACTTTTAATTAAGCACTGACAGCATCTTAAGCCTGCTTTGATTTATGTGTTTGGTTGATAAGGGTTTTATGTGGTATGATGCAATTTTAATTTATGACTCAACCTTTTTTTCTGTCTCAGTTTATTCAACACTGAGATTGATATCTATAAGGTTCACATCTACACCTGAATGAGAGTATTTACTTGATACGCATTGGACTACTTTTCTCATAATCAGAATGATTTGCCATTTTATTCCCACTTTTTTATTCTCAGCTTTATGTCTCCTCTGGCCAAGTTTGTGTCAGGAGCTCTACAATTGCAGCAATCCCGAGTATGCACAGCCCTGCATTTTGATGGTTCTTCAGCAGATCGGGTATTTAGACCAGGTACTTTGGGGGCTCTATTTTGAGAAGACCGTTGACACGTTTTTTAATGTGATTTATTTGGTGGATGACCTGCTCTTAATGACTTGGCACAAAAATAACTATACTAATGCAGCAGGCAAATACCAGGTTTACATTTTTTACCAAAGTTCAGTTAAAGGGATTGTCATGGTGTTGTGAAAGTTTGTAGATTGAAAAGTAATGTAATTCAGTAACTATCAAATGGTGTGGCAGGTCACTCTGGTGTATTTTGGAACTAGGTGTACCTGGGGAATGTGTTATTACTATACGTTATTAATGCAACTACACAGTGAATTTACCCTTTTTAAACTCTTTAAGAAAAAATAATTTCCATATACACATGAAATTTCTTTGGCTGTAAATATCTCATACAACCACCAAGGGAACACTGTTCTTTAACAACAACAGTTGTGTAATTTGTCATGATTTTATTATTATCGCAATATGAGCATTTGCACTAAACGAATCACAACAGTCTGAATTTAACTAAACTTTTTCAGAGGCAGAGTAAAACAGCCCTGCTTTCACCTATTTTGATGCAGCCAGATGAGGCTACAGATGGCTGAAATAACCATTTTAGATATATTTGTGCCATCTCAAAAATTTCTTGGATTTCTTTCACATTCAGAAGAAACATGTTGCAACTATGAATGCATAGGAAGTGAAGACTAGCAAAACACTCCGTATTATAGCCTTTATGCCCTCTGCATCTTTTGCTTATTTATCGTAATTTCTATCATCACTGTTGCTGTACCATTTTTCTCATATCGTGCAGGCTGAATGGAGAGAATTTTCTCGGTCTCTCATATCCGTTGGCTCACATTATTCTAAATCTATGACCTGTCATGTTTAGATGTGTGCCCCTAAATTTATGAAATTTAAAGTTTCATAGTTCCTGAATATCATTTTGATTAAATGTTTCCTGGATAATAAAGCTAATAAAATGAATTTGGCATTAGCAGGTAAAACTTATCATTTACAGACTGATAATAAGCTGTAATACATGCCAAAGAGACTATTTTGCATATATACTGGGGCTTTTCCACTAAATGGTATCAGCCAGACTCAGCTCAACCTTAGTTTTGGTTTTCCATCTGCGACCATACCTAGTATGTGACTGGCAGTTTTTCCTATCACCTCCACTGGAGTTCCAGGTGAGCTGAGCCAAGACTAAATGTAATGTAAAAAAGTTTGGACAGAGTCAGAGTGATGTTAGCCACTTTGTTTTCAAAGGAGGCTTTGAAACACATTGGAAAGAAAATCTATGGATGCTGCCATTCTGTGAACATCGCATCAACCAAATATTGGATCA
Source organism: Cetoscarus ocellatus (assembly GCA_037902135.1). Classification (NCBI taxonomy): domain Eukaryota; kingdom Metazoa; phylum Chordata; class Actinopteri; order Labriformes; family Labridae; genus Cetoscarus; species Cetoscarus ocellatus. The sequence continues at coordinate 2,662,029 of JBAMNC010000572.1, forward strand.
AATAACTTACAGGCAAAGAGGCAGAGTTGAGGCTCAAGGCTGTCTGACCAATCGCAACACTACACAGTCTTATACCGCTTTCACACTAGAATCCGCGGGTCAACGCTAGATTTTTCAACGCTGGTTAACCCGCGAGTGACTCCTTTACCACTGCCAGCAGACCCGGGTCTAATCAGCAGCAGACAAGCTGCATGGCTGTTTTTTTTTCCTCTGGCGCATCAAGCTGATGTCATCACGTTGATGACGTCATCGGCGCGACGAAACACGACCAGGTAAACAATGGAAAGGAGCATGGACGCCGTGGACACGGTTTTCTGTACTTTGTACTTCTGTCCCTCTTTAGAAATGTACAAACTCGGCGCTGATGATATGAAGGCGGATGGAATTTGTTGCTGAGATGGCAAATTGTCACGTAAGTTACAGACAGAGGGGACGGGCTCGATGTTATGCCGTGAGCACGTAACGCCGACGTCATCCGTAACTTAGCTGCTTGACCCGGGTGTGATATTCTCACTGAAGCCGGTCGGAGACGAGCCGATAAAAAACCCATGTTGCTTGCAGGGTAAGTCGACCTGGGTCAAAATGCTGATTAGACCCTTTCAAACTGCGGACAGGAGCCATTTGTTGTCGGATTTACACAGGTTTTTTGGACAGTCTGAAAGGGGTATTACAGTCATATTGATCATGTTCCTAACTTTGCATAACCAAAAATAAAACTAGAAGTGCTCAGAGAACACAATCCTTTGCCATGGCATTTCTGATTTTCTAAGCAGTATTTTATCTGGACCACAGGATGGGAACCAAGGCTCTGATCTAACTTCTGGTGTTTGTGCAGCCACCCTCATGTGGACAATCAGTGCTCTGCAGTTTTTGACTCTTCCACACTGGCTTCATTTTATGCACCAGAGGCTGCCTCTTGGAGTTATCCAGAGCACTCGGAGGAAACTTATCAATGCTTGGGGAGCACATGCAGACTCCACAAAGTGAGGTCCTGGTAGAGATTCGAACCAGGACCCTGTCGCAATGGCACTAACCCTTGAGCAATCATGCTGCCCCAATTTCCTCATTAAAGCTCCTAAAACTATGTAAATAAAATTTAAAAAATGTTAGCAGCATAAAGACAGGTGGGTACATTTCTTGAAATATTTTATGAGCGCTTATGTGAGCATGGCTCAAGTGATTGCTCTTTCTTCTTTGTATCACTTTATATATAATAAGAAAAAAACAGAGTTCTGCAAAGACTCCACAATATAAGGAAAGCATTAACGGTTTTTCCTGCCACAAGTTGTCCACTCCTTATACTCACCCCACTCTGCTCCCCCTGTGAGCCCCTGTGTGAAGCTGTGACTGATGAGAAGACTGGACATGAGTCTGTCATGAGGGTGCATTGTAAAGGGGATAATGACTGCACCAGATGAGCCCTGAGTCCTCTTCTTTTTTTCTCGTATAGATGTTTTTAACACCAACCGATTGGTGTTTACACAGCTGGAAAGGAATGAAAGTGTCAACGCAGACATGTTCAAAGTTTTTGTGGAGCTGGCTGGATTGCGAAAAGTGAAAGCAGAAGCTGCATAGGTGTACCTGATGAGTCAACATATTGTTCACATTTCACTTTTTTATTTTTTTGGTGCTGGAAGGGGGTAACGTGACGAAGGTGCGGATGGATGTGTAAGGTCTGGAGCAATTCATCACGCTCGTCTTACTGGAGTCTTCAAAGATAAGAAGCCATCTGCTGCGCCTATTCATCAACTATAAAATGGAGAGGCGTGAAGCCCGGCCAAGTCATCATACTGAGACTGGATGGCTAACGGGTGTTGCGGGAGCGTGGAGATGCTTTTGCTAATGGGAACCAGGAATGGTTTGGGCATTTCTGTCAATACCAGGTTGCCTGCTAAGTGCCGTGCATGCATGGCTTACAAGAGGGGAGGATGAAAAGGGGAAAATCAGAGCAAGACAGATATATAGACAGAAAAACACAAGATGAAAAACACAGCATGATAACTGAATGGGAAAGAGTCCAGTTATACATGTACACAAATCTTCCTCTATAAATCAATTTAAGGCTTCTTCATACTTTTTGGCATCAAGTTGTATTCATGGACTGGAAAGCCTCCTTCAGGGTTTTGCCACAGTTAATCTGTGTAGCAGTATCATCCACTGCACTGGCCATGTAAGATTTTTTTAGGGGGCTGAAGCATCCCTAAATTTCATATCAATACCTCAAAAGGGAAAATAACATGAAGGAATTGACCCAAAAGATTTTGAAGCATTAGATTATTCTGTATACAAAGTTCTTAGTTTTGCATTTTAGCCAACAAAGCAAAAGTGGTCTGGTGCCAATCTTTTTTATGCATTCTCAAAATAGCAGAAACATTGTGCCACAGATTTTAGACGTGGTATAAGTGGGTTTATAGCACTATCAGTTACTCTATCCTCAGGTTAGAAGCAGCTTTGTGCCTGATTGCTTCTCATTTTCAGACAAACACACCCCTGGGCTCAAACGGGAGCACATGTTGAATTGCTGTTTAAACAGAGTGAGCACACTGCGCATAAATGACACATGAGTCAGGAGTAAATTAGGGATGATACCTGTGCTTCACGTCAAAACACTTTGCGCTGGTCGTAAAATAAAGCCCATAGAATAGTTAGTTGACATGCAAAGGGTTAAGCATTAAGTAGACCAAAGAGTAGACCAGTTGACTGTGCAATTGGCTTGCTACCTTGACCCACTGGACTTAAACTGATGACAAAACAATAGTATGATGTCACACGGATAGGTCGATTTGGGGAGCTGAGAAAACAAGATTTTTTGGGAGGTGCTGGCGCCATTCATATGGTGTTCTATGTATCGTGTAGAGGAGGCTTGCTAAACACACTAAAAGTCATATAAAATTATCTAAGCATGATTTGACCTGTTTAATTGTTCATGAAATTAGAGCTTAACATTTACAAGGATGTTCTTTTATGTCATAGTTTTTATAAGGTCTGAGACCCTCTAAAGCAGGCCAATACTATCTTGAAAAATAAGGGTCAAATTGTACAGGTGTTTTCGATACGGAAAATAGATTTTAAGTAAGAGAAAAAATGTAGGCTGGAAAAATGATTAATGATAACAGGTCCAACCATCTTTTTAGTTTTAGATTATTCATTAATTGGAGTGGAAAGATTCAAACCAATTCATGACTAAATTTGGTCAATCTTTTTTTTTTTTCTTTTTTTTTGGTCAAACAATGCAAGGATGGGGTGTTTGCATGGTGTTACAGCTCAGGTAGTGAGGATAAAATGGTTTTGATATGTAATTAAAAAGGTCATATACTGCTTCTTAAAAGTTTTATTTGCATTTTAGTGTTTACTTCCATGCACAAGACAAAAAAATCCACAGCAATGGGACTTCTCACTCTCCCCTTGTTAACAGCACCAGTAGCTGCCTGAATCAGCTCATTCTCCTGCTGCAAAATAGACTACCAGTTTGACATCTTACCATTGTTTTGTCAGCAGCTTCAGCCCCTTGGCTTGGGGTTGCAAGCCCAGGGCAGTGCAAAAGCTGAAGCAAGAGAACATAACCACTGAAGACATGTTTCCAAACCACACTGAATGGACTGATAACCGCAGAGTTCTGATTAGTCAACCAATTAGAACTGACTGAGCCCACTTTTGGAGGGACCTGTAGTGAGAGAAACTTTATCAGAACAGAAAATAGAGGTGGATCAGGGGAACTTGGCATGGGAAACATGAGTGATTGTGAGTATATTCTAGAGGTCATCAAAAATGAATATATGAACCCAGGTTAAGCCAAAAATTGACTCTTTAAAGGTCCCATGTCCTGATGCGTTTGACCATTCAAACCATGTCTTGGGTGTCTATTAAGCAAGGATTTGAGTTAAGTTGAATAAGAAAACTAAGAATTTTGTCTCAGTAGCAGATCAGTTGTAGCTCTCTTTCGATCTCCTTTGGAAATACTTATCTCTGAGGAGGCATGGAGGCTACAGGAGGCTATGATAATGAGCTCTGCACTAATTGGCTGCCCGAACGATGTCTGATGTGGGGAGGGTGGGGGGTTGTTACAGATTGCGTAGTGGACTTTCAAAGCTGTCTTGGTGCCTGCCTGTGTTGGGCAGAAACACATGCATGTAGGTGGATGTATAGCTATTACATGTTAAACCCCAGGAAGTAAAAAAGCAAGCATTTTAAAGGGTATTTCCTTTAAAGACGCATGGAGCATTTCTCGATGAACTGAGGGCTTAGTAAAGGTTCTCCTGCTTCCCACACCCTTTCTAATGACATTAAAAGCAGAGAAACATGATTTTGCAGGGCATGAGACCTTTAGGGTTGGAAAGGAGGGTAAGTTATTTTAGCGTGGGGGCATTTTCTCTATAGAGGCACAGTGCATTTCTCTGTGAATTAAGATATTAGTAAAATGTTCTTGGAGTAGTTTGGTACATACTTGATTAATTCAGAGGCCTCAGCCAGATGAGAATGTTGCCCTTTTCTATAAAGACAGAGTATCCAGGTATCTGATGAAAATATCATCTTGGGATGATAATTTGATTAACTTTTAATTTCTACATTTTACTAATTTAATTTCTAGTTGTTTTACCTGTTTCCATTTTTCAGCGGGGGTTGGAATTGCATGGTGGCACGGCTTGTCTATTTGTTACCAAGAGAGCAATCACAACATGAGGAATAACATTTTACCTCAATCAATTTTGGATTTTGGGTTTATTTACAACCTGTAATTTACTAATTTACTATTGTGTGTCTTTATTCATTTTATCTCAACATCTTAGTTTTTGTTTGGAGTATTTTGCCTTGTTTTGGTATGTGTATCTTTTCTGTTTCTCTGTTGATTGTCTACCTGGCCTATCACTAGTGTTAATTATTTTAGATGGTCACACACACAAGTGTTTGAAATGCAGATGAAAGCCTCAGTCTGAAATGTGTTTGCTTTGTTGCTGCTGCATAGACTTTAATAAAAGTCATGGACTTGATTGTGAGTGCTGATACTGTTCACATTTAGTTTAGTCATTTAGTCATTTATGTCATAGTGGTCAGGTGTCTTCTGCTCCCCAAGCCCCTTCTAACAACATTAAAAGAAAGGAAAATTGATTTTGCAGGACATGGGACCTAAAATGACACACCAGGTGGGCTGTTCAATACATTTCACTAGTCCATCTGGGAAATAGCCAATAATGAAAATGAAAAAAAAGAAGGCTTCAAGGTGTGAATGTGAGCATGTATGGTTGTTTGTCTCTGTATGTTAGCCCTGTGATTGACTGGTGACCACTCAAAGGTGTGCTCAGCCTCTTGTCCAATGACAGCTGGAATACACTTTAGCCCCTTGTGAACCCAAATGGGATAAGAGGTATAGATGATGCATGAATGCATTGGAATTGATACGATTGAATGCAGTCAAGTTGAAGTAATCTTGCAGACATTTTTTGATGGTTTAACTGTCAGCCCACTGATAGCGTAATCAGGCTATGACGTTGAGTCAATAGTAATAAATAACATAATTATATTGACTTGTTTGATAAAATAATATGGTTACTTGAACCCGGGTCATGACCGAAACGACAGTTAATGGAGGATGTGAAAACAAAAGCATGTCTGAATAAAGAAAGCTTAACTGTGGTATGGTTATTTAGAGTTCATCACAATCACATGATATGCAGGTGTACAAACACAAACTGCTGCCTTTTCTTTCCCCTGTATTATTTTTTTAATCTGTATTGAAAGTGTGTGTGTGCTAACATTTACATTTCTCATCACTGTTTGTCGAATAAGCAGAGTGAATACAGGGGTGCTGTGCCAAGTTCCTGTCAGATGGTAAGACTTGCAGCTTGGTGGCTCAACGGCAAGCGATTAGAGACAAACCATACCAGCTCCCTAACCTGTTCCATCACGAGGTGGGTGGGGCCAGAGGCGCTCAACCCTGTCTGTTATGCTAACACATCAAGCCACGGTGTCAGCTGCAATGAAGGTATGCATTGTTGAAAGTAGGGACAGCATGGCAGTTAGCTTCCACGTCCTTTCAACAGGTGTTTGCTTGTGTCGACATTGCTCACATCCTCACTCCGCCAAGACAAAGTTGGAGCTGTGGCTCGTTGGTTTACAGCATTTTGACAGGCAGGGTGGGGAAGGCTTGACTCTACCCTTTATTTGGCCATGCTTGTTTTAATAGGCCGTGTCAATAGAATATTTCATAAAAGAAGCGATGGACTGGAACAGTTTTTGTTCAGGGCAAGAAGAGGAATGTGCTTGTTTCACTCTTTGAAAGGTGACTTGTGTGTTACGCGGCTGCAGCAGCCAAACAGCTTCTTTGTCTGCCAGCACTCTTTGTTTCTGTGTTTTTTTTAGTGAGAATACGTTTGCACCAAGAAGGCATTTAGTTTTCCCTTTTGCCTTTGTCTCCCGCTCTGTCTTCAGTGTCTGAGGGGGTTTAAAAGCAGCTTTTGTTGCTCAGAATATAATTAGTGCTGTTGGAATTAACAAACCAAGTGCCCCTTCTGTTTTTTGCCTGCATGTTTTTTTTTTTTCACATAAAATTCACACTAAATGTTAAATGTGCAAGTGACTATTACCTAAACTCTAGCACAAAAATAGCCACGGTTAGAATCAAGTGAAATCCAATCTACTGTATTTATATAGCACATTTTAAAAACAATCAAGTTAACCAAAGTGCTGCACAGTGGAAAAAAATAACAAAAACTAACAATTCAAACCAATTAATAAAGTACTATAAACTCTTAAAAACATGTGAAAGCTAATACAAAAAAACGCAAAAAAAAAGCCAACTTAAGGGTGTAAAATAGACCCTAGAAAGACAGCAACCACACAACTCCTTACTGCATTAAAAGTTTCAAGAGGAAACTTGTTCCATGTTTTAGGGGCCACAACAGGGACGGCAAGAAGAAGCCACTTTGCAGACTGCAAAGATCCCAACGGAGAGTAGGCCTTCAAAAGATCTGAGATGTCAATGATTTAAGAACAAACAATTCAGTCTTAAAATGGAATCTACCGTGGACAGGGAGACAATGGAGAGAGGCCAAGATGAGGGTAATATGTTCCCATTTCCTACCTGTTAAAAGTCAAGCGGCAGCATATTGGACCAACTGTGGGTGTGCCATAGAAGCCTGATTTACTGTGACATAAATTGCATTGCAGTAGCCCAAACGTGGAAATAAAAGCATGAATCACTTGCTGGAGTCATTAAAAGACAAAACCGATTTGACCCTCTTCAAAAACCTCAGGAGATTAGTGCAGGATTTATGGATGGAGTTTATCTTTTGATCCAATTTAAAATCACTGTTTAGTTTTATACCAAGATGGTTGACAGTGGATGTAAAATAATTTAAAAGAAACAACACAATGACATAATTGCGCTCCTGTTGGCGGTTGCAGCTGGAGCAGTGTGAGTGAAGACAAGTGTGGGCTAGGGAAGGTCATGCTTTATCACTTACTTCGGCTTGTGCTCGTGCATTAGCAAGCATGCTGAAGCCCACCTCCAGGGCTAAAGAAGTGAACAGCAATTAAGCATGGCATGGAGTACTCACACTACATAAATGAGCCAGTCGGGGGGCATGATTGAGAATGGCATGGAAAACCTGTGTGTGCACTATTATTTCACAGTGACTCAATTCTACAGCTTTTAAGGCCATTCACTAAGAAATTGCCTGTAATACCACCTTAATTACTGCTCATTCAGACTTAAAAACTGTGATAAGTTGCTGTAGCCCCTAATTTGTACCCTAACTTAAGATGAGGTAATGTTTCTAACTACTTTATTTCAGACTTTTATGGTTCACTATTCTGACATTGCCCACAATTTACTCTAATACTTCCATAAAAGTGCAGTGATTGCCATGCTATTAATGGAGCACATTTTGATAAACTAAATATCAATGACAAAATTGATGTCCTATGGGCAGTTGGTGGCCTGGGGCCTCACGTTGCCCATCCCAATCCTTAAGTTGAGAATAATAATATATTATGCAGAAATCCCTTTTTGAAGGCTTTTGAACATATTTTTGGATATTTGGTCTCCCTCCCAGCCCACAACATGTGAGAGTAGACAACAAAACCTGTATTTAGCAGGCTGCATAATGTAAATTCATGGTATTTGGCAAGCTATTGAGTCTGTGGATATACTGCTATGTAACAAGCATTTTTATTTGCATAAGCCTGCCTCTACCTGAGTATCCCCACCCACCGGCTTGAGAAGTTTCTTTGCAAAGCGCCGCCATTGTTGTTTTTACTGTTATCGTACACCATGGTTAGACCCAAAACCTATCACTGCTGTTGTTGGCTGTAAGCAGCCACATACTGTATATCTTCACATATAGGCAACCAGCCTCGGATGACCAAAGGGCCCAGAGGATTAATTTTATTTTTGAAGGGAATGCGTAAGCTACAGTCGGCAAAAACCCGTATGTGTGTGCATATCACTTCACGTCAGACTGCTTCTCCAACTTCGGTCAGTTCAACACAGGACTGGCAACTAGACTTTTCCTGATTCCGGTTTCAGTACCAACAATCTGTCTTCAAATCTGATGATGGAAATATGAGTATTTTAATGCTGTGTAGTATTTATTTTGCTCATTGCTATGAGCTAATGCTAACAGCAGGGACAACCAGAGGTAATTGCACAACATGTTTGTCAATGTTCACGTTACTTGTTAAAAGTCTGAATGTTAAACTTCAAGGTATGAAAATTAATACATTTGTCAAGAGAAGTTTAACAGCTGACTAAATATGATCAGTCCTTTACCCACCCCATTACCCCTCCGTTTTATCTAATGTTAGCTTTAGTAGGTTAAGTTGCGGCTGTCCCACAGCGGTGACTAAGCCAAGCTTGGCATGTTGTATCCATCTATGTGTAAATGGGAATCAGCGTTCCATGGGAAACGCTGACGCAGGGCGCATGCGCAGTACTCTTTCACATGAAGGCTGCATGCATCCCAGGAACAACAACAACAACAACAGTCTCTGCCATCTATCGAGCAACATGTGTGCTGCTGACTGTGCTCGGTTTGTTATCCAGACAAAAATATGCAGACACATTTGTTGTCCAGACAAGAAACTCCTGCGTCTTCGTGCGTTAATTCGCCATTGTTACCTCCGCCAAGGAGGTTATGTTTTTTCCGGTCTTGGTTCGTTTGTTTGTCTGTTTGTCTATTTGTTTGTTTGTTTGTTTGTGTTCAAGATAACTTGAAAAGTTATGGACAGATTTGGATGACATTTTTTAGGAAATGTGTGGAATGGGAAAAGGAACAAATGATTAGATTTTTTAGAATTTTTTAAGGATTCTTTTACATTGCCAGATAGGACCATTTTTGCCTAAGTGGACTGAAGCTGCTTGGCTGAGGTTTGCGCTCTCTGAGTGCTTTTCTAGTTGTTTATGTGAAGTTTGTCTTCACCAGCAAGCATACATGTGTTGTAACACTGCTGTTTCACAACAAACCTATGTTGCTAACTACTGGCCTGGCATGCACGCTACAGCATTTTCAGTCATTCTCGTGTCTCCATGTGAACGCAGAGCACTTTTGAAAATGCAAAGGAAAAACCTTTCTGTTTCTGGTGACAACGTTGTTGTGTAAAAAGGGCCTCATGGGTTTTTTGGACCAAAGCATGTCACGACTGTTTCGTGAAGACATCAAGCATCCATGTAAAATTGCTGAATAGGAGCAAAATATGTCTCCTTTAAATGCAGCCCATCAGTCAATTTAAAATATACTTAAAATGCATATAAATAAAGAAAGTCTAGCATAATCTACTGTGAAAATCTGAAAAATAGCAATATTTCCTAGAAAAACAGAGCTTTAATTATCTGTAAAAGAAATAGAAGTGTCATTGAGGGATCAAAAACATATTAGCAACCAGTAAAATACTCTGAACATAAGGAGTATATTGCTCAAATTCCAATAATTTGCCCCATTGTCATTAAGGATGAAATTGTCTCTCTTGGTTCACTCAAGAGAGACTTATGATCATAAATGTCACTTATTAGTAGCCAGTGAATGGTAACTGGATGGTAAAACAGATAGCAACAATTTTAATGAGATTTAATGTTTAATACCTGGAATAAGACACCATAGCAACTTACATGTACAAACACAGGTACAATAAAATAACCACCCTGGATCATTTTTGACCCACATATACATCCTTGGGTTAAACAGCATGTTCTCATGCTCATTGAATGATCACATAACTTTATTAAACCTATTTACTCTATAAGTACGAGACCACCCTTTGACTTGTCACATTTCATGGCTGGGTTCACATACTATGCCCTTGTGTTTAAACGTCCATTGCGGCCTTTAATTAGCCAACTAAATCAGACTGGTCCGCTGCTCTAAATTCAATTAGGCCTTCAAACACACTCAGTAGCACCAGGCCGGAGGTGGAAAATTCAATTTATTTGAAGTAACTGGATACCCATTTACTGCACGCTGCACCATATGGCCTCTCCCTCGGTGTGCGTTGTGTATGTTTACGAGTAATTCATTCACCATCATTATGTTATCTTAAGTGTGGACAAATGGCAATTAGATGGTGTGTTAACTCATGCCATAATGAGTGTGTGTGTGCGTGAGTGTGTGCAGCCATTGGGAAGAAAGTAGTACCTTTTAGTACGCAGCTTGGACACTTTTTCTGAGCACACAAATGACTGTGATTCAATAAAACAGTCCAATGCATTCCCACTTGAACATTTAATATAAACTTTAATTGGTTTACTCTCTTCATAAATATTCTAAAGCAGGCACACACAGCACAAACTTACTTAAGAGGCTAAACCACCCAGTAGTCTAATAAACAGAAGACTGACATTCCATCAGGAAGGAGAAAGAACCTGAATTAATCAAACCTTTTCTCTTTCACAAACCTGCTTCCCTCTCTGCTCACTACGCTGCAGAGGCCAACTCATTAGCCAAAGGCTTTGGGAACGCTTGTATAGCAATGCGGAGTACAAAGAGAAAGAAAAGAGTGATCCCTCCTTTTTCTCTGTGCTCCTTTGCTCCTGACAAAGTAGGGGCCGGGGTGAATAGTGGAGGCAAAAACAGGAGCTCAATGGAGCCGAAGGAGTAGGGGCTCGCTCATGCAGAGAGCTCCCAGCCCCTCTATATACCTGCCCTGGAGAAAAGAGCGGCCAGCTGCTGCTGCTGAGCCTTTTTCCCTGGCTTCAATAGAGAGCCTGTGAAAGGAACTCGGACAGGGTGCATGAATACAGGGAGAGAGAGACTGAGGAATGGAAGCTGGAGAGGAAAGGAAGGAAGAAAAAAGGGGGAAGGGGAGGGCACTTTTAGAGGATACAAAGTTTGCATGAGCCCATCGTCCCCCCCCCCCACTGTGCGCTGAGCTCTGGGGTTTTGTCTGTTACAGAAAAGAAGAAGAGGAGCAGCTCAGTTTAATCAATCATAATAGAAATTAGCATGTTATAATGAAGCTGTTGGAGGAGTCAATTATTTGGGCAGTTCAAAGGGGAGATTTACACTGGATCCACAATCTGTGGAAAATGGCCAAGGAGCTGCTTGGCAGGACTTCAGCTAAAGCTCAGACAGATAAAAAGAGCTTTTTGAATGGATGTTTGGAGCAGCAGTGAAAGAATCCACAAATTAAACCCCATTTTTAATCAAAGTTGCCATTCAATGGTTTCAAGGCCATATCAATAAATAACCCTTTTCAACTCACTTATGTAAAAATGCCACAACAGAGCTCTGCCATCATTACGCCTTAAGATGTTCACAGTAGATCTGCAAGGTTTCAATATTTTCTTGATTCACAGCTTTGTACAGCTCAGTACAATTCAGGACAGTCTGGATCAGTAAACCCTGATCTTGGTTGTCTTTCCACTTCTACCTGTACCTTCACTTGAGGGCGGGGATGTGAGCCCAATAAAAAGGGTTGCGCCATCTATGTCAATGCATGATGTCAGAGCCATGCAACACAGTGAAGCTGCCTGAAGTTGAATGCGATTGTAAACAAAGAGCAACAATGACAGACTTTCAGCACTACTGTACTCTATGGATAATTTTTTCATGCAGACATTCTTTACAGCAACAGCACTGAACATACCACTCAAAGTCAATGGCTCCTTTGAAAATGATGAGGTATGTATTTTGGTTTCAGCTGCTGTTGCATAAGAATTGGCAGTTTTTGTGATCAATCCACAAACTGCTGTGCTTTAAGCCCCACCCTTTAGTGTCTGTTTAGTATGCTCAGGTTCCAAAAATTGGGAAGACACAGGTCAGTTATTTGGGTACTTTTCCTATTCTGTCTCCATGACTGTCAGAGTGTATGCAACTTGTCACAGGGGAGTAAATACTACAACTTGCTATGGCAGTGTGGATAATGCTAACATTTTCAACTTGAACATTTCACACAGCAATTTCAGACAGGCTGTCCCTGTAACACTAACATTTCAGGAAACAACTGTATTCAACCAACTTGGCTTGGCTTGTAGCAAGCCACAAAGCTCCATCATCATTACACCTAGAGACATTAGCATTGATTATGTAAGGACATCAATTACAATGCAATAGGGTATTGGAAGTGTGCTGGAGAGAGTAAGACCCAGTGCACACACACAACGGAAGACATAAGTTTAGTTTCCACCAAGCAGTCTGGTTCAGTTTGGCTCGGTAAGGTACGCAATCATGAGCTTTGCCTCAGTCAAATATGAGAATGGAAACCAGATAATGGTTGCAACAATTGCCACACACTTATGCGACAGCTGCTAGAACAAAAAGATCATAAGATGCCATGTTTAAAATCGCCTGTGGATCAGAGTTAGCAACTTTTTTGCTACTTTTGCTCTTAAGAATGTCCACATGAAACAATGTTCCATGGAGTACTTCAGAGATTTACACTTTCCTTGTCATTGCTGGAGAGGAAGTGGAGAGGGAGTTGGCCGTAATTGGCATGACCCTTATCTTCTGGCTTATGCCCCTACCCCTAGGTGAGTATACAACTAGCAGTGAAACAGAAGCACTCCAAATCATCCTGGACTGTACTGAAACCACAGACCAGACCACTCAGTGGAAACACAGCTTTAGGGAACTGCAGTCTTTTGCACTTTGGCATTGGCTTCATTTTTAAAGGTCCTCATTTTTGTTTTTCTGTGTATTTATTGATAACATATATTTTTACATCAATGTTTTAGTCCTTGAAGTTTCTTCAAGTCTTTCAATAATCTTTCATTTGCACTAGTAACAGCTGTAATATGCCATTTTTCTTTCGCGATTCTTTTCTGCCTCTACTTTATTAACCAATACTTGCCTCCCTCCTTTTACGCCTGTTTCACCTTCTTCCATTGGCTGTACCTCCTCCTTTTCCTGTATGTCAGTTTTTCTACTCCCTTCCTCACTGCTTCCCGTCCCCCTGCCTGCCTCCAGGCCACTGCTGCTGCTGCTAATAGGATAATGGCTGCCATGTTATGCACACTTAAGACCCACAGAGCAGCGCTAAGGGCTGTGTGCATGTGTGTTCGTGTGTAAATGTGTGTGTCTGTGGTTCCCACAAGGCCGTGGGGAGAGCAGGATGTCTTTAAAAGTATATTAAATTCTTTGCAGGGATCACACTGTGAATTTGTGCATCACTTCCAAAGTAAAAATTAAGGAAATTACACACAATTAGCTTTTACATTCAGGAATCCACAAGGGGGTTTAATGTTATCACAACTGCAGAGAGAAAGTTTTCACAATTTCCTACTCAGGCTTATTACAGAGCCAGTTAACGGTGCTGAAACCCTCATGCTGTACCCATCATTTACAATGCCACACATCCATGTGGTCCAATGAAGGAAACTGTTATTGAGAATTTCCTAATTTTTGACAGCACACTGAATAGCAGCTTTTTGAACTATATAAGAACGCTGATTTTTTAAAGCATTTCCAGACTTTTTCTGACCTTAGTTTCTTTGCTATTTAACTTACCTTGAACTTCTTCCTCTTGGTTATATGCCTCTGGAGAGGTAGAGTTGCCAAGCAGATTAGGTACAATGGAGAGTCATAACAGGGATTGGGGTGTTTTAATTGTAGAACGATTGGTAGAAATCCTACAACTGTGATGCTGAAGATGCATGATTTCTTTAAGACTTAAGGGCACATTGACTTGGAACTTTTCTTACAAAATCTTATCAGTTATCCTTGAGTCAGAGTGGTTATTGTGCAGTGTTCAAGGAGCGTCCTTCATAGCTATCTTGAGGAATCTTATTAATAAGCAAGGGATGAACATCAGGCCTCATGACATAAATTGTCTAATCCATTCATCTTTGATTCTAAGTGAACCTGTTTATAAAGTATGAAACAAAGCCCTCTTGAGACATTCCATTCATTATTAGAAGATGAGCATACTGCTCATTGGTTTATCCATTTGTAAAAGTGGACATTTGAGAAAAGTTTGAGGAAAAACCCCCAAAGCATTCAAAAGACTTTGTGTTTAAGAGTAGGGGGTGACGATAGGGCCTAATGACCTTGGTTTTTAACCACTGACCTCAAAATTCGTATCAGTTTATCCTGTGTCAACATAGACAATGATAAGACGTCAAGAGCAAGTAATGATTTGTGGCCACTAAACTAGGAGAGTAAAAACCTCTGCCAAGGTAGCTCACTTGTTGCTTTTACATCTATAAGCAACAGTTCCATGATGAAGTTACCATCATAATATGATTCCTTGAACCTGAAGACCTACACCTAGCACTCAGAACAATGTTGATGTCAGTATTAGTTTGACCATTATTGAGCTAAAATGGCAGTTATTTGGATCACCACCAAAATCTACTAATTTTGAAGTTGGGCAGTTACTGATGTAACACTTTCAGGCAAAGGATGAACACAAGGCCCACTGACTTTTCCCACTAAACTCCAATATCAAGTCATTTCATTTAGTAGTTAGAGTTGACATTGTGCAGAGTTCAAAGAAAGTCGGATTTTTGTGCAAAGAGTAAAGAAAGTCTTTCTAAGTATATTGAAATATCCCATTTACAAGCAACAGACAAACATAAGGAGCAGAAACCTGGACCACTGACCTCCCAAATGCTAACATTTTATTTTTGAGTCAAAGTGGAAGTTGTGAAAATCTGTCAAAGCACTTTTGAGACATCACATTTACCAGACGAACAACCCAAAAACACAATCTCTCCAACCCTGGTTATTGATATTGTGGCCTTAAAACTTGCTTGGACACTTGCAGACCTTATTCTTTTAACATTGACTCTTGAAGAAGGTAAGACAGAGAGTGACTCATAGCATATTGAAAAATATACACCATTTATCTGCGTCTGTTTATTGGAGAATGAGCAGACGATAACAAAAGCCCCTTTGAGTTTCTCTGACTTTGAGCCAGATTTTTGGAGATGCTGTTTAAACTACCCAGCAGATGTTTTCACCGCTTCTGATCTACGTCCAGTTCCTTTACTGCGCAGGGGACCTCTCGCCATACAACTGAGCTTTCAGGCATGAGAGCACAGCGTGTCTTCCTCCCTCCAAGCCTCGAAGTTAAAGAGAAAGGCACAGGTTGGAGGTAAAGAAACACAGGGAGGAAAGGCTCTCATTTCTTCTAATGTTTTCTCCCCTGCAAAGGAGCGAGTGTTGGAGATAAAGAAGAGCCAAAGCCGAGCCAGAAACTATCAGGGGTTTTCTATCCAGCTGGAAAAGTTCTTCATGGACACTCATAACATTTAAGCATGCACCTAAAGAGCTGGAGTACGAGAAATCAAACATAAGAAGGTGTAAAGCCAAAATGCTCAGGAGGCCATCCAGCTAATGAGCATGTGCATGGATAAGACTGTTCTCTCTCTCTTACACAAAGATAAACCCTACATGCATGATCTTAAATCTTAAATTCAAGGATAGAAAAACCCATTAAAAAGAATCATAAATCCCAAAAATGAAGAATCAGGCATGCGGTGCAAATTAACATTCCCCAGCACCTTGACAAATTCCAAATGATACGCACAACAAGTTTGCAAAATCCAATTTGCCTTGCCATCAAATGTGATAATTTAACATCTTGCATTACACAAGATCCACACAATGCCTTCCATATGACATAACTCTGTAACTGAATCCTCAGCTGCATGGTAGCATAATGCAGTGAGGCACAAAACAGCCATGAATTACACGTTTCTGGGTGGTTTTTTTTTTTGTTGCTCAATATGTTCTGTAACTATGAACACACAGCAGATGTCTGGGTTTGTGGGATTAAAATCAAGATGATAATGAGTTACGGACATCTGAGACGGGTGTTGTAAACATTTCCCTGTCTCACGTCATTGAAATCATTCAACAGGTTGCATTGATTCCTTGTTAGCTCATTACAGCCGCTGACAGCGATGCTTTGTCATTCACACTCATCTGGATCTTTTCCACCTTCACTTAAAATCCTGCAGATCAATTCAACCTTTGGCTCTCTAGACAAGTCCAGGTGATTTGTTTTTTGCAGGTGAGGTGCTGCTACGTGTCAGACTCGCCTGATGTTCACAGTTCCTGCTCATGCACACACTCATGCAATAACCCCCCTGCTGGGCTGAATTTGTTGTGCTTATTTAGCGTGAGCAACTCAGGCTCTTTGAGGGCTGGGAGCGTGACGAGGCCGATGCACCGCAGTTCTGCATGTCTAACTCCATCCAGACATCCACAATTTCTCCATGTCTCATGCGTTATATACTGCTTCCTCCTTTCAAGTCTCTCTCTCTGTTCTTTGATCTTTGATGTGCCTGGATAAAAACAAGAAAATGCCATAAAATTAATTCAAAAGAATAACTGAATTTTGCACACCCTGTTTGGCTGGTAACCAGTCCAGGGTGTACCAATGCCTCTTGCACATTATCAGCTGGAATAGGCTTCAGTCCCCTCAAGACCCATAAGCAGAAATGGATGGATGGACAGAATTTTACTCTTAAATATATATATATATATAAATCACAAATTGACTATTATGTTGTATGTTATATATTTCCTTACAGGGCACTAAATCTGTGTTTCCACCGAGCAGTACAGTTCAGTTCAGCTAAGCACGGTTACAGGTGTTTTAACTGTCAAATATCAAAAAAGGGCACCCAAATAACTGACCAATGCTCCATTTAGCGCTGCAGTGCTGGAAGTCCTCCATTGTTGCTTTATTCGCAGTCCAACTCTCCTTCAAACCACTGCACAGTGTCACGCTGCTGTGCCATCATACATTTACCTAGCTTGCGCAACCCTCTTTTCCTGGCCTCACATCCTCACATCCTCACATCCCGGCCCTAAAGTGAAGGTACAGGTGACGGTTGAAATACAAACAAGCTGAGGGTTAACTGTTTCAAACAAGCAAAACTGTGCTGAAACAAAACGGACCACTCAGTGGAAATAAGGCTTCACATTACCTAGAATATTTTCAACAGTTCTCAAGGTAAGAGAAACTCTTAAAAATCTTAAAAGGTCTTTAGCTCCAGATTGTTCATCTGTCTGGCTGGTTCTTGTGAATGCAACATCTCATGGTCAATGAAAGATTTTCTTAAAAATCCCATATCCCATATCCATTTTGGATTGTTTACGTGCCTGCCCCGTAATGACAGTGTGCCTTTAAGCACAAGAAAAACTTAGTGCCACAGGACTTCTCACTCTCATCATGTTTACAGCGCTATGGCACGTTCCCCAAGCCCACCTGAACAGACAGACTACTGTCACGTCTTACTTTTGTTTCTATGCGAGTTTCAACCCACTGGCTCGGAGTGGCAAGCTCTGTGCAGAGCATGGGCCTTCAACAGAATGCAGGGTGTTGTAAACTTGGCACCAAGCAGTGCTTACCTGACCAATCACCAAAGAGTAGACCAGTCAACCAATCAGAGCAGACTGGGTCCACTTGGCCTTAAAGTGGCAGGAGCTCTAACAGAGTGTCTCAGACAGAGTGAGAATACAGGTGGATCTGGGTACTCAGTAAGTGAAAACTACAAGGTTTTTTGAACATAATTGACTAAGAACATGCCAGCAGTCTTATGGTCTCTTTAAAACTTTGCTCAATGCGTATTCCTACACAAGGATAAACATATTCAAATTTTATGGTAATACGTCAAAGGTAAGTTCATGGAGCCCCATGTTCATCCATTTCTTGCAAACATTATATCTAAAGAATGTTTAAAAGGATTATCCTATACTTTGCTTAAATGTTCATTATACTTGAAAAATGGAACATTTAAATTTTGGAGGGTAAAGAACAAAAGGTCAAGGTCAACAAGACAGACAGGTGAGCCATATGTGTGAAAGCAAACAACCGAGTTTTTCACTCAGACTTTTCCCAGGTAATTTTCCTGCACCCTCCAAGTATTTCATCTGCATAAAGTCTGAGTAGGCTCATGTCTGATTATAAGGGAAATTCACTGACAAGATTAGCGAGGGCTGATGACATCATCCTGTGTGATCGGCCAAACCAGGAAAAGAGAGACTAGACAGGATGGATAAAAACAACCACTGTTGTGGGAGAAGTTTTTCTTAATGTAAGGAGAGTAACACAAACTCAAATGTGTATCTCAACATTGGAAGTGTTTTTTCACCTGCACATCAGCAAAGTTCTGTAGTACATCTGCCCCAAAATGATCCCCACAGGGTCTTTCATTGCTCAGGTGCAGACTGCCTGGAGATTATCTTGATAATATTAGGAGGCATAAACCCTCCAGGCAGTCGCTGTAGTTTTTATAGATGTAACGGTCCAAGTCTACTTGGCAGCTTCCAGTGGCAGAGCCTCCATGACAAGACATGACATGTTTTTCTGTTCAACCGCTACATAAGAAATTAGGAACTGTTTCTGGAAGCATGCTCTTTCTACCAAACTAACCTACAATGCATAAGTCCACTTCCCCACCTCTCAACCTCTTATTTGTTTAAAAGCGGCCTTCCTGCACTGTGAGCAATCCCTTAATGTTATGCAGGCAGCTTGCAGTACAAACCAGGACAACGGTTTTCACCTCATAATGTGATATTCACCAGTAAACCAGAAATGGTGGTTCACTATTTTTTAAGCATACTGTATGAAGTGCTCTTTTTTTTTTCTAACAGAGTCCAGAGTTCAAAACAAGTATGCAGTGGAGGTGAGCAGAACTGAGTCGTCATAGATAACAGCCCCCTCAAGGTAAAATTAATTGTAATTTCTGCACTTTAAATGTAATTATTTTGATATAAGCTCTGCAGAAATCTGTCCTGGAAAAAAGAATATAACTGGATATTTGCCCAGTGTAAGGGGCTCTGACCTCTGTGAAATCTCCCTTTTGACACCTGTATGGAGCCTCCAAGTCGAAACCACAATGGCTGATTATAACATGACCATAAGAGGAAATCTGCAATGGAAATCATACTCAGCACAGAGGTGAGATACAGAGCACTGAAGTCTGGCAGTCATTACTGGAAAAGATTGATTGTATTGGATTAAACACTCTCATCTCACATTTCATCTTAGACCTGTTAACAATAGAGTCCCCCCCACTTGCAATGTCATATTTGGCTTAGAGTAATTAAAAATTAATTAAAGCAGACATTTGTTTGCAGCTTATATAATGGTGTTTAAATATATGAATCCAAATAGACTGTGCAGTGTGTTTACCTTTTCTGTCTGTCAGGTTTCTATGGACATGCATGTTTGCCATATTGTGTTGCTCCACACGCCCTGTCTGTTATGTGTGTATATATGTCAACATGCATGAATGCATGCATGCAGGCATGTGGATGAACATTTGTTCTGTGGGTTACTGACCCATTTGCAGGTGTGAATATGTGTGTGCGTGCCTGCAGACATGAAGAGTTCATTGCTATAATGACACCAGCATTTCCTGAAGGTGTTCCCCACCCTGTCTCCACATGTGCTTTTTCATCCTCCTCTGTTCTCCCTTCCTTCTGGCTTCACCGAAGAAAATTGGACAGCGAGAATTTGACTTTTTGAAAGATTAGTAAACCCTTAAGATTGCGAGAAACAGGAATCCAAATCTCCAGAGTTTAAATTCATTGGCTTTCTTTGAAGCATAACAATACTTGAAAAGATTTCAGTGATAAAGCAGCAGTAGGCAACATTGTTTTAGTATAACTGAGTAAAAATTTTATAATATCCTCCAAGCATAATGTAAGTCAAGTGGTCTGATACAAGCAATAGGTTTCTGCACCTCACCATGGCTCTGTGTTCAGCCTCTAAAGAATCAGTATCGGGACGATGTGCCTCAACCAATCAAAGGTCAGCTCAGACCACTGCATTCCTATTGGCTGTTCTACTGCATATTCGCGTTCCCTTGCCACAGGCAAAGGAGAGAGCAAGCGGCAATGGCGGATGGTGCACCAGGTAAAATCGCTATTCCAGCATTGGCTACAACTGCCTACACAGCTAAACAACCCAAAAAAAGGCAAGAAAGAATTAGAAAAGAAAGAATATAAAAGAGATGCTGACCAAAAAAGGAACAAAAGTCGTGTTAATATCGGCAGAGCATTCCAGAAATGGAGAGAACTGCGGGAT